>VLTN01000041.1:0-322728 GCA_008330645.1 Cafeteria roenbergensis
GCCGCCGCCCCGACTGCTGCCGAGGCCGCCGCCGCCCCGACTGCCGCCGCCCCGCCGCTGCTGCCGACTGGCCGCCGCCGCCGCCCCGACTGCTGCCGAGGCCGCCGCCGCCCCGACTGCTGCCGAGGCCGCCGCCGCCCCGACTGCTGCCGAGGCCGCCGCCGCTGAGATCGCCGCCGCCGACTGCTGCCGAGGCCGCCGCCGCTGAGATCGCCGCCGCCCCGACTGCTGCCGAGGCCGCCGCCGCCCCGACTGCCGCTGAGGCCGCCGGCGCTGAGGCTGCCGCCACTTCCCCGACTGCCGAAGCTGGAGCCGCGGGTTCGACAACCAACGCTTCGGACCCGGAATCCCGTCTTGACGCTGCTCTCAGCCCCGAGGCAGAGCCCGAAGCCCCGAGTGCTGCGGCGAACGCCGCCAAGTCCGCTCAGGACGCTGGTCATGCGGCCGCAGCTGCTGTCGCGGGCGATTTCCTCTCCGCCAACAACACGCCCGACGCCAGCGGCCATGCTGGTGCTGCCAAGGAAGAGGCGGCGGTGGCAAGCAACGCCTCCCTTTCAGCTGACGTCGTCGCCCCTGCGGAGGCGCCCACTGCGGCGCCCAAGCCTGCGCCCGAGCCGAGCTCCGACAAGGAGATCACGGAGGCTGCCCAATCCGCCGCAAGTATGGCTGCTGATGCTGCGGCCACCTTGGCCCGTGCGCACATCGAGAAGGCAGAGGCTGAGGCTCTCTCTGCAATCGGCTCCGCGTCGTCGCAGGCCAAGTCTCAGACTGCTGATACCGGACGCGAGTCTGCCCGCCAGCTCGGCGAGATCGGCCGCGAGATCACCGCCTCGATCCAGGCACAGGCCGCGGCTGCCAAGGCCGTCCTGCACGAAGCGGAGTCCCTCCGCAAGCAGGCGAAGGCCGACGCCATCGAGGCCCACAAGGCACGCGAGGAGGCCGCTGAGGCCGCTGCTGAGGCCCAGCGCACCCGCGACCGGGCCATGGCTACTGCCGCCGCTGCACAGTCCAGCGCTGCTGGGCAGGGCATGCTCTCCTCCGCGGAGGACATTGCTGCCGCGGCCGGCCTCGCAGACGTTGGGTCTGCACCAGCCAGCGACTCAGTGGCAGTGATGACCGCAGCCGCGGCCCTGCAGCACGGCTCCGACGCGGAGACCAGTGCGGACGCTTCCCTGGGGTCCGTGCTCGCCGCTGGCAACTCGTCTGAGCCTCAACAGGAGGATGGCGCTGAGGAGGCCAGTGCAGAGGCAGCTGCCACAGAGGCAGTGCAGGAGCAGCCCGCCAACGCGACTGCCGCCACAGAGGCAGTGCAGGAGCAGCCCGCCAACGCGACTGCCGCCACAGAGGCCGCCGCGGCTGAGCCCGAGGCCGAGACTGCCGCCGCCGCGGCTGAGCCCGAGGCCGAGACTGCCGCCGCCGCGGCTGAGCCCGAGGCCGAGACTGCCGCCGCCGCGGCTGAGCCCGAGGCCGAGACTGCCGCCACAGAGGCCGCCGCGGCCGAGCCCGAGGCCGAGGCTGCTCCCGACGCCACCGCCACTGTCCAGGCGCCGGAGCCCATCCCCGCCCCAGCCATGAAGCTGCGCCAGCTTCGCGGCATCGCTGCAAGCCAGGGCGTGATCGCCCCGCAGGACGAGGCTGCGGCCGGAACCCCCATGTCGCTTGCCAGCGCGCTCGCCCACAGCGAGGTGGCCGGAGAGACCTCAGCGGTCGTCCCTGCCATCACTAAGCTCACCACTGCGCAGGCTATTTCCCACGGCGCCTCTGAGGTCGGGGACCGCTCTGCTGCGCTCGTCGCTGGCATGGCAGCCTCCGACGCCCAGCGCCCCTCCGACGACCTCGTCAGCCAGACCAAGGCAGAGGCGTCCGCAGCGCTCTCGGGCCATGCCAAGTCTCACGGGTCCAAGCTGCAGAGCTACATTGACCAGGCCAAGACCTCGCTGAACGTGTCCGACGACGAAGTCGACCGCGTGCTCAAGGCCCGTGCCAACCAGACCGCCGGCATCGCGGCTGACTTTCACGCTGCCGCCAACCTCTCCGTCCCCGTCGAGCCCGTTGCCATCCCCAATGTGACGCTTCCTGCCGCCGAGCCCGCCGAGGAGGCGGACGAGGAGCCGTTCTTCTCCGGCCCGCTGGGCCCGGCCATGCCCTCGGACTGCGCCACTCGCCACGTGCGCACCGCGGACGGCTCGCGCCTCGCCCCCGTGTTCATCAAGCAGCTCCGCGTCGCCTCGGAGGCTGCCGCCATCGGCGCGCCCAACGGCAACGGCTCTGCCGCAGGCGAGGAGACCTGGTGGCTCGAGGCCGTGGACACGCTTTGCGGCGACGCCGTCGGCGCCAAGTGGCGCGAGGCTGAGGGCGACCGCTTCCCGCGCAGCGAGGCCCTGTCCACCCAGCTGGCCGTGCTCCACGCCGGGTGCGTCAAGGGCCCCAGTGACTCGCGCCCCTTCGTCGCAAAGTACTACGCCTCTGCGTGGCACGCCGTGTGCGCGCCCCCCGCCGGCAGCATCACCACTCAGGACGAGGCGCGCATCCTTTCCGGGCGCGACGCTTCCGTCGCCAACGCCACCCTTCACGGGGCCGACCTTGCCCCGCTTGAGGACGGTGCTGACCACAACGTCACCCTCCTGGTGCCCAGCCCCGTGCCCCAGCCCGATGCATCTGCCGTTGAGCCCTCGAACGAGGACGCGGTTCCCAAGCCCAGGCCTACAGCCGACCCCAAGCCAGGGCTTCCCAAGGTTCCGGACCTCAGCCACATCGTGGGCGCCAACGATGGGCCGACGTCGGACGAGGCCCTTGCCCAGCAGGAGGAGATGGAGGCGGCGGGAGCTGCCGCCGCAGGCGAGGCGCCGACTCCCGGCGCCGAGGGCGCGGCGGGAGTCGGGGCAGCTCCCGGCCTGGCTGGCGCACAGGCGGGAGAGTCGCCAGCGGCGGCTCCTGCCGCGGAGGCCCCGGAGGGCGACGCACCCGTCGAGGGCCCGCGAGCGGAGCCCGCTGCTGCCGCCGAGGCGCAACTCGAGGGCCCTGGTGCGCAGGCAGCGCCCGGAGCCGCGGATGCCGCTGAGGCCGCTGCGGGCGAGGCCGCTGCTGCGGCTGTGGAGGGGCCAGCGGCTGCGCAGGCTGCAGAGGCCGCGCCTGCTGTCGAGGGGCCGGTCGACGAGACCACCACCGCCACGGCGACGGCGGACGGTGCTGAAATCGAGACCATCGCCAAGGAGTGACTCGCTGGTTGAAGTGCTTGTCGCGCTCGCGAGTATTCCCACATGCGTTTGTTTTCGTCGGCTCAAAGCAGAGCAGAGTGCCAAATTGCAACGCGCGCACCAGACCAGACCGCACACGCCACTCGCAAACGCTCGGCGCTGGAGCCATGCTAGCAAGGGCCCGGCAGTCGTGCTTGGCATTGCGACGCAGCCTGCCAGTTCGGCCCGCTGCCTCCCTGGCGGCCTCGGGGCTGCCGGCTCTCACAGAGCAGGAGATGGCCGCAGCAGTGACAGAGATGAACGAGGAGATGGACTTGTTTTTCGGGGACCAGGGGGGCGCAGCACGCCTTGCAGACAGTGTTTCGTCCCGAACGACCCGTCCGCGCGCCGAGGGGGCGGCCGACCGCGTGCAGGCGCTGTCGAGTGCCTTCGCGCTGAACCAGGAACTGATTGCCCAGCAGCAGCAGCTGGCTGGCACCCCAGCAGCCGCGGACCCAGTTGAGGACTGCCTCACCACAGACCAGCGTGCTGGCTCCGAGGCCGTGGGAGCAGCAGCCTCGCCGCCTCCCGAGCTGCCGGCCACAGACAATGTCGGCGCAGCTCCGGCAGCCCCCGGCGCAGCGTCCGGCCCGGTGACGCAGGTGTTCAACGGGCCCGTGACACTTCACCAGCACTTCCACGTGTCCGTGGTGCGCCCAGGCAGCCAATAGCGTCTCGGGGCGCGCCTTGCTTGGTCGTGAGCGAGGCTGAAAGGGCGGCAACCAGCTCTCTATTGGCTTTGCTTTTCGCCCCCGAATGAGCTTCGTTTGCACGC
This sequence comes from Cafeteria roenbergensis, assembly GCA_008330645.1. NCBI lineage: Eukaryota > Bigyra > Bicosoecida > Cafeteriaceae > Cafeteria > Cafeteria roenbergensis. The sequence continues at coordinate 4,012 of VLTN01000041.1, forward strand.
CCCTCTCGCCCGGCGCACCCCCCGGCGAACTAAACGACAGATTGTGGCAGTCATGCCGGGTCGAGATCACTCTCCTCACGCATTCCGTTCAGTCGAGCACACGCCCCATCGCGCCCCCAAAGCACTCGAAGCGGGGTGCAGCCCTCTGCGGCCGATGCAGCAAGCGAGGCGCCCGCTGAGGTCAGGCCCGCGGCCAGGGCCCGCAACTCGTGTTGCACGCTCATGCCCTGTCCGCCCACTCGGCGCGCGGCGGCCCGTCGCCGCTAGCAAGCCTTGACGTGAGATAGCGCAGATCGCCCGTCACCTCGGTGGCCTCGATCCCGGGCTCGCCTGAGCCGGCGAGGACGACTCCGGCCGGCAGGTCCACGGCTGCGGGCGGGACGGTGCCTTCCACGGAGTGCGCCTGCTCCACCTCGGTCGACAGGAGGCAGAGCCCTCGGTACTGCGACGGAGCCATGACCTCATCCAGCTCGAACGCGCGGGCGCCGTGCACCAGGACGCGGCGGCGCTTGGCGACGACGCGGCGCTCCGGGTCCCTGGACGCAAGGAGGGACGCGTACTCCCGCGCGGTGAGCATGCGCTGGCTCTCCAGCAGCGGGCGCGAGTTGTCCGCGAGGCGCCTCGCGGCGCGAATCTGAAGCGTGATCTCGCCCGTGTTGAGGCCGGAGGGCACCGACGTGAGCGGCACTCCGTCGCTCCCCAGCGGGATCCCGGCCTCGTCCACGGCCACGGACGGGGACTCGGCGCCAGCTCTTTCGTCCTCGGCCATGGCCAGAGCGCGACGGAGCGTCAGCCGCACCGAGTCGTGAAGGGGCGCCTTCCTGCCTTCACCGGGGCCGCCGCTCGCGCCCGCCTCGGCCCCGCCACTCGCGCCCGCCTCGGCCCCGCCGCCCGCTGCCGCCGCGGCCGCGGCTTCGTCGTCCTCGTCCTCCTCGTCCACCCAGCGGCCAGCATGGGAGGAGAGCAGGTAGGTGTGCACGACGGCGAAGTCCCTGAATGCCATGCCGTCGGCAGGGACCCAGTCGTCGATGCCGGAGCAGCGCAGCACCCAGAAGCGCTTGGACGCCCCTGGCATCGGCATGCCCAGCTTGTGGGAGAGCGCGGCCACCGCGCGATCCATCTTGGCCTCGAAGCCGCCGTGGCCGTTGCCGACGATGCGGTGCGCCGGGGATCCCAGCCACGCGTCGCGGATGGCGCAGTCGACGGCGATGGCCTGGTCGACCGTCTCGGTGCGCGTCGTGTTGTTGGCGGTGGTGTAGTGCTCGGGGGCGCCGTCCGCGGCCGTGACCAGGTGGATCACGGCATCGTAGCGCTCGTCACGCATGCGCGCCTGGGCCTCGGACAGCGCAGTGGCCACGGTGGGGTGGGAAAGCAGCCTGGTGCGCAGCCTCAAGCGCTGCGAGGCCACGGGGCCGGCATGCGGCGTCAGAGACGGCAGCAGCGACGAGGTTGCGGGCGGGTGCTCGAACTTGGGACCGCCTTCCGCCCCTGTTTCGACGGAGAGCCCGGCGACATAGTCCGAGCTTGCGGAGCGCGCCACTGTGGAGACCTTCGGGCCAACTGTTGGCGGCAGGTGCGACTTTTCGCTGGCAGAGGGCGCTTTGCCACCGCCTTGGACCTCCTCCGTCTCGAGAAAGTCCAAGGCTGCCTCAACAGCCGCCTCGACGCTGGGGTCGACCCGTGCGGCGAGGATGACCTCCCGGAACATCGCGGTCGTCACGTAGGCACGCCCGTCGAGCAGACCGCGGTCGCACAGCAGCAGCGACGGCCGCGACGCGAAGCGCGTCGCCGCCCTGGCGATACCGTCGAACTCGTCTTCGAGTGCGGCCTGCACACGCATCAGGTGCGCCTGCATGTCAATCACCTGCTCCTGGCGGAGGCCAGCGAAGGAGAGGCCGCCACTTTGCAGGAGGGTTGCCGCCTCCGGCACGCGAAAGACGCTGAAGCCAAAGTCCTCAAAGCGCTGGGTCAGTCGAGCGAGGGCAGTGGTCTTTCCTGCGCAAGGGCCGCCCGTCAGCACGACGCGGTACACGCGGTTGGCCGGGGAGGCAGATCCTGGAACTGAGGTCCGAAACTCGTTGGTCCGGTGTCTGAAGGCCGCAGGTGCAGCGCCCAGAGACCCGGCTTCGGACGCCGGAGCAGATACACACCCCGCAGAAGCCATAATGCCACGCTGCCCAACGGTCTGCTTCAGGGCCTTTGATGCCCTCGCCAGCATCCAAGGTGAGGCGGCGGCGCCGGGCCGGCTGCCAGCCTTCAAGAGTGTGGTCGGGCGGCTCTCGCTCTGCCAGCGCGTGTTTGAAGCTGGGCCAGTTGCGCACGCAGCCCGACGCTTGGCGGCCGCAGGGGCCCGCCGGGACGGACATGGCGGCGGCGATCCCCTCCTTCGGGGACTCCGCAGACATTCTCGTGGACGAGGCCGCGCGGGAGGTGCTCCGCTCCGGCGTGCCGGGCGGCGTGCGCCTCGACCAGTGAGCGCAGTTGGCTCGCCGCGACGCGCCTCGGCGCCGCCGGTAGACGCAGCTCCGTGGGATGGAGCAGGCGGTTGGCCGCGCCGCTGCACCTTGCAGCATGCGGCGTTGGTGCCAGTGAGGAGCGCTGCTGCGGGCATTGCATGGCGATGGTGCCGGCGATCGCGACAGGGCGCTGCGCTCAAGCCCCTCCCATTCGCAGGCTGCGACAGGGGGCTCCCACGGAGTACACACGGCTGATGCACTGGGCGCTTGCGGAGGCCTCCCCGCGTGTGGTGCGGAAGCTGGTCGCAGAGAACGTAGTGCTCGTCGGGCTGTCGGGGTCGCGACTCGCAGCCGCTTTGCTACGAGGCTGGAGCGCGCTGACGGGTCGCGCCCGCCCCCCCCTGTCGCCCCTCCAGTGGCAGCGCGAGGGCTTTGCTGGCCCCAAGGCGTCCATGCTGCGGGACGCGCTTCGGGCCGCGCGGCAGCTGCACAGCCGGGCCGTCAGGGACGAGGAGCAGGCGCGCCGCCGTGTGAGGCCGTATCCGGTGGCTCCACCTGCCACCGTTGACTCAGTCGCCCGCGGCCTAACCACCCAGTCTGGAATTTGCGGCCACGCCGCCGCCGCACCGCCGGGACATCGTGTGCGAGCGGCACCTGGCGCAGAGCCCAAGTCCTTCCACAGCGGCTCTGCTAGCGAGCACGCTCGCGGCCAGCCGGCGCGCCGGGCGCATGCGGCGATGCGGGAGCCTGGTCGGGGGCTTGAGCGCGACAGCGTGGAGGGTTCGTTGCGCGGCGACTGCAATGGCAATGACGACAGCGGCGACGCCAGCGGCGACGCCAGCGACGGCGACGGTTGCATTGCGGTGGCTGGCGTTGGGCACCGCGGAGGCAGGGGCCGGGGCGATGATGGCGGGGTGGGGGCCAGTGCTCACACAAGCGACGAGGCGCGCGGTGGTGTGGCGGGTAGCGCCGAGGAGCACTGCTCTGAAGGCGGAAGCGCCGGCAGCGACGGCTGGGCGGCCGACCTGCGTGGTGGTCGAGGGGAGTCGACGCGCGGCTCTGGAGGCCAGCTGCAGGGTCGGAGCGACACAGTGTCGCTCACTGACACCGCCCTTATGCTGGCGGGGTCGGATGACCCCATGGGCGATGGCGCCTTCGCAAGCCCGGGGCGCAGCTCGCAGCGGCACGTGGCGGGTTCGCAGATCCACACCGGCGGTTTCGGCGCGCGGAGAGCGGAGCAGCGCGTCGGACAAGAGAGCCTCCGCGGCACGACGGATGTTGAAGCGGCAGGGTCGGGAGACTGCGACCGCAGGGGGCTGGAACCCCCGCCAGCAGCTGCTGCGGCCAGGCAGCGCAAGGAGGGTGGCCTGCTGCCGTGGCAGAGCCAGCTGCTGGGCGCTGTTGATCGGGATGAGGCCGACGACGACGACCACGACGACGCCGACGAGCGGGACCGCGACCACGGCAGCGGTTTCAGCGAGGACCAAGACCCGCGCGTGAGCGGCCGCGCGTGGGCAGGCCGGTCCAGCGCCGATGCGGCTGAGCCAGCCACTGGCGCCGCACCTGCAGCGGCCGCCTCGCCTGTGCAGCCAGAGGCAGGGTCGGGCACTCAGGACCCCTCGGCCGCCCCGCAGCTAGCGGAGGAAGGCTCTGCAACACGTGGCTCCGCGGAAGGGTTTGGCAGCCCGGGCCCTCCATCGCTGCCCCCGTCATCGCTGGGGCGTGCGCCCGGCCTCCCCACCACCGGCCTGGCAGCGACAGGCAGCAGCCCTGCTGACCGTCTTGCAGAGACCGCCAGTCTTGCTCGTGCCGGAGCCGGTGCCCAGGGCGTCGACCGGGAGGAGGAGGAGGAGGAGGCGGCGGAGGACATTTGGGCCGTGTCGCAGCCAGCCAGCTCCAGCTCTGCTGGGGGTATCGTGCTGCACGCGTCAGCCCGGGCGTTGACGCGCGGCTTCGCGGAGAGGGCGCCCCCTGTCACGCTCCGCCCCGTGGCAGGAGTTGGCCACCGCGGACAAGACCATGCAGCGGAGGAGGCGGAGGAGGGCGCTGGTGGGGACGGGCGGCCTGCCCCGGATCGCCCCTGGCCCCCGAGCGCTGATGGAGGCGCTGCGCAATCAGGCAGCGGCCTGGCGCTCGCTCGCGCCGTGGCCCTTCGATACGCTGACCTGGGCGCGCTGCTGGACCGAGCCGAGCAGCGAATCCGGGCAGTTCTCTAGTGTGGTGGCGCCAGTGAGCACCTCTGCGCGACTGGGGCTGGGTGCAACCGGGCGGAGGGCTGGTGTGTGGGGTGCCGCTTGTGAAGCCGCGCTTGAGTGGGTGGGCCAGCGGGCAGCCAAATTCAGCAGCGTTTCTCTGCGCAGGAACCCGATACGGCTGCGCACCGCACACAACAACATCACTCGCTCTGAGCGTGGCCGCTGCCGGATCCGCGCCGCTGCCCGCGCGCTTGCTGAAGGGCAGGCGCCACGAATGACGCGCAAGCCCCACGCCAGCAACACGCGTGGCACTGTAGAGGAATGGAGGAAGGGAGCGGGATCGCTGCGGCAGCGCGTCTGGGGCAGGGGGGGGAGAGTCTGCAGGTTGCACCGCTCACGCTCGCAACTCTGCGGACTCGGGCCTGAGCGACGAGGGCAGGTTTGCCGGCTGGGCCCCGAGAAGGGACGCGGTATCGAGCATTGCTAGGATGCTTGGTGAGCGCTCCACCCCCTCCCTCACGAACTGGGCCGCCTCCAAGGGGTCCAGCGCGGCAAGAAGTAGCGGCCACGCGTGCAGGGCCGCTCCCGCCCACGCCGGTCCCCCGCAGGCCAGGACGGCGTCGGCGAGCGTGGAGTCAGGCGCGATGGCATCTGCCAGGCTGGCGCCCGACGCGGCGGCGGATTCGACGTGAACACGGGCGCGTTGGGTGGCAGCGTCCGCAGCCGCCGCGTAGCGGCGCGTCGCTGCCAGCAGGATGACAGCCGCCAGCTCGTCGTCGCGCAGCCTGCTGCCGGAGCCGCCCCCTCTGGCGACCAGGGCCCTTGCCTCGGCGTCCCAGAGGTGCACTGGCACGGGAGTGGCCCCGGGCGGCTCTGGCAGGCCGCTGAGCGGCAGCCGTCCGGCCGCTTGCCGACCTGGGCCAGAGGACGTCGTGGCGTCGAGCAGGCCGCACGCCAGCAAGAGGCTGCGCGCTCTGGTCATCGACACTGCGCGGGCAGGGCGAGGCGCCGGGGCCGAGTCGGGGCCGCCCAGCCGAAGCGCCGTGCCGTCTGCGCGGCGCTGGCGCGGAGAAGTCAGCGACTGGAACAGCCGCTTGCAGACCGCGCGCAGCGCAGCGTGGGCCATGGCGCGGAGCGACCCCGCCCCCGAGTCGAGCAGCATCGCTGCACGGGGAAGCAGCGCTGCGACGGGGGCGGTGGCGTGCTCAGCGTCGGGTGGCTCAGCGGCGTTCCTGCGCGCCGCCGTGGCTCGCGGCCGCGCCTGCGTGGGCGGCGCCTCGTCCGCTGCGGCTGCGGCGAGCACGGACGCCGTCGCAGGCGTGGCGTCGGACGCCACTTCGCTCGCAGGGCCAGTGGCCGGCCCGGCCTCAGGCACAGCAAGCTCGGGCCGGGGCAGCCGGGTGGCGCCGCGGGGCCCAGAGCCCGCAGCTGGAAGGGCGCACTCGCCGTCTGCGGACTCGTAGAGGCGCCTCGGGAAGACGGCGGAGCCGGAGACCAGGTCGGCCGCTGCTGCAGGCCCAGAGGGGGGCAGGGCGCCGTCGGGATCGGCCGTGCGGGGCTCAGCCTCCTCTGCTTCTGTGGCTAGCTGCGCCGGGTGCAGCAGCGGGGTCGCAGGAGCGGCGCCGTGGCCACGCGCAGCAGCTGCATCGGACGCCGTGCCGTTGGCCAGGCGATCGACTGCCGTGTGGGGCGTGACGGTGGTCGCGTTGACGCGCCAGCGCGGCTCGGCGTCCAAGTCGTGAACCGCGAATCGGCCCGCCAGCCGGTGGCGGGCATCGTCGGGCGCCTGGGACGCTGCCGCCGCCGCTGCGGCCACCGCCGCGCGCGGAGCCCCACCCGGCGCTGTTCTGACTCCCCGCTGACCGCCCCACCCGCTCACCGAAGATGCTGCAAGCGCGGTTTCATCGCCACGCCTTGCCGAGCTGCCGGAGGCGGCTTCACCACGGCCGAGCCGCGGCCTCGCCCCACGAGTCCTGGACGGCGACCGGGAGAGGGACGGGAGCGACGCGGCAAAGCCCTCTGCCACGGCCGCAGTGCTTGCCGTGGCTTCGGCGGCGGCCTCGACGCGCGCCACTGCACCGCTGAGCGCCTCCAGGGCTGCCAGCCCGGCCTGGACCACTGCTTCGTCCCCGTGGAGCGCGTCCTCCTCGCCCTCCTCGCTCCCGCTCAGCCGCGCACTTGGTGCCGCTTCCGGGTCGACGTCGCCCCCCAGCGCATCACCGCCCGCGGCCTCCCCCTCCCCTGCCGGCCGGGCCTCTCGCGAGGTCCCTCTCCGCCCGCTCTGCTGGCGGGGCTGCCGGCGAGAGCGTCGCCGCTCTGCGTCCGCGCTCCTGCTGGCAGCTTGCAGCTCTGCCACCTCGCCAAGCCTGGCCTCCGCTGCCGCAACTGCGCCTGCGAGCTCTTCAGCCAGAGCCGGCGGGAGGCTCGTCGACCCTGCCGCGTCCGTGGCTGCGTCGGCGGCCGCCACCGCGGCACGCGCGACCTCGCCGCATGCAGCAGCCGCCTCGTTCGCCAGCCGTGCTTCCCGCCTGGCAGAGCTGAGGCGGGCAGCCAGCGACTGCACCGCCTCCAGCAACACCAGCGTGCCAGCAGAACCCTCGCGCCCCGCCGCGGCAGCAGCCCTGCCCCAGCGGGCAACGTCGGCGGCGACACCAGCAAGGGCGGCGTGCGCAGCCCGGGCCGAGTCGGCGTCCACCTCTGCCGCGGCCCGCGCCTGCTGCAGGTCCCCCTTGGTCGATCGCAGCTCTGATTCAAGCTCTGCCAGACGCGCCTCCATCCTAGCCGTCCCGTCCAAGTCGCCGCCGTCGCGCTCTGTGAGGCTTCGGCCTCGGGTCCGGGCTCGTGCGCCAGCCAGCTGGGGTCCGACCGCCACTGCTGCCTCGGCCGGCTGAATGACGGCATGGTGCGCCTGTCCCGCGCAGAACGACGAGGACCCAGCGCCCGAGCAGTCCGCTGAGGCGGACGCCCGGGGCGGCGAGCTTGGCAGCGGGAGGCGATACCGCTCCGGGGATGGGGAGGGCGACGGGCTGTCTTGCCGGGCCCCGTCGGGCGTGACGCTGCGCCGCCGCCCCCTCCACACCCTGCTGCGAGGCGAGGGGCTTCCCACGGTGCCTGGTCCCGACGGCCTGTCGGAGGGCGAAGGGGGGTGTTCTGCGACGGAGGAGACGCCCGAGACGCAGGCGGGAGTTGCGGCCCCGCTGCTGTGGCCCGGAAGCGGGTCGGAGGCTGCGCCCGTTGCCCCGGGAAGAGGCGGAGCCGCGGAAGACGACGGCGAGGAGCAGGACGACGCTGGCGGCGAGGAGGCGCCTTCACGAGCCGCGTACCCGTCGTGCGCCTCGCCGATGTCGGGGTTGCCAGTGCCAGTATCGGCAGCGCGGCCGCGCCTGGGAGCCCCGGCGTTGCCGCTCACTGCGGCAGTGACTGCCCCCCGCAGGTCCGCTGCGGACAGGCTTGCGCCCACGGGGTCGGCCGCCGGCGAGCCCAGCCCCGCCCCATCCGAGCCGTCCTGCTGGGAAGCCGGCTCGCGACTCGCTGCGTCTGCCTCCGGTGCGTTTGTTGGCTCGGCTGCTCCTCCTGCGCCTGGTGCCGCTGCTGCCTCGGCTTGCTCGGCGTCCGTCCCGAACCCTCTCCCGCTCGACGGAAGCGCAGGCTCTGCCCGCCGCTGGGAGGGCCAGTCCGGGTGGTCCACCCCGAACGGAGCAAGGCTTGCGCCGTCCGCTGCAGCCCTCACCGCTGCTCTCCACTTTCGCTCTGCCAGCGCACTTCGCTCGCGCTCCTTCCTCAGCAGATCCGCGAACCGCGACGCCTGCCTCCGGGCTGCCGCTGCCTCCTCCTGAGCAGCCGACGTCTGCTTGCGGGCTTCTTCAAGCTTCCTCCGGGCCTCGGTCCGGGCGGCCACGGCGTTGATGGCGCGCTCAGTCGCGGCCGCAGCCGCCTCGCGAGCGGAGCGAGCCCCCCCTCTGCCCCGCAACGAACCACCCCGGCGCCGCCGAGGCTGCTCGCGCCCGGCCGGCCTGCGCCCAGGGCCCCAACCACCAGCCTCATCGTCGCTGGATGCCCCGCGCGCTGCAGCAGAGCCATGCTCCACCGCCCGCCCCTCGGCCTCCGCCGCCGTGTCCCTCGCCTCGCCCTGCGCGGCAGCCCGCCCCGTCGACGGCCGCGGGAGCTGCCTTCGCCTCGACTCTTCCCTCTCCTCCTCGTCCTGCTCCTCCAGCGCCTCCTCCAGCTCCTGCTCAGGGGCATCCGTGCGAGCCGCAGTCCTTGGCCGACCGTCCCTTCCGGCAGAGCTTCGACCCCCAGCCGCGCCTCTGCGGAGCGCCGCCATCGACGGAACCCGCACGACGCCTGGCCTCGCCACCTCGAACGGGTCACTGCCCCGAGCCGACGCGCGAGGCAGAGTCGGCCGGCGGGCGACCTGCGATGTGCCCGCCTCCGAACCTTCCGCCTCGTGACCAGCGGAGGGCCGCGAGGCGCCTTGGGCGGGCGCGGCTGCTTGCTCCTCTGGGGGAAACGCGAAATTGGCACGCGGTCGCGGGGTCCCAGGGGACACCGCCCCCCGTGACGCAGCCGCCGCGGAGGCTGCCGCCGCCGCCGCCGCCCGGAGCCGCTTCAGCTCTGCCCTGGCTTCTGACAGCGCTGCATCGGACGCGCGTGCCGATGCCTGAAGCGTGGCTGACTGTCTGGCTGCCTCGCGGCCGGCGTCCTCCGCCGCCAGAGCCCTCTGCCGCTCACGGTCCAGCTGCGCCTTGGCCTCGGCCAGAGCCGCGGCCGCCGCGCGCGCCGCGCTGGAGACGACGTCCTCCGCCCCAGCGTCTGCCCCGCCCACCGTGCCGACGGAGCGTGCCGGCGCTCGAGCCGACAGGGCAGCCGCCCAGGCCGCCAGCACAGGGCGTCCCGCGACATTGTCGTGCGCGACCACGTCGCTCCCATCGCGGCCGCCGCCGTGTCTGCCCGAAGCGACGCCAGGGGCACCCCGCGAGCCCGGCGCCCGGAACACCAACGACCGGCGCGCGATGGCGGTCTCCGGGGCCTCGCCGTCCCCTCCCGCCGCGCCCGCTGCGACCGCGCCCTCCCTCCGCTCGCCGATGACCACGTCTACCCTGTCGCTCAAAGAGCCCCCCCTCCCGCCTGAGCGGGGCGCGGCCACGGGCATCTCAACAGTGACCACCAGCTCGAACGCACCGTCCGAGCCGGGTCCTGTGGCAGCTCGGATCCCCACAGCAGAGACCGCCTCCAAGCTCCACACAGACCGAGCCTTCCGCCCGCTCGGCCCGTGCGTCACGGGCGTCCCTTCGCGAGCACCAGAATCCTTCCCAGAATCCTTCCCAGCGGCCTCTGCCGGCCCGCCGCCTCGGGCTCCCGCAACCGCCACGGGGGCGGCGGCCGCAGCCCTCCACACCTGCAGCTCCCAGCCGTCCCCGGCTCTGCAGAGGCGCACCCACCGGGGCACCCAGGCCACACCGCTGGCAGAGCCGGCCCCAGCGGGGCCAGTTGCCGCGCCGCCGGCCTCGCCGCTGCCCCGCTGCGCCGCCGCTGCCTTAGTGCGCTGCAGCAGCGCCCCCTCCACCGGCCCAGCCAGCGCCGCTGCAGCCGCTTCAACCGCCATGGACGTCGCCCCCCGCCCAGCGGCCGCCGCTTCATCCTCTGCATCGGTGTCGGAATCGGCAGAACCAGCCTTGGCGCGTGGCCCGGCGCCGCTGGCCCCGGCAGCAGTCGCAATTGCCCGGGCCCGGCGCTTCCTGCGCAGGGCGAGCTCAGCGCTGGCCTCCGCCGCCGCTGCGTCCGCGTCCGCCTCGGCTGCAGCCTGCGCTGCTGCCGCCGACCTGGCTGCAGCCGCCGCCCTGGCCTCCTCGGCCTCTCGCTCCGCGCCTGCCTGCCGTGAGGCCATGTCCGCAAGCGTGCTGTGAAGCGATTCAAGCTCAGCCTGCAAAGGTCCGAGCTCGGCCTTGGCGGCGTCGATCAGCCCAGCAAGCTCCCTCTGCCTCGCCGCTGCGGCGGCCTCCTCCGCCTCAGCCGTGCGTGTAGCGGCGGTGGCATGTGCCACCCTCTCGCGCGCCTGCTTGGTGGCCGCTTCCGCGGCCTCCGCGGCAGCCGCAGCCTCCTTCAGTTCGGCCTGCAGCGCCGCCAGCCGCAGCCTGCTCTCGCTCGTCGCGGCCTCCGCCTCCGCCTCCCTCGCCGCCTCGCGTCTGCGCGCCTCCTCGGCCCGGTCGGCGCTCGACCGCGCCTCCTCCAGCGCAGCCTGCAGCCGGGCTGTTCGCTCCTCCGCCGCCCGTGCGAGCGATTCGCTGTTGGCTGCGTTTCGCTCCACCTCCGCCTCAGCGGCCGCGGCCTTGGTCGTCAGCAGCTGCGCCCTGTGGCCCGCAGCCCGGGCTCGGTCCTCGGCCTCCGCCTGCTGGCGGCGCGCCACAGCCTCGGCCTGCTCTGCTGCGGCCGCTGCCTGCTCCGCCTCCGCCGCCGCGGCCTTGGACCTTGCCTCCCGGGCCCTGGCAGAGGCCGCAGCCGCCTCCGCAGCCGCTGCTCGCGCAAGGGCCTCGTCTGCCTCCTGCTCGACGCGGGCGACCCGCAACCGCGCTGCGACCTCAGAGGCGTTGACCGCCTCGCCCTGCGAATGCGGCGCTTCGGGTGCCACCACGCTCCTGGCTGTCGCCGGCGGCGCTGGGTGCGGCTCTGCATGACCAGGCTCTGCATGACCAGGCTCTGCATGACGAGGCTCTGCCGTTGCCTGAGGTCCACCGTGCCCCGTCGGCAGGGCCTGCTGGTCACGCGCTTCCGCCGCCGGCCCGCTGCCTTGCCAGAAGACGGGCGACGCGCCCCCAGACGCGGTGCTCGGCTGCCCGCTGGAGCGTGCCTCGCCACGCCCCTCCTCGTGGCCGGGGCGATGCGGCATCGGGCGCAGCGGCGAGAAGAGCGGGGTGCCCTCCCCGCTGCGTGAGGGCTCTGCTGGCAGCGGCCCACTGGCAGGGCCGACGTCACCGGCCGGGTCGGGAAATAGCGTGCGGGGCTTGGGGAGGTGCGGGTGGGAGTCCGCCGTGGGGGGGAGTGGCGGTGGGTTGGTGCCGCCGCGGGCTGTTGCCACGGAAGCGGCCGGCCGCTGCTCGACGCGCAGCGGAAGCCCTGGAGGCGAGCTGGAGCGGGAGCGGTGGCGCGACCCTGCCGGCGAGTGGGCGGCGGAGCTGCGGAGCGACCGCGGGGGCGTCCTGGACCCAGTGCTCCCTGCGGCACCGACCGATCGGGCGCTGACCGTGGTGCGCCGCAGCCGACTGAGGGCGCGGAGGAGACCTGGGGAGGCGGCGGGCGCGGCTGCCGGCGCGGCGGTGGCCGGGGCCGCAGTGACAGCGGCGACGGACGCAGCCGCTGGCGCAGCGGGGTGCGGCGGAGGTCTCGACGCCGTCGCAGCGGATCGCGACGGCGTGGCGGGCGGGCCGACGCTTCCGGCCGGCTCAGCGGCGGGCACGGTTTCGTCGTGGGCGCTGGCTGCGGCGCTGGGTCGCTGGCCGTCACTGCCGCCGAGCACTGATGGCGTGGCCGGCGCAGTGACGGGCGGGCGGGAAGGTGACAGCCCGGCTGCACCGGCTGCACCGGCTGCACCTGCTAGTTGCGGCGGAGGCGGCTTTGCAGACCGCGGCGGCGGGGCTACTCGGCCGCCTCCGGGGAAGCCGTCAGCAGCGGCGCCATCTTCGTCGTCGCCTTCGACGCTGCCTGCGCCAGCTGTTGCCGCGGTCGGCTCCTGGACAGCCGCCGCGCTGCCCGCGCCGTCGAGCCGATCCGCTTGACACGCAGACGCGTCCGCATCGGCGCCTGACTCTCGCAGGCGCGCAATGATCGCACTGACGGCGGACACTGCGGCAGTAACCTCGGCGTCCATGCCGCGGCCGGTCGCGCCCGCGCCGCCCGCCGGCGAGGGGCCATCGTCATCGTCCGCGCTGTCCCGCCCTGCCAGCGGCAGAGCCAGCGCCAAGACTCGCTCCCAGCCCCGCACCGCCCCGGCGCCGGTGAGAGCCCGCCCCAGGCCCGCGGCGTCGGACTCGCCCAGACCCGCTTGCTCCATCAGCGACGCGGCGGAGACGCCGCCCGCCTCTGGCAGCGACGCGGAGGCAGCGGGGTCCAGAGCCCTGCACGCAAGCCTGGCGGCTGCCAGCGCGAGGCGGCGCCGCTTCGCGCCCGCGTCGGCAGCGACGTGATCAGCCCCGGGGCGGGCGTCGAGCGCGGCTGCAATGGCTGCAGGCACCGCGCTGGCCCCGGCGTCAGCGGCCGCTGCCCACGCCTCCTTGGCCGCCTCTCGCGCGGAACACGCCGCCTCGGGCGCGGCCGTGGCGCCCCCCCTTCCGACGCGAAAGCAGAAGGCGCCTCCTCGGCCGGCCGCCGCTCCGCCGTCCGCCCTGTCGCGGGAGAGCGCCCCAGACCAAGCCTGGGGCGGCGGCGCGGCTCGCATCGGCGCGGCCATTGCCAGAGCAAGCCACGCTGCCGCCGCCTGCCGTTGGTGTTCCGCTGGCGCCACAGGGCTGTCCGCCGCCCAGCCCCGCAGGAGCGACGGCTGGGCGCCGGGGGCGGAGCCGGGGGCGGAGCCGGGGGCGGAGCCGGCGGTTCCTGCCGTGGCCGGGGCAGCTTGGTCAGCGCTCTCTGCTGAGCGGCTTGCGCCGGAGAGCAGGCAGGAGGCGGCGCGGCGAATGGCCGCCCTGGCCTGAGGGGCCGCGCCATGTCCTGCCCCTGCCTCGGCAGAGGGCTCTGCTCCAGCGCGGGCTGCGGGGGCCTTGCCAGTGTGATGCAGCTGCGCCGCTTGCAGGGCGGTCAGCACGCAGGCGGAGCCGGCGGCGGCCGCAGGGGTCGGTGAGGCTGCGCCCTCCCCGCCCATCCCCGCGCCGTGGCCTGCGTCAGCCGGCGCCGCCGCCTCGGCCACAGCCTGCAGCAGCTGCACGGACGCCAGCTCTGCCGACGGCGCTGCGGTTGCCCAGGGCCCGACCGTTGAAGAGAGCAGGGCGCCGCCCGCGTCAGCCGCCGCTGAAGCGCCCAGCGCGGTGATTGCCAGCAGAGCGGCGCGCGCGGGGGCGGGGTGCCCTGGGGCGGCGGATATCGCGATCACAGCGGAGGCTGCGAGGGCTGAGCGGCGCCGAGAGGCCGCGGCTTCCTCCTCGCGCTGCTCGGTGAGCGTGCCGGCGTTGCTTGATGTTGGCAACCCCTGGGCCATTCGGCGTCGCTCAGTCCAGTGCCACGCGTGCGCTGGCCAGTAGAGCGAGGAGGCCTCAACGACAGTCCACGCAAGCAGCTCCAGTGCAGCGGAGGCTGCCGCCGCGGCTGCCTCGCCACGCGGAAATGCCTGGCACTGGAGTGCCGCAGCATCGGCTGCGTCCAGCACTGCATCCACGACGCGCGAGCCGCTAGCCGCGCGTGTCAGGCGCGAAGCAGCGACTGCGTCAAAAGACCCCGACGCTCCTCCGCGCTCTCGAGCCAAGCTCGCCCATTGCGCAACTCCCTTCAGCACCCGGCTACATGCAAGATGGAAGGCCAGAGGCGCGCTTGCGTTCCGCTCCAGGGCCGCGGCTGCAAGGGCTGCTGCGCTGCAGGCCGCCTCTACCGCCTCCTCGTCCACGGTCCCATCAGAGTCGCTAGCAGAATCGAGCACAGTCGCGAGGGTCTCGAAGCTTTGTTGCTGCTGCTGCCGGCGCAGGGCTGCAGTCGCGGCCTGCGGGGCGCTCGCGATAACAGCCACTAACGGCGCCAGGCCGCCTCTTGCTGTTGCCTCCAGTGCGCTGCGCCACTCGGACGCAGACATCGACACCTCGGCCATGGAAGGGGTGGCTGGGCTTGAGAATTCCCCCTCCTCCGACGCGAGAGCCTTCCCTGGGGCTTGGGGCGCAGTGACCGCAAGGCAGGCCCGGCTTGCGACCCACTCGGCGGCGGGCAGCTCTGCCTCCTTGGCAGGCACCCCAAACCCCCGAGATCGCAGCGAGCCAAGGACCCCAGAGTGTGGCCAGCCCCTGTTTCTCGGCGCAGTGCACGCCATTACGAAGCTAGCTGGGTCACAAGGGCTGCCAGGCGGCGTTGTTGCTGCAGCCCGTTTGCCACACAGCCCGGGGCAGCGCAAGCGTGCCGGTGCCGCGCACACGCCCGCCGCTGAGCTAACAGTGCGCAAAAGTCATACCACAACGTGTTGACAAGCGGGTGGAGGCCTAGCCTTCTCCTGGGAGGCTGCTCCCGGACCCGGCGCCGGGCGGGGCAGAGCCCACGCGCAGCGTCCCGTTTCCTTGGCCAGAGCCGCCACCACCGGGCGAGCCAGGGCGGTGCCAGGCCCGAGCGTCCGAGCCCTTGTCAGGGGGCTCCCCGGGCAAATCGTGAGCTGGGAACCCACCTTTCTGGGGCTGGCTGGCACTTGCGCGTGCGCGGGGTGGGCCTGCCTGTGGGCCCGTTTGCTGCGTCGCCGTTGCTCCAATCCCCCGCTGGCACCCCCCGCGCACTGGGCCAAGCAGCGACCTGCCAGGTGTTCTGGCTCGGGATGTGGCATGCCAGGCCCTTCTGGCGCCGGGAGCGCGGGAGTGTCACGCCCACTGCAGCGCGCTCCTGCTGAATGCGCGTTGTTTTGCTCGTGGCCACTTGCAGGTGGGGCTCACCGCGCGCTCCAGCGTCGCAGCGGCGAGGCTTCAGGCCCGCTACGGCTCAAGACATGGCGGAGCGTCCTATTCGCTTTGCCTCGCGACTGGCAACGCGCACGCAGTCAACGGACACGGACTTCCAGGATGATTTGCCTCCAGCCCGTCATCCGCGCCCCGCGCGCGATTCGCTTGCCGAGCACGGACGCTGGAAGGACATGGCTGAAGCCGAGAGGGCGCCCGATCGGCTCGCTTCCGGCCTCACGACCTGGCAGGAGCGCGCGGACCCGACAGTCGCTGGTCGCGGCGGTGCCGGCAGCGGCCAGTGGATTGGCGAGTGGGAGGACGAGGTTCGCGGCGGCCGCGGCCGCACAGCCGATGCTCCCGCAGCAGGCAGCGGCAACGACTGGCTCGGAGGGGCGGCCGGCGGCGGGGGTCGTGCCTTGGGCAGGAGGGCAGGCCCCGACGGGGATCCGGTCGCTGGCGGCGGCTCGCGCGACGGCTGGCCGGGCGACGACGACTACGCCGCGGCTGAGAGCGACGGCGATGGCGGCGAGGAGTGGAACGCCGACTTTGGGACCGGGCATGCTGCCAGCCGCGGGGCAGCCGGCCGCGGCGGCTACGCTGATGAGGACGCCAGCGAGGGCCAGCCCGACGGTGTCGGGGACGAGGACGACGAGGACGACGAGGACGACTGGCTGTCCGCCTACTTCGCGCACCTGGTCCGGGCCGCGGCTGCGGACTGGCTGCCCCTGGGCGAGGCGGCGTCGTTCCTCCACAGGGGGGCGCTGCGCGCCGTCGACGTAATCTACGCCAGCGTCGGCCCGGTTGGACCGCCAGCAACCCCCGCGTCGGGATCCATGTTCATCGTCGACGAGCGGCGCCTGCCCGCGTGGCGAGGGGACGGGTACCCCCACGGCGGCGCTGGCGGCACCGCTCAGTTTGACGTGCGGGCGGCTAGGGCGGCTCGCCTCCGCGGCCTGCCGGCCGGCACGCCGAGCCTTCCCGAGGCCATGGGTGCGAACGGGGCGCGCCCCGGGACGGCCGAGGCCACGGTTGTGGTGGAGTGGAGCGACGTGAACGGGGAGGGCTTGCAGCGGCGCGCGATGCGGCTGCCGCGGCCCTCGGGCGGGAGGGGGAGCAGGGTGGCCGAGGAGGACGATGCCAGCGGCGCGGGGTGGGTGTGGCTCATCCAGTACCTGCACTGCGGCGTGCGGGCTGCTGCGACGGATCCTTCCTACGACCGCGACGGAGTACCTCTGGACGAGTTTGACGACGAGATTGACGATGAAGGCGACGACGGAGAGGGCCAGCCCGAAGACGGGGAGGAATGGGGGGAGGACGAGGAGGGCTTTGAGAGCGGGGAGGGGCCCCGTGGCCGGACGGCGCCCGGCGACGAGGAGGGCGACGGTCGCGCCCCAGCGAGCCGGGGAGCAGCCGGCGGGCGTCACGGCGGCGCCGCCAGCGGCACTGCGGACGCAGACGACTTTGACGCTAGTGACTTCAGCAGCGGCCCGAGCAGCCGGCGTGAGCAGCGGCCGCGCGACGTCGGCTCGACGGACGGGTCAGACTCCGACGGCGAGTCTGACTACGGTCCCGAGTACGGCGTGAGCGGGCGGCACGGCCGCAGGGGCCAGCCTGGATCGACCCGGAGCAGGGCGTCGGACGTGGTGAGCGTGGAGCTCGGCCGCAGCATCATTCACGGAACCTTCCCTGCAGTCGACGTGGAGGGGGTGGCCGCGCGGGCGCTGGGCGGGGGCGGCGAAGTGCCACCAGCAGAGTTTTGGTCGCCGACGCCACGGGCGCAGGCGTCAGGTACGGGCGGCGAAGGGCGCGGCGTGGACTCGTCCGACGATGAGGACGCGGACGCGGACGCGGGCGCGGCCCACCGCCGCGGCCACGGCCATGGCCACGGCCGCAGCGACAGCAGCCAGGAGCAGGCGCACTCCAGGGCCGACTGGCAGAGCCGCGCAGGGCCAGCAGACCTGCGCGGGCCAGGGCGCGGAGCGTTCAGCGCTGGGGGCGCCTGGGGCGCTGGGGGCGGCGGTGGCGTGTCGTACGGGGGGCGCGGTGGCGCGGCGCTCTCGGGCACGGGGCGCGACTCAGTGGGCCGGGCTGTGGCGGTGGTGGACGAGGAGGACGACGACCTGGCCGGGGTGGCGGCCGCTGGGGACGATGCTGTGGAGGGCAGCGGGGGCGCTGGGAAGCGGCTGACCGCGGCGCAGCGTGCGCACGCCGCCCGCCGGACTGCCTTGGCTCGCGAGCGAGGTGACGACGAGGACTCTGAAAGCTGGGAGGGAAGCGAGCCGGAGGACGAGCCGGGGCAGGCACACGGGCGCTACGGGGCGGAGGCAGCGGGCGCGGGAGCAGGCGCGGCGGGCCGTGGCACGGACCAGCCCGCCTCGGCCTGGGGACCGTTGGGAGGGGAGGGGCAGCTGGCCGTGGCGGCCGTGGGCACCGTGGGTGCTCAGTTCGCTGCCCCCCGCACCAGGGCCTCGTCCCCGGCGTCTGCGTCGGCGCCAGTGGCGCCTGCTGCCGGTGGAGGGCGGGCCCGAGCGGAGCGGGAAGGCGCTGGCAGCGGCAGCGAGGGGTCTCACGCCGGCTCGGACTGGGCAGATGGCGGGGCCGACCTGCCGCAGCGGGGCTACGCTCGCGGGTACAGCGAGAGGCCTGGCAGGGTTCCGCCGTCAGAGGCGGGCAGGGCGGACGCCGCGGCGCCCCCCGCCAGCGTCGGCGCGGCCTCCACCACTGCGGTGGCGCCCGAGATCCGCCACCGCCGCTGGGGCCAGGAGCGCCGCCAGGGCTTGGCCGTGCCCCCCACCGAAGCAAGCCGGCGGGGACCCCCCGAGCACGATGCCGCTGCCGGCAGCACCGCCGCTGCCGCTCGGCCAGACTCTGCAGGCAGAGTGGCGGACGCGGCGCCTCCCGAGAGGCCCGCGCCCCGTGCCCCGCCGCCAGCCGCCAGGCAGCCCCCTCCACGCGCCTCCCGCCTGCGCGGCTCCCTCGACGACTTCATCGGCGCACTGCGCGCCGGAGAGCAGCGCCGCGGGCAGCAAGGCCCTCGGGGGAACGAGGCAGAAGTCCGCCCGGGCCACGGGCAGCCGCCCCGCTGGGGCCAGCCTCCGCCCGGCATTGCTCGCAGGCTGGGCGAGGGCGGCGCCGCGCCCGGGGTTCCTGGGCCTGCCGCGCCCCCGGCCATCCCGACCCGCCAGGCCATCGAGGCCCACAGACGCTCCCTGGAGGAGCAGCGCGCGGGCTACCGGCACCCCCTGCCGCGCTCAGGCGGCGAGGAGCCCGGGCCCGCGGCGGCGCCTGCGTCGAGCGCAGCGCCTGACGCGCCGTCGCTCCGCGGCAGCGCCGAGGAGGCCGCCGTCCAGCGAGCAAGGGCCGAGGCTGAGCTTGCCGCGCGCCTGCTCCAGGAGCGGTCCAAGATTCGGGGCGCTGCCACAGCCGTCCACGCAAGCGGCAGCGGCAGAGGCGTGGCGGGGGCCGCTGCTGGAGCTGCTGGCGCCTCAGCCGTCGGGACGAAGCAGCCTGGACAGGACTCCGGCACAGCCGCAGCGCGCCAGCGAAGCAATGACGCCTCGAGCGGGGGGCGGGAGTCCACGGCTGCGGGGAGGAGCCGCCGGCCGGCAGACCGTCGGGACGACGGCGCCGACAGCGGCAGCGACGAGGGCGGTCGCCGGCAGGGGTCGCGCGCTCGAGAGCCAGCCGACCGGGGACGGCAGCGCAAGCCACGCCATCGCTCGAGGCGAAGTGGGTCAAGGCAGAGCCGATCCCTCAGCGGCAGCGGCAGCGGAAGCGGAAGCGGAAGCGGCGAGCGGGGGAGCTCGCTGGGCAGGGACCGGCGGTCCAGGCGACACGATCGCGACAGCGACCGGCGCAGGGACGCCGCTTCTCGCCGCAGGGGCGGCCGCGAGCCGGGCCGCCGCGAGGGCTCGAGCGCATCGGAACGCAGCGCAAGCGTCGACTCGGGCGGCAGACCGCACCGCGACAGCGATCGCCGTGGCAGGCGGAGCGGGCGGGAGCGCGACCGGTCGCCTGAGCGGGGTCACTCGGGCAGACGCTCTCGGTCGCCCCGGGGCCGCGGTGGCCGCGACGACGACGAGGCCTCGCCCGCCGGCCGGCTGCCCGGTCGGAGCACCCTTGCACCCGTCGCCTTCGACTCCCCAGACCCGGCAGCCCGTTTTGGCGGGCTCCACGGGCAGTTCGGCATGCCAGGCGAGGATGCCGCGGCTGCCTTCGCCCGAATGGGGCCGGCGGGGGCCGCAGCCCCTTGGGCTGGCGCCCCCGGCCGCCCAGCAGCCGCGCGCCACGCAGGTGGCTACCCAGTCGGCTACTCGGCCGGCTACCCGGGACCGGCTGGGGGCATGCAGGCCGGCATGTGGGGCGGTCCCACGGGCGCTATGGCGCCAGGGGTGCCCTCGTGGCAGCAGCAGCAGCAGTTTCACCGCTACCAGCAGCAATTGCAAATGCAGCAGCAGATGGGGGCGCAGCTTCAGCACCAGCACCAGCACCAGCACCCGCTGCGGATGCCAGGCCAGCACGCTTCCGTGGGCGGTTTCGCCCAGCCTGGTCGCCACGCCATGCCTGGCGCGACCGGGGGCGGGCTTCCCACGGACCCCTTTGGGCGCCCAGTGACAGCCCCAGGGCAGCAGGCCGCCGCCGATCCGTACGCAGAGGCCGCTGACCAGCGGCCGGTCTCAGCCCAGCCTCCGGCCGGCGCGCCGGTTGCGGCATCCGACCCATACGGCGCGCCGGCTGCGCGCCACGGTCCAGCAGGCCCCCAGCACACCCAAGGCGGAGCATCGGCGGAGACCGCCGCCCGCGCATTCGGCTCCGGCTCTGGGCCGCAGACCGACCCATACGCGGAACCGTACGCGGACCCGTACGCGGACCCGTACGGCCCTGCACCCGAGCGCGCGCCGAGCTCTGCGGTCGGGTCGAGGGACGTCGACACAGAGGCCTACATGGCAAAGATCCAGAAGCTCAAGCAGCAGCGAGCGGCGGCCGCGACAGCGTCAGCAGCGGGAGCGGAGCCCTCCGAGCATGGCGGGGAGGCTCCCGGGAGCGGGACTGGCGCCGGCGCAAGCCCCGCCCATGGAGTGCCTGCCTCCGCCCGTCCCCCGCCCGCCGGTGGAGCGACAGGCGTGTCGCCCTCAGCAGCAGCGGCAACAGCGCGGTCCCCCCAGCAGGCGGCCCGGAGGCCTGCCTCAGGCGGCGCGAAGGCCCCCGGAGACGACGCAGCCTGGGCCAAGGAGGCCGCTGTCCCCGGCAGGAGGCGCCTGCAGGGCGCAGAACTGAGCGCGGCGACGGAGGCGTGGAGCCGCGTTGGGCGCGAGTCAGCCGACAGGCTACTGGCGCTTGTGAGGGGCTGGCAGACCCGCTGGCTCCTGGCCTCGGGGCGCCTGCAGGCGCTGGCAACGCAGATTCGCGACAGCCAGGCCCTCATCGCCGAAGCCGCCGGGGACGGCGGTGGCGGCTCCCGCGCCGATGACTCGGCACTGATCAAAGGCGTGCGGGCCCAGGTGCGGACGGACTCGTCAGAGCTGGCAGCTGTCACCGCGCCGGAAACGCTGGGCGAGGAGTGGGCCAAGGCACGCCGGGTGTCTCGCCAGGCCAAGGCAGCCAAGGCGCAGGCGGAGGCCGCAGCCGCTGCGGGCGCGTCGGGCAAAGCGGCTGCCAAGGCGCGCAAGGGCAAGTCGGCGGCCCAGGAGCAGGCGGCAGAGCGGCGGAAGGCGGCCAAGGCGTACGGCGCGGCCAAGCGCAAGGAGCATCAGGCCAAGCTGGAGGCCGCCCAAAAGGCGGAGGAGCAGCGGCAGGCCGGGGGGAGCGGAGCAGCTGGCGCCGGCGAGGGCGCCGGAGCCAAGCGGCGGTCGGGGCTCCCCTCCCTGGCGGAGCGAAGGCGGGCTGCCGCCCGCGCGAAGCGCCCAGCAGCAGCCATCAAAGGCATGGGCTCGGAGCTGGACCCCTCGCCCCGGTGGCGCGTCGTTCTGCAGGTTCTGGCGGCCAGGGGCCTTCCCCAGCGCACGCTCATGGCTGGGGTCAGGGGGTCTGGGCCCGGCATGGTGGGAGACGCAGCGAAGCGGCTGGACCCAGACTCGGCCGGCAACACGGACGGGTCGCAGCGGGAGCTGTACGCCGAATCCTTCCTGTACCTGACCGCGCCCTTGCCCAAGGCAGAGGTGACGCTCGACGGCGACGAAGACGGCGACGCCCTCTGGCGCCTGGAGGAGGCTGGCTCTGCCAAGGGCAAGGTAATGGGCTCGCGCAAGTCAACGGACACGGTCGGCGGGTCGCTGGAGCCCAAGTGGGAGCCAACCACCTTCTCCTTCGTGGTGGCGCCCAAGCTTGCAATGCTTGCAGCGAGGGCGGGCCGCGCGGCGGCTGGGCTTGAGGATCAAAGCCCCACGGCGGGGGCTGATGCCAAGCTGGCGGCCGAGGCAGCTGCGGCCGGTGGTTCGTCGTCTGAGGCTGCTTCCGGCGCTGCCGGTGCTGCTGCCGCCAGCTCAGCAGGCGCTGATGCGGCGGACGGGTCGGCAGCTCCCGCGGCAGCTCCTGCGGCTGCCGCTCCGTCGGACACAGGCGCGCCCTCAGGCGACGGCGCATCGCCAGCGCCAGCGCCAGGGGCGGGAGGGGGTGGGGGCGCCGAGGCCGCTCCTGCGGCCGACCCTGCGGCCGAGAGGAAGAAGCGTGCCAGAGCCGAGGCGGCCGCAGCGAAGGAGTGGCTGCAGGCCACAGTGCCGCGCTGGGGGGCCATCCCCGCGTCAGTGTCCCGCGTGACTCGCCTCCTGCCGGCAGCGGAAGACGCTGCGGCTGAGGAGGACGCCAGCCCGGGCCCTCGGCGCGTGCTGACGGCCGTGCCAAAGGGGTCCCTGTCCGCCCTGCAGGTGCGAGTGGACGTGAGAGACGCGGACAGGTTCGCCAAGGACACGCACCTAGGCTGCGTCCGCCTGCCCTTGTCAGCCATCGGCAACGACGAAGAGCCGGAGGCCGTGTGGGTCCGGCTGCGGCCGGCGGAGGAGGGTGCGGCGGCCAGAGGGGAGGTCAAGCTCCGGGCGCGCTTGCTGCCGCCCCACCCAGGGGCGCTTGCGGCGTCCATCCGCAAGGCGCGTGCCGCAGCTGCGGCGGCCGGCTCGGGCGACCAGTCACCCTCGGCCTCGGAGGGGGCGGGCGGCGGCGCCGCGGCCGGAAAAGTCAAGGGCAGCGGGTACGGGCAGACGGGGTCGGCAGGCGCTGGCGCCAAGATGCGGCCCCAGAGCCAGCGGCGGCACCCGAGCAAGCCAGTCTTCCGCAAGGTTGACTGGAGCCACGTCGCCCCCAGGACGGTCACGCAGGGGGACGCCAAGAAGCCCGAGGGCGCTGTTGCGCCGACGGCAGAGGCCGGCAGAGCCGGGCGGCCAACCACCGTGCAGCGCCGCGTGGTGGTGGACCTCGACGCGATGGGCGGCGACGGCGGTGGCGGGGCTGTGCCCTCCCGGGAGGACTTGCAGCCGGCCCCCGGGCTGGGCAGCGCTGGGCCGGCAGGCCGCGGGGGGAGCCGCGGCCGGCGCCGCGGGGGTCGCCCGGACGTGAGCGATCGCGCCTTTGTCGTGGGCCGGGCGCCTGGGGCCAGCGGCGAGCACGAGCGCGAGCGCGAGCGCGAGCCGACGGGCCGAGAGCACCCGCGGTCTGGCAGCGGTCGCAGGCGCCGGGCGGGGGGCGGCGTGGCAGGCGACAACGGGCGGCGGGGCGTCAGGGGTCGCGGCGGCGACGGTGCTGGCGAGGCTGGACCGGGCCGCGCCCCGTCGAGCGGCATCCCGCGTCTGCGACCGCGGGAGGAGGCGCGGCGGCGCGGCGGGGACCGTGGAAGGAGCGGCAGGCCGCGCACCAGCAGCGCGAGCGCGGACGACGGGCCCGCAGGTTTCGAAGACAGGGCACGGTGGGAGGACGGGCTGCGAGGGGCGAGGCCTGGGCGGGGCGCTGACGACGAGCCGGGCTCGCCCGAGGTGGACGCTGCGGGGGCGGTGGAGTACGACCCCAACCGCAGGGGCGACGACCGCCACTGGATCAGCGCGGTGATGCAGGCCGAGGAGGACGAAGCGGCGGCGGCAGCGGCGGCGGCCCGGGGGGCACGCGGCAACCGCCGCGGGGGCGGGCGCCAGGCCCCCCCGGGATACGCCGACGGAGGCGGATTCGACGACGCCTTCGCTGGCGGGCTTGGCGACTTCGACGACGGGGTCGATGCCTTCGA
This sequence comes from Cafeteria roenbergensis, assembly GCA_008330645.1. NCBI lineage: Eukaryota > Bigyra > Bicosoecida > Cafeteriaceae > Cafeteria > Cafeteria roenbergensis. The sequence continues at coordinate 27,479 of VLTN01000041.1, forward strand.
GGCCGGCGGATACGCGGCGGTATCGGGCAGGGGCCGCGCTGGGGCAGGGGCCGCTGCGGACTGGCGAGACCCCGGGGAAGGCCTGCTGGCCGACGGCGCGCCCCGGGGCTACGCGGCGCCGGCGCTGCGCTACGACCCAAGCGACGACGGCGACGAGGGCGCTGGCGGAGGCGGAGGCGGAGGCGACGGGAGCGGCTACGCACGCCGGCGGCGAGGCGATAGGTGGCCACGCGCCAGCGAAGCGGCAGGGTCCGAGACCGGGTCCGGGCGGCCGGCGCGGGCTCGCCCCCCTCGCGCGCTGGATGGGGGCGTTCTCGCTGCTGACGGCGTCCCCATTATGCGCCGAGAGTCGTCGTCGGGGTTCCCCATCAGCAGGGCGGAGATTGAGGCCCTGGCCACCGGGTCGAGGCGAGCGCCGTCGTCGGCCGGGTCGGCCGACCGAGGGTCCTACGTGCCCGACAGCGAGGTGGGGTCCCGTGTGCCTCCCCCCGCGGCGTGGCAGGCCGAGCTGGAGGCGTTCGAGGCTGATCTGCACCGGCGCATGCGCAGCGGCAGGTCACTCGCTGGGCAGGGCGCCGCTGAGTCTGGCGCTCGCGACCCCGAACCGGCGTTCGGCGGCTCTCTGGACGAGGCTGACGACTTTTTCGACACCGATCCGCGGGCTGCGGAGGCCTGGGCTGCGCGCGATGAGGCGGAGGCCGAGCGGCTGGCTCGCGACCACGTTCGGGGCTCGTCCGCCGGCGCTCCCGCTGAGGCGCCCAGGCACGGGGGCGGCGTCGTGGGGGCGCTCTCGCGGCTTGAGCAGCTAGAGGCAGACTTCAACCAAATGGTCAGCCCAGCTCCAAGACCGCGCCGCCGGTAGAGCGACCGCGCGGGCATTGGCCGCCCCGACGATGCGTGCTCGGCAGGCTGACTGACCGGCCTGAGTGCCGCGATGGTCCGCTTGCTGCCAAGTGAATGATGCGATTGGTAGCGGCGCGGTGAGGCGCGCCTCCGCTCGAGTTCCAGCGCTTGTCCGATGCTTCGAGCGGCCAGCCGCTCCGGGAATCAGACGTGCATTTCAACGTTCCTGCAGCCGCAGCCGCTGCTCTCACTCTCACGCCTGCCGACACAGGCACGCGCCCGATCAAAAGGGTCCGGCCACAAGACAAATTTGAGGCCGCTGCGTGGCGTTGTGAGGGCGCGGGGGGGTGATCGCGAGGACACTTGGGCCGCAGAACGAGCACACACGAGTCGCGACGCGGCCAGCCAGGCGGGAAACAAGCAGGGCGCATCCGATCAGCGCCTGTCGGGGTGCATGTGGCGCTTGATCTCAACGTGGGCGCAGCGCTCCAGGTTCTCAACGTCGCCCGCGCACCGCAGGGAAAGCACTGAGAGCGCCTCGCCCGTCGATTCGGCCTGCTCGCGCTGATAGCGGTAGCATGCCACCACCCGCTCGCGGTAGGTCTCGCAAGGCACCTTTCGGAGCGGAGGCTTCCCTGTGGCCACGGCTGAGCGCACCTCCTCGGCCGCGCTGGCCGCGGCGTGCTCCTCGGCCGCCACGATGTGTGCTGCAGCCTCCGCCGCCGCCAGATCGCGCGCGAGGGCGGACGCGTGGCGGCGAGCTTCTTGCTCGGCATCGGCCTTGCCCGCCTCGTACGCAGCAACGATGGCCGGGGACGACCTGCGAGGCGTGGGGCAGCGCAAGGAGCGCGCGTGCTGGCGTGGGGCTGGCTTGCATGGGCTGCCCAGCAGCCTGGGGGCGCGCCGCTGGAAACCGCGGCCCGCCTCCGGTGTCGCTGCGCGGCTTGCCGTTCGTTGCGCTCGGCGGGAGGAACGCGTGGTAGCGCAGGCGTCGCCTGCTTGCGTGTAAACGAGGCCCGCTGGCGGCGCCCGAGCGGAGCTCACGCCTCGTCCGCGGGCGCCTGGACGACGGCGCTTCCCTGCGAGCAGCGAGGACAGGCGGAGCATGGCCAGTGGCAGCAGGCGGCGCAGGGGGCGGGCACCCGCCGGTTGTGCCAGCCGCTCGCCGGGGCCGGCAAGGCGCTGCACCGCGACCTCTCGAGCTCGCCTCCCCGGCTGCCCCGCGCCCCATACACACTCTCGCAGCGTCGCATCGGAACGCAGCCCGGCCCGACGGACCGCGCCTGGCAGCAGACGCACCACAGTCACGTTGTCCGACGTGCTTTGGCTCGCCCCCATGGCGCTCCGGTCAAGCAAGTGGAGCAGGGGCGGGCCGGCCCGAGCACTGCCGGCCTTCAGCCTCGGACTCTGCTGCTACGGCTTTGATTCGCCCGCCCCGGTGGTTTCCCGCTCCCGCGCGAGTGCAGCTGCGTTTGCGGGCTGCCAAAGAGCGGCTCCTCCGGCCCTCGGCACGCCCTGGGCGGCCTCTTGCGGAAGCGCGGGGCGTGCGGCTGCGAGCCGGCTCAGGGCGGGCCGGGTCAGGCCAAGGCGGCGGTCGAGGAAACAACTCCCGCTTCCTCTGCTCAGCAGGGTCAGTCGTTTTGCGCTACCGGCAGCGCCAGCCACAGGCCCAGCGAGCACGAGGCCAGTCGCGCCTCCCGCCCGCACTCGCGCCAACGCAAGTTGCGCAGCCGCGAGCTCGCCTCTACAGCGCCTCGGCCCGTCGTTCGCTCCACGCCGCGGGCTTGCGAGCCGAATCGAGAGGTTTGCACGATGGCTGCCGCAGCCCCGACTGTGGACGGTGAGCACACGCCCCAGCAGCCCGCCTCCCGCCCGTGCGCGCGCGCAGTGGGGGTGCAGGTAGTGGCGGGCGCCACGTGCGCTCCCTGGATCTGTGCTGCGGCCCGCGAGGGGCGCGTCGCGGGCGCGGCTGGACCTCCTCGTCGCGAGCATTGCTCCCCTGGCTTTTGCGGCTGACATCCACGGCAGCCGAGCGTCGCGACCGCGCCGCGCCTGGCCTCGCCACGGCCGTCCGAGCGGCCCGCCTTGCCTTAGCATCGACGCGCACACCGAGGCGCTCGACCCCTGCCCGCTCGCCGCAGTGGATGGGATGATCGACAAGCTGCTGTCAGTCCGCAAGGCTCGGCCCGGAACCCAGGTCGCGCTGGTGAGCCCGGCGTTGCCCTCGGACGCGGCCGCGCCGCGCCCCGCCCCCGGGCCCGGCTGCTGGCAGCGAAGGATCTTGCGCGCCGGCGCAGGCGCACCGCCTTTGCGGGGCGGCTGCAGGCTTGCGCACCCTGCGAGGGCTGCCCGTGTGATCCTCCCTGGCTGAGCTGTTGGCTCCCGGCTGCGTCCGCCGCTGCCTCGCCCCTTCGGCCCGCCCGCCCGCTCGTCGGCCTCCAGCGCCGCAAGGCCCCGCCCCGCTTGACCGACGGTGGTCTCCGCGCTGCCTCCCGCCGCAGGACGAGGGTGACATCCGCGCGCTTTGCACGCGCGCCCGGGACGTGTTCATGGAGCAGCCCATCCTCCTCGAGTTGGAGGCGCCCATCAAGATCTGCGGCGACATCCACGGCCAGTACTACGACCTGCTTCGGCTCTTCGAGTACGGCGGCTTCCCGCCTGAGGCCAACTACCTGTTTCTGGGCGACTACGTGGACCGCGGCCAGCAAAGCCTCGAAACCATCTGCCTGCTGCTTGCGTACAAGGTGAAGTACCCCGAGAACTTCTTCATGCTTCGTGGGAACCACGAGTGCTCGGCTATCTCTCGAATTTACGGCTTCTTCGACGAGTGCAAGCGCAGGTACTCGGTGAGGCTCTGGCGCCTCTTCGTCGACGTATTCAACTGCCTCCCGCTCGCGGCGACCATTGACGACAAGATCCTGTGCATTCATGGCGGCCTCAGCCCCGAAATGTCGTCCCTTCAGCAAATCCGCACTGTTGTCCGACCCACGGAGGTACCAGACACGGGGCTGCTTTGCGACCTCCTCTGGGCCGACCCCGACCAGGACATTGTTGGCTGGGGGGAGAACGACCGCGGAGTCTCCTTCACCTTTGGCCACGACGTCGTTGCGGCGTTCCTGAAGCGCCACGACTTGGACCTTATCGTGCGTGCCCACCAAGTCGTCGAGGACGGGTACGAGTTCTTCGCCGGCCGCCGACTCGTCACGCTCTTCTCGGCCCCGAACTACTGCGGCGAATTCGACAACGCTGGGGCAATGATGACGGTGGACGAAAGCTTGATGTGCTCGTTCCAGGTCCTGCGCCCGGCGGAGAAGAAGGGCAGGGTCTGAGTCTGCCCTTCCCTCTGCTCAGTATCCGCCACCGACGTCCCTCCGCTCACTCTCCCCGCCGTCCTGAAGCTCGCCCAAATGGTGCGGGGCGGTGGCGCGGCCCCGGCGCGCGACTCGCTCGGCCGGGTGTGGTCTGCGGCGCCGGGCTCCCTGCTGCGCCTGAGGCGTCGCTCGTTGCTGCGGCGCGTGGCCAGCCAGTGGGGCATCCACTGGGCGAACCGAGCTGCCCTCGGTGCGCCCCCGTCCTCGACCCCTTGCTTCGCATTGCTTCGCAAGGACCGTTTTGCGTTGCGCCTCTGGGTCTTGTCGGTTCAAGATGGGGTTCATCTCTTGGTTGGAGACGCCGTTGAGTGCAGGCAGGTTTCGAATTTCGTTTGGCATGGAGTGGCAGGGAGTGATCTGTCAAGCGTTGCCTCCCCCCTCGGCAGCGCTCGCACCCTGGACGATTGAGTAGCAGTCTTGCGTTTTCCTGTTCACGCGGCCTTGCGGAGCGCAGCAGTCCCCCAGGCGCAGCAGCCGCGCCGCCGCCAAGCGACCCCAACCCGCCCCCCGAAACATTCGGCAAGCCGTTTCGGCAAGCGATTGGCCATGCACCGTCGGCTCCGCCGAGCCAGTTTGCGCCCCTGCGAGCACAAGTTTGTACCCCCCCGTCGGTTCCCCCTCTGGGCTGGCTTTGCGCGTGCGGCTGCTGCTCGGGCTGTCGGTTGACGGGCAACTGGGTGACGTGCCGGCGAGCGGGAGAAGTCTCGCGCGCTTGTTTGCTCGTTTCGAGCGCGCGCGATTCTAGGTCGCGCGCCAGCAGCCGCATAGAGTTCTGCCCCTGCGCTCGTCTCCAAGCTTTGGGGGGAACTGTGGCATGGCGGCACCAGAGCGGCGGCTTGCGGCGTTTGGCTTCGGCTCAAACGGGGCCAGCAGCTCGACGGGCTTCGCGTTTGCCTTCTCCGCGGCCGGGCGGCCAGCTACAAGCGGCACGGAAGATGACTACATGATAGCCACGTCCCGCAGCACGGGCTCCAGCGCCGCGGGAAACGCCCTTTCCGGGCTTCGCAGCGAGCTGGGTTCCCAATACCTGCAGGCGCAGCGAAACTGGCCCGGCCGCGCTCGGTCTCCACCCAAGCCCGAGGCGCCTGCGAAGCCGCCCATCGTGTCGCCGGGCGCGATGGCCATCCTCCGCTCGACGCAGCAGCAGGCGGGACCTGGGCGTGGCGTTGGCAAGCGAAGCTCTTCCCTGATGAGCTTTCGCGAGGAGATGGAGGAGGCGACGCAACTCGGCGAAGCACGGGCCCAGGCAAAACGGTTGATTCGGGAGGTTCACTCCATCAACGATGCGTTTCGCGAAGGCGAGATGGCTGCCATGGCGGGCGAGTGGAATGACGCCAAAGAGAAGGAGGCCGCGGCAACTGACCGCGAGCGCGATGCGTGGCTCAAGGCCGTCAAGGCCGATCCCATGCGGCCGCGTGTCCGGGCAGGCCATGACAGCGACCCGGATTCGGACCGAGACTTGGAGACGTTGCTCGAGCACCACGGCCTGCGCGGCTGCATCAGTCCAGCGAAGCCAAGCGGCGCTGGCAAGCAGACGGGCGGCTTCCCGAGGCAGCCCCGCAAGGCGCCAGCCGACCCGCAGGCAGTGCCTGGCGCAGCCAAGGGCAGAGGGCCCCGTCAGCGCCGGGGGCGTGGAAGATCTTCGGCTCGAAGAGACTCGCTCGTGCTGGCTGACGAGCTTGCGAGCAAGTACGGCCGCGGCTCGATGGTGTGGTGCAAAGATCTGCTGAACGACCCTCCTGCGGCGTCGAGGCGCTCACGGAGCCGCGGCTCCCACCGCAGCGCGCCAGCCGGCTCGCCCGCCAAGCCACCGCCGCCATCGTCCGGGAAAACGTCTCCTATCGTCTTGCCTCGCACTTCGGGCCTGAGCGACCACCCGGCAGCTGTGCGGTCAACACGCCCTCGGTCCAACCGATCCTCACTGCGCGGGCTGGCGCCGATGGACGAGCCCCTGCCGGAAAACCTTGCTGCCGGAGACCCAGCGGCCTCTCGCCAGGGACGGGCCGAGAGCGCGCGCTCCACCGGGGCAGGCACGTCTCTCTTGGGAAAGGAGTCCAGAGCGCCCGGCGAGACTCGCAATCTCATGGACGAGGGGCGACTACCGCCTCCACCGCCGCGCAGCCGCCAGCCGACAGGGCAAGCAGCTTCTGCCAAGCTGCCAGCACCGCAGCCCCCCCCCGACCGCGAGGCCAGACGCAGCTGGGCATCGGACGGGCGGGCAGCTGGCCAGGACGCACTTGCACGAGCCTCCAGCCCAGCTGCAGCGGGGGGGGCATATTTTCGCCCGCACGGCTCCCCCGTCCGAGCGGCCGACAAAGTGGCCTGCGCAGAATCCAGCTTTCTCGCATCCGGGATGCCGGCAGTGGTTCCCATGCCCGAAACCACCGACACGAACCACCGGCCGGCGTACGGCCCCCGCAAGGTGGGTCGCCCGGAGCAGGTGGGAATGCAGCGACTGGCTGCTGCCGGCAGTGCCGTCGTGGCGAACAGCACCTTCACTTACGGGTCACCCTCTCGGGTGCGAGAGCCGCTGCGCATGAGTCGCCCAAGGGCCATCGCTCGCCATTTGGCGCTGTCGCCTCTCGCGCCCTCTCTCCAGCGGCGGCGCGTTGCCCCGGTGCGGAGGGCTGTGCCTGCCACTAAGGCCCGCAAGCCAATCCGTGGGCCGCAGAGCACCAAGCGGAGACCGCCGTCCCCGGGTGCAGTGGATGCATTTGACTCTCTTGCGCAGACAGGCTCTATTCTGGACGCTTCCTCGATTTTCGACCCAAGCGCGTACCCTTGAGCGAACGCGAGGCCACAGGTGCCTGCCACGATTGCGACAAGGAGAAACTGCGCCCGAGACCCGCGCAAGCCGGCTTCGCGCCGAGGAGCCAGACACACCACGCGAACCTCCTCGCTCCTTAAGCATTACGCGTGTGCAGCTCTGTGGGGCGGCCGGATGCTGCGTGAGCGTTTGTGAAATGCAGGCAGCGGCAAGGCTTGCGCGCAGCCGTGCAGCCGCTGCCTCCTCTTGCACCTGCAAGCGCATGCAGCCGCAGCGGCGTCTCGCTGGAGCACAAGTGCGCAGGCGCGAGGTGGGACTCTTGTGCCGCTGTGCTGCTGGAGGCCCGCCAAGCGCACACAGGGCTTATGCTTGCTGCGCCGAGCTCTGCACAGCGCGGCCCGAAAAAAATGGGAGCCAAATCGCCGGGGCGAGCGCGAGCTTCCGCTGGCACGAGCACTCGGCGGCCAAGGAGCCGACGCGCGTGGGTGGCAATGGCCCATCCTCTGCATGCACCGTTTACGCTTTGGGCGATGGTCAGGATCGGCGCGGTGAGCCCCGCGGGACGCGGCGGCAGCAGGCTCGCCAAAGAGGACGGCAGCCAGAGTTGGCTGGCAAGGCGCGCGCGCCCTCCGTCGCCCGGCCAGCCCGAAGCGCGTCGCCGTCGCCCCCACCAAGTTTCACAGGTCAAGAAATGGACTGAGGCGATGCAGCCGCTGGCTAAGATGACCACTGTGAGAAGGGCGAGCGCGATGGGCGGGCGTTGACTTCGGCGCTTTGGCGGGCCGCTCTCGCCTCGCCCGGACGGAGACGCCGCAGGGGTGGCGCACGCATGCTCTCGTCGCGAATGGTATGGGCGCTCCGCTTGCTGCCCACGCCATGCCCGTCCGGCCCGGCCAACCCTGGCACCGCACTCGCCTTTGTGGGCTCCCGCAGGTCGAGGAGTTTTGGGCGGTGTACAATCACACCATGAGGCCGTCGGACATGGGCCCGCTCGCTGGGTATGCGTCTACGTCCCTCTTTTGCTTCCGCGACGGCATCAAGCCGGCGTGGGAGGAGCCTGCCAACGCTTACGGCTGCAAGCTGACGCTCAGGCTTGATCGCGAGCTCGCTCCGGAGGCGTGGGAGCGCTTGTTGCTGGGCCTTGTCGGGGGAAGCTTCCCTGTGCCCGGGTCGCCTGGGGACGTGATCGTGCCGGCTGGGAGCAGCCCAGGCGACGAGGGAAAGGGCCCGCTGGTGGTGGGCGTGGCGATGTCCGCCACCAAGTCCGACCACTCAGTCGCCGTCTGGCTGCGCTCCGTTCGCGACACTGCGGCCATCGTGTCGGTGCGCGATGCCATGTGCGAACTGCTCCGCATCCCTGCCTTCGTGGACATCGAGTGCAAGGTGCACGACCGCCGCCTCGTGGAGACGCCCACGCTGCCCCGCAGGCCTGGGGCCGAGGAGGCCGAGCGGGAGGCCGGGATCCTCCCGGAGTCTCACGGGGGGCACCACAACCGCCATGGCTCTGCCAACGGCAGCGTGTCCAGCGACAAGCGAGACGCCCGCTCTCAGCGCCGCGGCGCCAGCCACGCCTCCGGCGACGCCTCTCGCGACCGCAAGCACGGGGGCGCGGCAGTGGGCGTGGCCATGGGCCCGTCCAGCTCGTCGGGGCCGGGGATCGCCTCCGGGCCTCGCCGCTCGGAGGGGGCGCGCGGCGGCTCCCGCAGCGACGACCGATGGGCGGTGCTCCGGAGCGATGGCCCGCGCCGCCAGCCGGCGTTCGCGAGCGTGGAGACCAGGGGCGGGTCCAAGGACACTGGCCGCAACTGGTCAGGCGGCAGTCGGCGGCCTGGCGCCGCGGCCTCTCACTCCGGCAGAGTCGCGAGCGCGCCGAGCGGTGACACCGCGCCCGCTCCGGCCGAATCCGCGGGGCCTCGCAGCTGGCGCGACCAGCCGCGCCGCCCTGTCAGGATGGGAAGCGGGGACGCTCGCTCGGCCCCCGCCCACCACCTGCCCTCACCAGCCATGGCAGGCGCCGCGGACGAGGACGGTGTGAGCGACTACGCCAAGGCGGAGGCACGCGTGGGCCGCTCCACAGCCAGGACCGACCGCTCCGCCGACCGGCGCGCGCCTCCTGCGCGAGCTGGGGGCGCGTCGCATGCCTCGCACCCGCCTGGCGTGTCCAGGCACGCCGCATTCGGCCGCTCGAGCAGTGGTGACCACGCCGGGTCGGGCGGCGCGGGAGCGGGCAGCAGTGGGTGGCGCACGGCGTCCAGGGGATAGGGTGATTCCCTGCCGGGCGGCCGCAGACTGCGCTGCGAGTTAGCGCGGCTAGCTGGGGGGACGAGCCGAGTCGAGCCGAAATGTGAGCGTGAGCTGCCGGCCTTCTGCTCCGCTCGCAAGCCCACAAACTCCCAGGCACCCGAGTACCACTACCGCGCTCACAGCCAGCATTCGCTTTGACGGGTGCCACTCAATGCCGCAGCGGCCGGCTGGATCTCGAACGTGTGCGCTTGATGGAGGCAGAGCCCGCAGTGCAAACGTCGGCCCCGCCGGCTCCCGTGCGCGTACCAGCCGCTCAGTTCACTCCCAAACACGCCGCAATCCAAGCGGGGCTGCGAGTCGACGCCGCCAGAGAGCGGGGGCTACGCTGCAGTCTCTCCCACGCCACAGCAGGCTCCGTTCACTCGCGACCCACGAGGCAACACCGACGCTCTGAATGCAGCGTTCCGCCTTGCTTGGCGCTCTCGTGGGCGCCGCCAGCCTCGGCATCGGAGTGGTGTACCCTGTGTTTGCGTCGTACCGCGCTCTCCACGTTGGGGACGCCCAAGAGCGGCGGCGGTGGTTGGCAGTCTGGCTGTGCCTCACAGCCGTTGGCGCCGCGGACTCGTCCGTAGGCCTGCTCCTGTCGCACTCGTCACTGTACGCCGAGGCCAAGCTTTTGTTGCTCCTGTGGCTCATCTTGCCCCAGACGAATGTGAGCTCGTGGACGCCCGGGCGTGCCTGCAGTTTGGCACGCAGAACGCTGATTTCCCGGCGAGCGCTCTGTGCCCCCCGCCCCACCTGCCCCACGTTGCTGCCTCTGCCCTTGCTCGCCGCAGGGGGCTGATGTGGTGTACACGTCTCTGTTGAAGCCTGTGCTGGAGCGGCACGCCCCAACAATCGCCGCGGCGGTGGCCAAGGCAGAGGCAGCGATGGCCTCGGCATCCGCCACCGCCGCGGGCGCCCTGGGCGACGCGGCTGCGGCAAGGAGCGCAGACGCACTCGCAGCGGCGTCGGGGATGCTATCAGGGCTAGCCAGGCAACGCCAGCTTCCCTCGCGGCCCGCAGCTGCGGGCACGGACGCCGCTCAAGCAGCCGACGAGTGATCGTCGCCGCCGGCCTCCTGTGCGAGTGACTGCGTGTGTGTGTGAAGAGTGTGCGACCCAAAGCATGGCTGTGCGCTGCATCACAGGCGGGAGGTGCGCTCAATGGCCCGCTGGTCTTGATGGCGAGTTGGTGGCTGGCCCCGCGGAGCGCGCCGGTCACTCGCACGCTGCTGCTGCCGCGCCGGGAGGCACCTCCCCTCTCACGAGTCCAAGAAGGACAGGGACACGTTGAGAGAGGTGCCCGAGCCGTCGCCTCCCACGTCGCTCGAGTGCGGGTCGTGGCCGCCGCCCGCGGCGTGACCCTCATCGGACAGAGTGAACCCGCCGCCGATGCCGATGCCGATGCCGCCCATGAGGCTCCCGACGTCGTCGTTGCCGAGGCCGGCCAGAGGGCCAAGCCCCATTGAGGCAACGCTGCTGCCCGAGAGGATGCCGCTGCCGAGGCCGCTGCTGTCGTCGTGGCCGGGCACTGCCGACGAGCCGCCGCCCAGCCCCATAACGCCGGCGCCGCGGTCGCCTCCGATGGAGGCGCCGATGGAGGTGGCCGGGGCGAGGTGGCGGTCCGCTGGCGCTGGCGGCGCGTGCGCGTCGGTAACGCCCGTGTCGACGAGCGACACGCCCATGCTGAGAGAGATTCCCTCCGAGCGCGGAAGGGAGAGCCCCGACGACACGCCGCCGGCGTGCGAGGCGGGGGACGGCGACGCGCCGGGGGAGAGCCTGGCCGGGGCGTCGAGGCTGAGGACTGCGCGGCCACGCGGGCCAGCGACTGCAGCGGGCGTGGTGGCTGCGGCGGGGCGGGAGGAGAGTGAGGCTGCGCCGCGCCGGGCGGGGGAGGCATGCGGCGCAGCGGTGGAGGAGGGTGCTGCCGTGGCAGGGACGCCGCCGCCTCGGGAACGGTCCACCCAGCCCGCCGAGATGGGGAGAGAGGAGGAGGAAGAGGAGGAGGAAGAGGAGGAGCGAGGGGCGGAGGCAGGCAGCGCGGCGGAGCGGCGGCCGGCGTGGGGCGCGACGGAGGCGGCGTGTCCCTGTGTCGCGGCCGCGGGCGTCGGGGCCGAACCGGGGAGGCCGAGGCTTGACGACGCCGCGGGCGAGTCACCCGCTCCAGAGGCAGTCGAGGAGCTGTCGAGGTGCGCGCGGGCGCGGGTGGCACCCGGGCCCGACGCTGTGCGACGGGCGGCGCCGGAAGCCCCGGCAGAGCCGCGGGTGGAGGAGACGGCCGAAGCGGCCGAGGTCCTGGTAGCCGCAGAGGCTGGCTTGGCTTGCGGCGCCACGAGCGACGCCGATGCCCCGCCGGATGCGGCGCGGCGCGCAGCGGCTCCAGTTGCCCGGACTGCCCGCTGGGAAGCCGCAGGGGCCGACGGGGGCAGCGCTGACCTGGAAGCGCCCGGCGCTGCTGCGGAGCCACGGCCCGGGCTGGCAGAGCCAGAGCTCGCGCCCCGCTGCCCTGCCTGCGCAGAGCGAGTGGCTGCGGCGGCAGACGTTCGCGGCGGCGAGGCCGCAGCGTGCGAGTGGGACGGCGCCGGAGCCGACGACGACGACGACGACGACGACGCCTGCGTGGCGCCGCGGTGGGCCGCGTTGGAGCCGCGCGCGGAGCTGCCGTTCGCGTAGGCCGGGCCGGGGTGCGGGGCTTGCGCCGACGCCGCCGCTGCTGCCGCTGCTGCGCGCTCCGCTTGCGCTGCAGCCTTCTTTGCGCGCGAGTTCTCGGCCTTGGTCTTCGCGGCGCGGGCTGCCGCCTCCTCTCGCTCCTGGGCGGCGAGCATGCGAAGGCGCTCCTCCGCCTCGGCCTCCTCCATCCGGCGACGGCGCTCCTCCTCTCGGCGAGTCTCCTCCTCCTTCCGCTTGCGGTCCTGCTCCCGGCGCGCGGCAGCGGCCTCGGCCTTGCGACGCTCGGCCTCCTGCTTGGCCCGGCGAGCCGCCTCCTCCTTCCGGCGCGTTTCCTCGGCCTTGAGGCGGCGAGTGTGCTCCTTCTCCTCGCGCTGGCGCAGGCGCTCGCGCTCCGCCGCCTCCTCCTCGTCCCACTCCTGCAGGATGCGGCGGGAGAGCGTGGAGGCCTTGGCTGCCTCACTCATCTCCAGGGCGTAGTCGGCGATCTTGAGGAGCAGCGCGGCTGCGACGGCGTTCTCGAGGTGCGTCTGCACGCCACGGCTGACGTCCTCCTGGCGGTGGTCGGCCAGGGCGTCGCCGATGGCGTGGAGCTCGTGGCGGGCCGAGACGACAACCGTGTGCGTCCACGCGAGGAACATGGGAACGAGGGCGATGGCGTCGCTGCCGTCGAGGAACCAGAAGCGCTCCGCGTCGCTCTTGGCGAAGCGCACCCACGTGAGGTGGCCGTCGTTGGAGATGATTGGCCAGACGCCGTCGCGCCAAAGGTTGCAGCCGACCATGCCGCGGAGCGAGAGCCAAAGGGGCTGCGAGTCGATGACGTCACACACCTCGGCGGCGGAGAGCTTGGCCACGGCGGCGCGCTGAGGGCCGCGCATGCCTGCCCAGGCAGTGGCCCAGGAGAGGGGGTCCTCGGTCAGAGCGCGGAGGACGCGAGCGTGAGGGTTGACCGCGGCGTCTGCGGCTGCGGCCAGGCCGTTGGCGGACGGCCACTTGCCCTCGCCGCGGTGAGCCGCAGAGGCGGCGCCGAGAGCGTCGAACGCGGCCAAAGCAGTCGCAACAGCGGGCGGCGCGTCGATGGCTCTGCCACCGCTTCCCCCTCCTCCTCCTCCTCCTCCGCCGCCGCCGCTGCCGCCGCTGCCGCCGCCAGCACCGTCTCCTCCAGCTCCGCCGTTGCCGAACCCAGCGGAAACGGAAGCGCCTCCGCCGGACCCATCGCCGCCGTCAGAGCCAGCGGCGATGGTGACAGAGGAGCCAGCGGTGCGGCAATACCGTCCCACCCACCCCTGCCCCCACCACCACTCGGGCTCGCCCTCGCCCGCCACTGCCGCCACGGCGGACCGGGAAGACGACGCTGTGAGGTGGTCCTTGTCACGGCACAGCACGCGCGCGCGGAGTCGTTCCATCCGGCGGTGGCGGCGGCGGATCCGGGCCGCCTCGTCAGCCGCGGGCGCGCCCCCTCCGGCCTTGGCGCCGGCGGCATCGCCTGCCGAAGCGCCTGCTGCAGCGGTCGACGGGTCGCCTGGTTTGCGCGAGGACCCATCGCCAGCCCGGCCCCGTCCTCCCACGGATGACACGGTGGAGGCCGTGCCGTCGTCGTCCTCGTCGGACGAGGCCTCAGCTGCGGCCGTCACCGCTGCCACGGAAGCGGCCGCCGCCCTCGTGAGCGCAGCTTCGCCGATGGAAGCGGCCGCGGCGGTGCCCGCGGAGGACACGCGAAGGCTCCGAAGCGCCGCCCCGACGCTGCCCGTCAACAGCTCCTCGCGGGAGGGCACGGCTGGCGCGGTGGCGGCCAGCCCCCCGGGGGAGGTGAGGGCCGCCGCGGCGGACGCGGCCTCGCCTGTGGGGCCGGCTGCGGCAGCCGCGGCGGCGGCAGCGGACGGTGAGAGGCCGGCTGCCTCCGCTGCTGCCGCTGCTGCGGCGGCGGCCACCGGGCCCGACGCCTCGAGATAGGCGCGGTGCTGCTCCTGGTGGCGGCGGCTCTTGCTGCGCTGCTGGCGCGCGAGCCGGAGCGCCTTCTTGAGGTTGGCCGCGAAGACCGTCTCCTTGCCAGCGTCCTCCTCGTCGGCGCGGATGGCCTCCGAGAGAGAGCGCTCGTCCGCCGATGCCAGCTCTGGGGGGGGCGGGAGGAAGTAGTCGATGCCAAGGTGGCGCTGCACCTCGGGGCAGTGGATGACCGGAGGGGGCTTGTCGCCGTCAGCGAGGCGGTCAAAGAACATCGCCACGGAGGCAGACATCCAAACGTCGCGCATGCGGTCCACAGCGTCGTTGATGACAACGTCCGTGGCCTTGTGCTGCAGCAAGGCGGACATGACGTCCTCGTCCTCGCTGTCCGCGTCGTCCCCGAGCAGCTCCTGGAGGGCCTCGCCCATCACCTTCTGCATGAACGGCTGGCGAGGCTTGCGCTTGCCGTCGGCCGGGGCCTCTAGCACGGCCTCCTGCTCGCACGCCTCGAAGACGCACATGGACACGGTGTCCACCAGGACGTCGCGGCGCAGCGGGGTTCGCAGCACCAGCGCGGTGGCGTAGCGCAGGACCAGCGCCCTCTTCTCCACGCGGCTCAGCCGGCTGTAAAGCGGGCACTTGGACGACAGGTGGCTGGGGTCCTTGAGCAGAATGCGGTCCAAGATGATGTGGATGCCCTCCTTGATCAGGAGCCACATCTTCGGGCCTTGCCACTCCAGGCTCGCCGGCTGCGGGCAGGCCGGGGATTTGCAACAGGAAACGAGAGTTGTACGTGGCGACCGCGAGCGCGCAGCGGCGCAGAGCTGGCAGCCAGCGGCAACAGCCGCGCCGCGCGAGCGGCTTGGGGACAGGGCAGGGCGGGCGCTTGGGGACGCGGTGAGGGAGGGAGGAGGGGGGGGCCGGGGGGGGGCAACTGACTGAACCGAACGCAGCCGATCTGGGCGCAGCGCGCGGCAGCCACGCGGCAAGCAGGCGCCGCCAGCGGGGCGGGGGCATGAGACCCGGAGACACCGCCCACGAGCGGTGCTGCTACTGCTGGGCCCGGGCGTGCCGCGCCAGCTGGGCCGGGGAGGGAGGCGCCGAGGTTGCCGCCCCGCCAGGCATCCCGCGAGCCAAGTGTCCCCGCGCACGCCTTGGCTCGAGGCTGCGCAGCGCGTCTCGAGCAGGGGCACGCACGGCTGCGTGCAAGCGGGGCGCGGGGCCGCGCCGGGCCGGGGCTGCGGGCGGACGGCGGGCCTGGCGGCCTCCCGTCGCGGGCAGCGAGGGCGGGCGGCGGTGTTCGGCCGGCCTCGTGCCAAAAGAGCGCTGCTTGCGCCCGGGCCGCGGCTGTCCGCCGGGGAGCGGCAGCCCCGAGGGCCAGCGCGGCACGGCCGCCCCCTCCGCCTGCCGCGGCTTGCCTGCCAGGCTGGCTGGCGGGGAAACCTGCCGTGCGGCCCGGAGGGAGGAAGGGGCTGCAAGCGGAAAGGCCGGGCTGCCCTTCGCCCCCGGCCGCGCGCTGTGCCGCCTCCCCGCGCGCGCAGCGTGCGTCGCCCGTTCTCGCGCTCGTGCCCAATCAAGGGCTCTTGGCGCGCTCGTGCGCAGCCTCACCTGACCGATGTCATACGGGGCAAGCATCGTGGGCTTGGGAGTCCCCGTGCCCGTGCTTGCTGGACCCGAAAAGGTCGAGTACTCGGCTTCTGGGTCCGGGAGTCCCTGCATCATGTCGTCGCCGGCTCGTGCCATCGTGCTTGCCCTAGATCGAGGGGCGGTCGCCTCTCGGTTCGCGGCGGGGCAGCCGCGCGGTGCCAGCCGAGCGAGGGACGGCGCAGGTCAGCCATTGCCCGCCTCGTCATGCCGACTCTGCCGGGCAAACCCTTGCAGGGCGCACACACTCCAGATTTCAACTGCACGCGCCGCCTTCCCGCCCGCCGGCATGGTCCGCGCCCGCACGGAAGATAGCCTGCCGCGTGCGTCACCGATGGTCATCGCGATGCGCCCCACGCGGCCGCTCCAGCGATGCGTGGCTGTCTAGGGGCGGGGGGGGGGGGGGGGGCGCATCGCGCCGCGGGCTTTCGGTTTTCTGGCACAGGCCTCAGGCAATGCCTTGGCCCGAGCTGCGCACGCAATGCAATCGAAAATTCACACCAACAAACACACTCCTGGGCCGCGAGGCATCCGACCGGGGAGCGGGAGAGCAGTCGTTGCCTCGCACAGCGGCAAGCCCAGACTCGGGTCGCGCCCAAGCGGGGTCTACAAGTACACGCGGAGCACGCTGACGATGCGCTTGCGGCAGAAGAAGCAGTGGCCGAAGCGGCGCCGCACGCCCTCCGCGCACTCTTCGCAGGCGCCGTGGCCACAGTCGACGAACACCGCATTCTGCTGCTTGTCCATACACACGGGGCACATTGCCCGTGCGGGGGCGTCGGCACCGCGCCCTGTGTCCTCCTTGGCGGCGGGGGGCGCCGCTCCCTCTCGGGCGCTGGTAGCGCGTGCCACCAGCTCTGCCCTCCGGATCACCTCGTCGGCCCTGGCGGCGTCGTCCGGTGGCATGGCGGCGCCGGGCACGGCGGGCCCGTCAGCGGCCGCGTCGGCCCCCTTGGCGTCGTCGGCTGCCTCGCGCGCTGGCCTGACGGCCACCTCCCCGCGCCCGCCCGCCGCCTCGGACGCCAGGATCTCGCGAGCAACCTCGGCGTGCCGGGCGAGCACTCCCCGCCCCTCGCCGCCTGCAGCCTCGTCCTCGGCCTTGCACTGCCTCTCGTACGCCCGGAGCGCGCGGAAGGCAAGGAAGGTGAACACGCCCACGACAACGTCCACCACGAGGAACGCAAACACCGCGAGAAGCAGGTACGCCTCGGACTCGTCAGAGTTGCCTGACGCGGCGACGGATATGACGATGAAGAGCACGAAGAGCCCGACGAGCGTCCACGCCAGCAGAAAGTGCAACCACAAGAACACAGGCACGCACCGCACTGCGCCAAAGGCCCCCACGAGGGAAACCATCGCGAGAACGAGATTGATGCCAGCCGAGAGCCGCGAGACGCCGCCTCGCGTGAAGCCGATGGGAAGGCTGGCCAGCGCAAGAACGAACTCGATGGCAGTCGCGACGAGCGCATAGTTTCGCGCCCTGCGCGCCTCGATGGGCATCCAGCCCGTCGCCCTGTTGAACAGGCTCGGAGGCAGAAAGCGTGGCAGAAGAAACGCATAGCGCCCCCGCGGCTCGAGGTCGAACGCCCGGATGAACTCGCGCTCGACGCGGGCTCCTGCGGCAGCCGCCATCGTCACCCGACAGAGGCTGCGGCGAGCGCCTGGAGGCTCGTCGGCACCCGAGTGAGGCGCAGCGGCGATTTCCCCGCAACCGCGGCGAGCCAGACTCTGCTGGCGGTCGCTGGCGCTCGAGCTCTGCCACGCGATTGGCGAGCTGCCACAGGGCTGGAGCCCCACTCCGGCGGCAGTGCGCGCGGAGACTCTCGTTGCCGTGGTTCGGGGCGACTGCCTGGCCGGCCAGCTGGCGCGGAAGGGAGCAGCCAGAGGGCCTTTCGAGGGCTTGGCAATTGCACCCGCCGCCGAATGCGGCGAGTCGCGGTGCGCGTCTGGCGCCCCAGCGGCGACATCGCGGAGGCGCACAGCTTCCTGGTTGGCCATGCGCCAAGGGGCATCAGCGGGGTGCTCGGCCACGTGGGCTTGCGCCTGTCCGCCGCCGAGGACGGCGAGCCGGACTCCGGAAGCGTTGAGCTCTCCGCGGCTGCGGACACCGCCCACGAGGCGGACGAGGCAGAAAGCACCTGCTGGGATATCCGGTGTGCCGTCGAGACTCTGAGCACCGTGTCCGGCCTGGGGGTGGTGAGGCGCCGGAACCCGCTGCACACAGAAGTTGTGGAGATTTGCAACGACTTGCGCGCCAGCGCGATGGGCCGCGCCGAGGGAGGCGGCATCGCCTCCCCGGAGCCGGCAAGCGACGACGCAGCGACCGCTGGGCGGTCGCGGCGGGTCCAGTACGTCCTGGCCACGGCGGCGGCTGGGGAGGCAGCTTGCCGGGCAGAGGAGGAGAGCGCTGCTGCGGACACCGCGCGCAGCCGGCTCCGGCGCAGGAAGGGTCTTCCAGGCGCAGACTCGTCCACCAGCGGCGCGGCAGCAGCGCCAGTGGCGGAAGGGGGCGAGGGAAGCAGCCCGAGGGCTGGCCCCGCCCGCCAGGCTGTCCCCGACGTGATTGCCTCCGAGGAGGACGAGCGAGGGACGCCTGCCACGGCGGCCGTGTTCAGGGACGGAGACAGCGCGCTAACCGTGCTTCTCGTCCCGGCATTTTTGGTGCAGTGACGACGTGCTGGCGGGTGTTGCCAGGCCGGCGCCCCCGGGCGGCAACGCGCCCTGGCAGGGGGGCCGCGGGGGGCTGGCGGCGCCGTGGCGGCCATGACGCCGCCCCGCTGCCCGAAACCTTCGGGCCAAGCGCACGCCCAGGTGCGCCCGGTTCGGCAGACGCACGGTTGTCGTCGAGCGCACGATTGGTCGAAACTGTAAACGCAATGCATCGCGAAAGCAAAAGCTGCAAACACGCAACCCGAATCGTCGCTTGCGCCCTGCTCGCAGCCCTTTCGGTGCTGAGCGCACGGGGAACGCCGGCCAACGGTCCAAGCCGAGGGGGGTGGGACTTGCGCGTGCCAGCCGCCCGCCGTCGGGCCACGCGACGACGAGCCGGTGCGGCCTTTTGGCAACGCTCGGCGGGCCTCTGCTCGCGATCGCGGCTCCGGTTGGTTGGGGCACTCTTGCCTCCGGCGCAAGCGGCAGTCATGGCAGCCATGTCTGCGGATCGAGTCGTGAAGTACATTGCAGTCGCGCGGCTTTCGGACCACGTGATCGCCTGCTCCCACGTGCAGCAGGCCGACCCGACGGTCAACTATGACGAGCGGGTCGAGGCAGTGCTGAAGCGAGGCAAGTGGGGCTCGGTCTCCTCCCACCTCCTGATTCACGTGAGCCACCCACGCGTCGAGGGTGTGGTGCGCATGCGCGTGGCGGCCGGCAGGTCCGCGCTCGTGGCTGGGGGAGGCAGCGACCGGCGCCGCCCTCGGCCGCCGGCTGCGTGATCGGATGTTCCTGCGGCGGTTGCTCCTCCTGGTCGCCGCGCTGGGGCCAGACTCAACCCCGGCACGCCCCCTCGGCATCCCCGCGCCATAGCAAATTGCTGGCGCGTGAATTTCCAGCGTCGCAAGTCGGCGGGGCCGCCACAGCTGCTGCGTGGCTTCGCGCGTCCGGGGCGCCCAATCGCAGGACGGCTCCAACGCGATTCACCTGGTCACCGGGACGGACAAGCGAGTCTACTTCTGCATCACGTCGAGCAGCTACCCCCAGCGCTTCGTTGTGCCGTCCGGCTCGGGGAGCAGCGATAAGCCGACCCTGCTCGGCGAGGTCAGGTCGATGGTTGAGGGCCCGGAATTCGCCGACTTGTCCCTGACCTGCGGGCGCCAGGGCCTGGGCAGGACTGCCCGTGGCAGGCTCGCGAAGATTGCCGCCACGTTCAACAACCTGGAGGAGATCGACAGCATGACGCGCGTGCGGGGCAAGCTTGACGAGGTCAAGGGCGCAATGTCCGAGAACATTTCCCTGGCGCTCAACAACCTCGACGCTGCGAAGGACGCTGAAGAGCGCTCCGCCGGGCTGCGCGAGTCTGCAGACCGCTTCAAGCGCGACGCCAGGACGGTGGAGCACACGATGCGCTGCCGCGCGTGGAAGTGGAACGCGCTCATCGCTCTGCTCATCATCGGAGTTCTGTGCGCAATCATCATCCCCATCGCCGTCAACGCGTCTTGATTCTGGCCCAGCGCGGCAAGGGGCTTCGTCTGTCGGCCCCCCTTGCCCCCCCGCTCCCTGCATTCCCAGCTCTTCAGTCCGCTCGCATCCGGCCCCGATGCCGGCCGCGTCGGCTGGTCCGAGCCCTGCCCTCGCCCCCTGTGGCCTCCAGGCGCCCCCGGTGACCTCTAGCGGAGTCCAGGCGCATTCCTTGGCCGAGTGGCTTCGCTTGGAAGCGGCAGCGTCGCTTCCCAGCTTCGTGTTCGTGGAGGAGTGCGAGTGCGTGTACGAGCTTGTGTGTGGTGGCCTGGCCCAAGCGCCAGTGCCCTGTCCTGCACAGAATGCGATGCCTCACTCGCCATTGATCAGCAGCGGGGCGCTCGCCCCGCCCTTGTCTTTGGGCGGGTCCGCGTCATCGAGCCGCTCAGCGCAACTCCGGACTGCAGCCGCCTCGAGGCAGCCGAGCGCGGCCGTTGCCGCTGCAGACGCTGCAGCCATAGCCAGCAGCAGCGCCTCAGTGCAAGTGTATCCCCACTCGCCCCCGAGCGACGCCACCAGGCCCGAGCACGCCCCTTGAGCGCCTCCGCTGCGGGGCTGGAGCGCGGACACTGCGAGCGGGAAGATCGCCAGACCAATGTTCTGGAGCGCCGTGGCCACGCCGTAGCTGGACCCCCCGAGCTTGGGGGGCACCAGCAGCGGCACCAGCGACCAGTTGGAGGACGCGAACAGGGCGTAGGCAACTCCCAGCAGCGCGTGCGTCACCTCCACGGGCACCGCCCACAGCGGAGGCAGGCCGAGCAGCGCGTGGCTGCAAGCCGCGATGACCATCCCAGCGAGCATCAGCGGCCACCGGCGCCCGAACCGGTCCACAAGCGCTCCTGCCATCGGAGCCGTCACGGCGCTGACGAGGTAGATGATACCCAGCGTGAGGCCACGGCGCTGGCTCGAGTCCGCGTCCGGCTGCCGGATGCCCCACCGAAACTTGAGGTAGTCTGTGGCCACGTTGTTGTAGCTGCTGATGCTGGCGGCCCCGATGACGAAGGCGGCGCTCAGCACCCAGAACGCCGTTGTGAAGGACCCCAGGGCCGCGATTGCCGATCGCAGCATAGCCTGACCGGAAGCCAAGCACCCCGGTGAGGGGGCAGCGCCTCCGGGGCGAGGAGCGGCAACACCTTCGCCCGACTCGGCGTGGTCCGCCAGCGGGACCTCCCCGGCGACCTCGTCGCTGTGTTCCGCCATGCCGGCGGACTGGACACGCTTGCCGTCAAGCAGCGCCACTCCCACCGCAGCGCAGCAGGACACTGCGCAGAGGCCCGCAGAGAGCCAGTAGGCGTCGGTGGGGTCAGTGAAGAGCGGACTCACGCCGTCATTGAGCACGCTGCACCCGCGGCCGAACCCGACGATGATGGCCAGCGCGGTGCCGAGCTCCGCACCCGCAAACCAGCGGGAGACGAGGAAGCTGTTCACCACCGTAAGAACCTCGCCGCCCAGGCCAAACACAACCCTCCCGCCCAGCATCGTGTCCCAGGACCGCAGCCCGGTGCCGATGGCGAAGATGCACTGGCCCGCAAACTGCGTCACGGAGAGCGCCACGAGCATCACTCGCGGGGAAAGCCTGTCGGTCATGGCACCGCCCAGCAGCGGAAGAACGGTGTTGGGGATGCTGTAGACGGTGTACAGCAGCGCGTAGCTCTCGTCGAAGGTCGACCCAGCGTTGAGGCCCTGGTCGCGCATGTGCTCGCGCAGTTGCGGGTTGGTCGCCGCCGGGTTGTCAAACGCCGCGTACGGCCCAAGCAGCACCAGGCAGCTGAGCGTCAGCGCTACCCACCGCCAGGCCTTCCACGACGGCGCCCCCGTCTCCTCGGGCTTGCGCGTGCCCATGTTGGTGTGACGCGTGTAGCGGCAAGTTGCACTCCTCGCAAGGAGCCCCCCGTGGCGCAGGGAGTCCGCGCGGTGCCGCAGGCGCGAGGACGACAGAAAGAGCGGCTGAGCGCAGGTGGCGCGGGTATCGGGGTGCGGCTCGTCGGCTGCGTGTGCTTGGCTGGCGGGGGGGCTCGCCACCTGATGGGCTCTGCAACAGCAGTCGCGCTGACGCCGCCTTGCCCCGTGGCAGCCAGCCGGGCGCTCACCAGCCGCACGGGACGCGCGTGACGGGGACGGGCGCGACCGTGATCCAATGGCCGCGTGTTTGGGTGCTGTCGGGACCGCCACACAGGCTTCCGTGGCGCGGCTTTCCGCTGCTGCCAAGGCGCAAATCTGACCACGTCACACGGCTCTCGGTCGGAATTGCAACCCGGCGCTGCGACTGCCGCGCGCGTGCCTCGGGCCGCCCGCAGTGCTGCCGCAAACGAGACGGACGAGCATTGATGCGGGCGGCTGTCACAGGCCGCCAGAGTGCGGTCGCCGAGGCACCTGCAAAACTGAAGCGGCTCGATTGGCGGAACGAGGTCTGGAACGCGCCGCGGCGCCCAAGCGCTTGCAAGCCCGCGAAGCCAATGTGCGCACAGGCTCCCTTAGCCCCAGCGAGCAATCAGCGTCAGGGGCCAAGGGGCGCTGCCCCAGCCTCTCCGGCGCCTTCGGCGGTGGAGGGCCAGAACTTGGGCTGCGTTGCACAAAAGCCCGGCCCCTGGCACCAAGCACCAAGGCCCGCGGCAAGAGTGCGCCCATGCGCTGGCCCGTCCGCCGAGCGGCGCAGCCAGCCGGGCCGCACGGGCCTAGGCCGACGACGGCTTCACCCAGTCCTTGGGAATGGTGCCCTTGGTCGCGTACGCAGCGATGGCGCTCGCCAGGCCCTTGAAGTCCGGGAAGGACCCGCAGGCAAGCTTGCTGTGCGCAAGCATGCCGTCGACGACGACCTCGAACGAGCCCGTGCGTCCCCCCCCGGCGCGAATGGCGGCCTCGAAAGCAGAGTCCCCTTCCGAGGCATCAGCCAGGCGGCTGATTTCGATCGAGAGCATGCGCGCCCTCGACTCGTACCCTCACCTCCGGCTGCGAAGGAGGAGGGCAACAGGTGCATGGGAACGCGGCGCTCTGGGTTCCTGGCGACAGCGCGCGCAGCGGCTGGCGCCAGCGAGCGGCACAAAGCGCAGCGACCCGGCGGAAAGCCGAGCGGCGGCGGGGAGGGGGGCGTCATTGGCGTGACCGAAGCTCCACAGCGGCAGCGCGGGGCCGCCCGGGCGCGCCCAAGACGCACCAGAACTCGATCGTTACGGAAATGTCCCGCGCGGTTGAAGCCATGGCGTCTGGGCCCTGAGAGTTGAGTGCCGACCGTTTGTTCTGCTGGCGATGCGTGGCACCACAAGCAGGCTGCAGAGCTGGGCCACGAACACGCACGAATGCCGCTGCAGACACAGGTTGGAACAAGCACGCGGTCCTGGGGTGGTCGCCAGCACGACGGCTAGCGAGCGCCCGCGGTAGTGTAGACGTCAGGCCGCGTGCGACTGGTGCTCGAGGCAAAAGACGGCTCCTCCGCTCAGCCGAACCAGCGCTTGCCGTAGCGGAGCTTGAGCAAGTCAACGACCTCCTCGATGCTCTTCAGGGCCTTGTCGAGGTCCTCGCGGGTGTGGCCGGCGCTGATGCAGAAGCGGGTTCGGGACTCGATGAGGGAGGTGGCGGGGAAGCCCACGACGACGACAGCGAGCCCTCGGTCAAAGCACTCGCGCGAGAACTGGGCCACCTTTCCGGGGTTGTAGATCATGAGCGGCACCACGGGGGAGTCCTGCTGGCCGAGGAGCTCGCAGCCCATGTCCTCGAGGCGGGAGCGGAAGTAGTTGGCGTTGTCCTTGATGGCCTGCAGCTTGCGAGCGCCCCTGTCGGTGCCGTCGCGGCCATCGATGATCTCAAACGCGCGCAGCACCTGCGCCACCACCACAGGCGACATTGCTGTGCCGTACACGCTGCCGGAGGAGTTCTGGCGCAGGTAGTCGATGAGCTCCTTGGAGCCCGCGATGTACCCGCCCATTGCGCCGTAGCTCTTGGTGAAGGTGCCCATCATCACATCCACGTCCGCAGTGTCCACGCCGCAGTGCTCGCAGGCGCCGCGGCCGGTCTTGCCGAGCGCGCCGATGCTGTGCGCCTCATCGACCCTGCGAGCAGCGCGAGCGAGTGGCCACGCGGGTCCGCAGCAAGCGCAAGAGTGGCAGAGTGTGGGGTAGGGGGGGGGGGGCGGCAACGGGACGACGCAAGGACGGGGCGCGGGGCGGGGACGCGAGCGGGCGAGAGCAGGGGCGAGCGACGGGGTGGGCAGCAGCCCCGCAGAGTCAGCCATCGCTGCCAAGCAGTCGCCGCAGCCACACTCACATGACGTATGCCTTGTAGCGCTTGGCGACGCGCACGAGGGGCTTGAGGTCCGCGATCTCGCCCTCCATGGAGTACACGCCCTCCACCACGACGAGGATCTTGCGCCAGGGGCGGCGCAGGCCGGGCTGGCCGCCGATGATAGCCTCGCGCAGCAGCTGCTCGAGGTGGGCGGGGTTGTTGTGGCGGAACACGCGGATGCTCGCGCCCGAGTGGCGCGCGCCGTTGACGATGGAGGCGTGGTTGAGCGCATCGCTGAGGATGAGCGTGCCCGGGCCCATGAGCGCCGGGATGGAGGCCGCGTTGGTGCCATAGCCCATCGAGTACACGATGGCGGCATCCTTGCCGAGGAACGCGGCCACGTTGGCCTCCAGCTCCGCTTGCAGGGACGTGAGGCCGATGTCCACGGCAGAAGCGCAGGAGCTCACGCTGTACTGGTCCACTGCCTCCATCACGGCGCTGCGGCAAGTGTCCTCCCAGTCGTCCGCGAAGCCCAGGTAGTTGTACGACCCGAGGTTGAGGCACTCGCGCTTGCCGCCAGACGGGGCCAGCTGATACGAGCCCTTCACAACGCTTCGCTCCATTACCGACATCGTGGCGGAGAGCGGGGGGCCCGTGATTGGGCGGGACCAGCAGTCCTGGACACGGTGGTACATGCGCCGAGTGTAGAAGTTCTCCCAGTCCTGAAGCAACGGGGCTAGCCCCTGCGGTCTCGGCAGGCGGCGAACCAAGCAACAGTGACATGGGCAGAAGGGGCAGCTCGCGACCCAAAAGCGCGGGCGCATGCGCAAGCGCGTCAGAGTCGCCGGGAGCCAGCCGGTCGGGAGCGCCTCGCGCGACGCAGCCGGCAGGGCAGGCAACGGCGCGTCGGGGCAATGAAAGCGCCTTGGTCGCCGGCCTGCCCGAGGCCCGAGCCGGCTTCGAGGCCTTTCAACGCCTCGGCGTAGCCAGAGTGCTCAGAGGCGGCCCCAAAGCCAACCAGAGCGGGGCGGCCAGAGCCACCGGGCGGGGGAGCGCAGCGGGCGCGCACGACCGGGGCAGGGGCAGTGGGCGGATGTTGATCGGAAGGCCGCTTGGGTCTTTCCCGCCCTCACCTTGGACAGCGTCAACGCCCCGTAGCGGGAGCCAGCCAGGCGACCGAGCGCGTCGCGGATGTGCCCAAGCACGTACAGCATGGCATACGAAAAGTAGGTGGTGAGGATCACCAGGGCGCCAGGGCCATGGGAAGCCGTGGCTGACGGGGCGCGAGGCTTCCTGCTGTTGAGCCCCGGCGCTTGCAGCGGCCGGAGCGCTTGCCCCAGGAGCGACGGAGGCCTCCGCGACGAGCGCCTGGCAGAGGAAGACGCTCGCACTGCTTCCGGCATGGTAGCGGCCGCTCCAGCAGTGCCTTTCCCGGTCGGCGGTGATCTGACGCATGTCGCGATACTCCGACTCCCAACCACAAAGGGAAGCTCTGCAGCACTCGGCTTTGCGGGACTGGTTGGCGCTGGAGTCGAGAATTCGGCAGCCCCGCCCCCAACGCCAGCCCCCCCCCCCCCCCCCCGCCCGCCTCCCCACGCAAGGCGTAGCCGGGGGCGCGCTTGGTCGTGTGTAGCGCGCCGAAGGTCGCGCGGCTGCGCACAGCGAGTCACACGCACATGCTGCGCTGATATTTGACTCAGCACAAGCATCGATGCTGGCCCCGGGTTGTCGTTCGGCGCAGCGCGCTCGGCAACGCCGCCCGCGGTCACTCGCGCGGCGCGGAGCGGCTGCCCGCCCGACGGACCCTCCCCGGGAGCACGACCCTGCACGTTCGCGGGCCAGTGAGCGCGAGGCCACGCCTGCGGGAGGTGCGCCGCGGACTCTCGCCCCGAGCGCAGCGGGGCGTTGCAAAACATGGACGAGCGCAAGATTGACGACGAGGTGTCCGTGCGCGTTCCCGGCGCGGCAGCTGGCGTCGGCATGGCGGCGTCTGTCGAGCCCGGGCCTGCCGCGGCAGGCCCAGCGCGTGTGCCGGCTGGCGTGGACCATGGCGGCGTTGTGCAGCAAAGCGCCCCCGGCCTGCTGGCGCCTCCCCGCCCCGGAACAGTGCGCGAGCGGGCGTTCGTTCCCAAGGACCTGGCCGTAAAAGCGATTGAGACCGCTACTGGGGACATGCGCGCTCTCAAGGCGCGCGCCCTGGGCGCTGTGGAGCGGATGAGTGCCGAGTACCAGGCCGCCTCAGAGCGCCAGCATGCGTGGTACGAGGACGTTGTCCGGTCGATGCGAGAGCGTGGCGCTGAGCACGTCAGTGGCCTCCGCGACAAGCTGCTGGACGCGCGGCGGAAGCTCATCACCGCCGAGCGGCGGGCCGAGCGCTTGCGCGAGCAGGCAGCAGCCGCGGAGCGGCGGGAGAAGGATGCGGTGGAGGCAGCGCGGCGGGAAGCGGAGGAAACGCGCGCTCGGCACGCAGCGGAAGGCGAGGCGGCGTCCAGGCAGGCGGCCGAGGCGCTCGAGCGCCGCGCGCAGGAGGCGGCCGAACAATCCGCCGAGGCCGCGGCGCGCCACAAGGCCGAAGTCGAATCGCGCGAAGCTGCCGCCCAGGCCAAGCTCGCGTCCGCCGTCGCAGCCGCCGAGGCCCACGAGGCGGCGCTGACCAAGGCCGAAGCGAGGGCGGCGGCCGCGGAGAGCGACGTTGCCAAGACCCAGGCAGAGCTGGCAGCAGCGACGGCAGCTGCGGCGGGGGGATCGGAGGAGCTCATGGCGCAGCTGCGCGCGGCGCAGGAGCAGGTCCGGGCGGCGGAGGCGGAGGCGGAAAAGGCGGAGGCAGCGAGGGTGCAGGCGGAGGCCAAGGCAGAGGCTGCGCAGGCAGCGGTGGGGCAGCCGCTTCGCGCGACCGAGGAGGAGCGAGTCGCCGGCTCGGCGCCGCCGGCAGAGGCCGGTGGCGCGAGTGCGGACAGCTCCGGTGCGGCGGCCGCGGCCGCAGCGTCGGCAGCGGCGGCGGCCGAATCGGACAAGGAGGTGATCCAGCTGCGGGAGGAGCTGGCTGAGGCGCGCAGACAGCTGGGCCGGGCGGAGGCGGCGGCGGCAGCGGCGGCCGCCGCCGCAACGGGCGCTGCAGCGACGACCAAATCCCGCGCCCGGGCAGACCTGGAGGCGGAGGTCGTTGCTGCCGAGGCAGCAATGAAGCGAGCGGAGGCCTACGCCGCCGAGGCCAAGGCCGAGGCCGCCACTGAGACGGCGGAGCACAAGGCGGCCAAGGCGGAGGTGAAGCGCTGGCTGGAGGAGTACAAGGCGGAGCACGGTGCGGAGCCGGACGACCTCGCCAAGCAGGGCGTGCGGGACAAGTACGGCCGGTACGCGTCCACCAGGGAGTCCCGCGACGCGGCGCAGCGCCAGGCGGAGGCCCGGAAGGAGGAGGCCGCCGAGGCGCGGCGGCAGTGGGAGCGGCTCGTGGACCGCCTGCAGGAGCTGGAGAGCGAGGAGGCTGGCGGGGCAGCGCCGGCAGAGGGGTCGCCCGTAGCTGTGATGGGGACTCGGGGGCTGGCGCCAGGCGGCGAGGAGGCTGCTGCGGCGGTTCGGCGCGCCGAGGACAGGGCTGCCGCGGCCGAGGCGAGGGCGGCGAGCGCTGAGAAGCGGGCAGCAGACGCCGAAGTCGCCGCCTCTGCCGCTGCCGAAGCCACTGCCAACGCCGTCGCTGCCGCTCGCCGGGTATCGGCGGCTGCCGCGCCCGCTGCGGGCTCCCCCCCAAAAGACGACGGCGGGGAGGAGGGCGCTGCTGGCCTGGCGACGGCGGCGGCGGCCGCTGCAGAGGAGGCCAAGAACGAGGCGGAGGCCGAGCTTGCCTCGACGCGCCGCCGGCTCCGGGAGGCAGAGGACGAGGCGGCAGACGCGCGGAGGGCGGAAGCGGACGCGCGGGCGGACGCGGAGCTCGCCCGTGCAGAGCTCGAGGCGGCTCTGGGGGCCGCGGCGGCAGGGCACGCCGACGGCGACGGGGACGGCGACGGTGCGGGCGGGGCGGCAGCGGCTTCGGCGGCTGGCGCGGGCGCCGAGTGGGATGGCGAGTGCGGCGCCGACCTGGTCGTGCTCCGTCGAGAGACCTCGGGCACCGTGGAGAGCGCCAAGGGGCTGTGGCGGGAGAAGAAGAAGCGCGAGTGCCTCGACACCCTGGTGCGGCAGAGCCAGACGCTCTCCAAGGAGCTGGCTCTGGGTGAGGCCGGGGCGGGAGCGGAGGGGGCGGCCATTCGCGCGCGGCTCGGGTCGGGGGTGGAGCGGGCTCAGACAGACGCAGAGTCCTCGTCAAGCGACGCTGAGCGGGCCAAGGTCCTCCGAGTCGGGCTGGACCGGTTCCTAAAGGAGGCCGCCGAGGCGGAGGCCGCAATGGACGCGGCGAGGGCCGCGGAGCGCAAGCGGGAGGAGGAGCGCGCAGCAGGGGGCGTGGGGCGCGGCGCGGGCACAGGCACGGCGGGGCAGGGCGCGTCCGGGGCTGTGGTCGCCTTGCTCAAGCAGCAGCTGGCGCGTGCGCTTCGCGAGCGCGACGACGTGGTTGAGGCCGCCGGCTCGGCCAGGGAGGAGTCGGCTCGGCTGGCCAGTGAGCTCGAGGAGGCCAAGGCGGAGCTCGAAGCCGCGCAGGCTGCTGCCGCTGCCGCCGCTGCGGCGCAGGAGGAGGAGGAGGCCGACGGCGACGGCGACGGCGCTGGCGACGGTGACGGCGGCGACACGCCGACAACGGCAGGCGCGCCCGGCTCGAGGGCAGCGGGCGCAGGCGCTGCGGCGGGAGCTGCTGCTGGCGGCGCTGGGAGCAAGGCGCTGAAGAAGCGAGCAGAGGCCGCGGAGGCCGAGGCGGCCAAGCTCCGCAAGGCAGCCGTCGCTGCCAAGCGGGAGCTTAAGGAGGCCAGGGAGGCGCAGGCCAGGGCCGAGTCGGAGGCCAAGCGGGCGGCTGCTCGCGCCTCGGCTGCCGTGCCGTCCAAGGCGGACGCCAAGCGGGAGGCGGAGAAGGCCAAGCGTGAGAAGAAGGCCATTGAGGACCTCAAGGCCAGGGCTAGGCAGGCGGAGGCGGAGCGGGACGCCGCGGCAAAGGCCCAAACCGAGGCCGAGCGGGCGCTGGCGGCGGCCCAGCGGCGGGCGGAGGCCGACGCGGGGAAGCAAACGGCGGAGCTGGAAGCGGCCGCGGCGGCCGCAAAGCGGGACACTGACCGGCTGGAGCGCGACTTGGCCGAAGCCAGAAAGCAGCTGGCCGCGGCTGAGGCAGAGCGTGACTCGCTCAAGGCGGAGCGGACCACGCTCAAGGCGCGCGTGGCTGAGCTTGGGTCGCTGGACGCCGAAGTGGAGGGCCTTCGCGCCGAAGCGAAGCGCGCCAAGGAGATGGAGAAGGCCATGGCGGCGGCGGCGGCCTCCGAGGCGGACATGGCCGCCAAGTACAAGAAGGAGGTGGTGCTCCGCAAGCAGTACTGGAACATGATGGAAGACATGAAGGGCAAGATCCGGGTAATTTGCCGCACGAGGCCGATGTCAAGGTCGGAGGAGGAGCGCGGCTGCGCCTCAATCGTCGAGTTTCCCGACACCTTCACCATCGACGTGACCACCAGCAAGGGCGTCAAGAGTTTCGTGTTCGACCAGTGCTTCGGCCCAGCGTCGGCCCAGGAGGAGGTGTTCGAGGACACCGAGCGGCTGGTGCAGAGCGCGTTCGACGGCTTCAACGTCTGCATCTTCGCCTACGGGCAGACGGGCTCGGGCAAGACGTTCACGATGTCCGGCAGCCCGGACATGCCGGGCATCACCCCGCGGGCCATCGCCAAGCTCTTCGGCCTCATCGAGTCCCACAAGGCGGACATGGACGTGACGGTGACGGCCAGCATGGTCGAGATCTACAACGAGCAGCTGCGAGACCTCCTCTACCGCGCTGCCAACGTGCGCAACAAGAAGGCGCTCGCCGACCCCCCCAAGCTCCAGATCAAAGTCGACGCCAAGGGCTGGGTCAACGTGAAGAATTCGCACATTGAGGTGGTGACAAGCGTCGACGAGCTGCTCGGCGTGTTCGACTCGGGCAACAGCGCCCGCGCCGTCGGGTCCACCAAGATGAACTCGGAGTCGTCGCGCTCTCACTCCGTCTTCTCCATCATGCTCGAGGCGTACAACCGCATCACCAAGAAGACCACGCGGGGGAAGCTCTCGCTCGTGGATCTGGCGGGATCGGAGCGCGCAGGCAAGACTGGCGCAACGGCAGACCGCCTCAAGGAGGCGCAGGCAATCAACAAGAGCCTCTCTGCGCTTGGCAACGTCATCTCGGCCCTGTCCAGCGGCGAGAAGCACATCCCGTACCGAGACAACCTGCTGACCCGCCTCATGCAGGACAGCCTTGGCGGCACCGCCAAGACACTCATGTTCTGCTGCTGCTCGCCCGCCGACTACAACGACGAGGAGACCCTGTCCACGCTCGTCTACGCCGCCAGAGTGAAGCTGATCACCAACGAGGCCAAAAAGGAGGAAGACTCCGCCGAGGTAACCCGCCTCAAGCGCATCATCAAGAAGCTCAAGGCGGGGGAGGCCGTCGACGAGGACGAAGACGCAGGCGGGGGTGCCGGAGCTGCCGCGGCGGCCTCCGCCGCCGATGACTGAGCGTCGTGCTGCCTCGTGTCCTGCGGGCCCTTCATGCCCCGCCCCTGTCCCGCGCCATTGCGGCCCCGATTGCGTCGTCCCGTTGCCCCACTAGATGCGTTGCTTTGGCTGCTTGCCGGTCGCGAATCCAATCCTCCGCCGCGCGCCAGGAGTCCCGCAAATGCGGTCGACCGCCGCCGGGCTTCGGCTCTGCCGCGTTGCCGCCACGCGCACGCCAGACGCGCACACGCGTGCTGACCCTGAAGAGCCATGCAATCCGCGACCCGCAGCGCCGTTTCCCTTTCCCGGGTTGCGGGGGCGTCGCTGCGACGCTCGATGGCCACGGCCGCCATGGAGAGCAACGTGCCCTTCGGAATCAGCACCGGCGCCATGCATCTTTTGCTTCAGTCCATGAAGCTGCTGCCGGGGCTGGCCCCTCCCGACGTCAAGGTTGGCATCGTTGGCGTGGGGGCTCGAGGCGCTGCGACGAGCATCTCGGAGACGACTGACAGCAAGGTCCACGCGATCATTGCGTCCGGCTCCTCCGTCAATGGTGAGCGCGCCTTGTGCGGGTTCCTGAGCGGGCCGCGCTGCCACGGGCCGCGTTGGCACGGGCCGCGCGCCGCGCTGCGGCTGTGGGTTGCGCCTTTTTTTGAGCGGCTCGTCTGAGCGCTTTCGGCCCGCCGACTGGTGCTCGCAGACGCCCTCTCTGGAATGGTGGACGCCGAGGGCGACTCGTTCGACGCCGTGTTCATCGCGCAGGCGGCCCACACTCTGTACGCCCCCGGCGCGGACATCAAGGCTGCCCTTCGCACTGCGCGCAGCCTGCTTCGCCCGCAGAGCGATGCCGAGGATGCCGAGCCCCGCATTCAGTCCCGCCTGGCGCTGCTGTGGGCGCGCGCTGCCCCTGAGACGCGGTGCCGCCCTGGCCACGCCGACGTGAACGCCATCATGAAGGCGCTCGTGGAGCTGCAGGGCGCCGAGGGCGAGCTTGCCGGGGCAGCGGCCAAAGCGCGCTTGCTCGCCGCCGGGGCCGCGGAAGGCCAGACCAGCAGCCCCATCCAGTGGCACCACGAGCTCACCGCCCTCGCGGCGGAGGCGGGCCTGGGCGTCCCCATGCACAGGCAGCTTGTGGACAGCGTGCCGGTGGTGAGCGAGGCTGAGGCTGGGGCGGTGCTGCGGTGCTGCCTGGACGCCACGGTGGGGAGAGACTGCTCGTCGGCGGAGCTGGGGGAGGCGCTGGGGCGCATGTCCTGGGGCCAGGCCAGCGAGGGCGAGATGATGGTGCCGCTCAACTTGCACTCGTGGCACGTTTCGTCTAACCGCTGAGCAACGAGGCCGCCCTCGCCCGGCAGGCCAACTCGGTAGTGGGTGCTGCGGCGGGCGCAGCGCCAGCCAGTCTGGCGTCTTGGGGCGGGGAGGCTTTCCGCGGCGTGAGCGGGAGAGGGTGTGATTGTGTGCGTGCTGTTGCCCGGCCGTGTGCGAGTGGAAGTGCGGTTCACCCGGTGGCTGAGTGAGTTCCCTTTGTTCGTTGATGGGTCGGCGGGGCGGCACTCTGAGGCCAGACAATCACTCATTCCCACACGCACTGAGCGCACGCCCACCGACGCATGGCTTGCAACACCATGACGCTCTCGCCAACAGGCAGCACACTGGAGGCGAGAGCATTGTTGAAAACGAAAGAAGACACATTGCGAGAATACAACGAAATTTACTGGATTCGATCCAGAAACCACCGAGCCTGCGCGCCCCCTCCCCCTCTATGGCAACCACCATAGGGGGCGCGCGGGCAGGCGGGAGCGGCGCGCACGCTGCCACGGCCCCGCAACAGCCGCGCCCAGCGGCTCAGAGCCACTGGGCAGTGCCGCAGGACCGCGCGCGTGCGCAGGCCAGCTCATCCGGGAGGCACAATCGGATGCGAAGCGGCGCAGCTGGGGCGGTGGTGGTTGCAGCGACGGCAGCGGCCCCGCGCGGACGACAGCGCGTGGGGCCGCTGCGGCGGCCACCTCGACCACTCGGCCGCGAATAAAAGTCACAGGCAACGAGACCAGGGGAGTGGCGGGCGGGGCCTAGTTCGAGCGCTCGTAGAGGTCGCGAACCACCTCGTAGATGCCCATGGAGAGACCAAACGTGGGCGCGAGCACGAGGCCGCGGGGCACGGCCCCACGGAACAGGGCTCGCGCGCCCTCCTCGGCGATGACCGTACGGAAGGCGTTGATTGTGGTTCCGTAGCGCTCGAACCCGCCAGGGAGCTGCAGCCGGGTCTTGATCACGTCGGCAGGCGTCACGGCCATCGCACAGGCCCCGCCCACGGTGACGCCGGACACGAGCGTTGCGGCGAAGCTGTTCATCTTCAGGTCCGCCTTGAGCAGGGCGGAGAAGGAGCCGTGAAGCGGGAAGAATGCCAGGCCGAACGGGAGGTCGCGCATGAGGGACGGGACGATGGCCTTGTAGAGCGCGAGCACGCCCTCCTTGTTCACCACCTCGGCTCCGACGCGCCAGCCGCGGCGGAGAGACGCGAGCGCCTCGGCCAGGGGGGTGTCACGGCCGACAAGGGTCTCGACGGGCGATCCCGACGGCGGGAGGCGGCGGGTAAGGGCGGACAGCGACGAGAAGAAGGACGAGGGCGGCTTGTCCGGCACGGCGGCGCCCTGGGGACCCGCGAGGGAGCGAAGGGGCAGGGAGGGGCCCAGCGAGGAGCGGGCGATGGCGCTGCCCGGCACATGGGCGAGCTGCGGGGGGGGCGCCCCCATGACGCGAGGGCGCGACGAAGGCGCCACGGCGGCGGCGCGGTGCCAGGTGGGGTCGGCGCCCACGGAGGACGGCGCCGACGCGCTGAAGGCCGCGAAGAAGCCGGCCTGTGCCGGGTCGTGCGCCCGCGGGCTCAGCAGCAAGGATGGGTGGGGCAGCATGAGCGACGAAGAGACCGAGGCTGCGGCCGCCGGCTGAGGCAGCATGTGCGCTGCCGCCACACCCGCACGCGCGGAGAGGGCCGCAGCGGCGCGCTCGGCCGCCGGCATGGGCGCAATCTCCTGGGCGCACTGCATGCGGATCTTGACGAGCTCCATGGGGACCGTGATGACCCCCTGAACCGTGCCAGCGGTGCCGCCGGCAATCATGCCCTGGATGGCGGTCACCTGCCCGTCCGCGGAGAAGTACTGCGGACCGAGGCAGAAGCAGGCAACGCCGCCGCGCGAACGCACAGGGGTTGGAGCGGGTGTGCACACCTCCGTGCGGCTGAACTACACAACATTTGCCTCGCGACGCCATTTCACCAGCCTCACCCGACGGACGGCGTCGTTGACGCCCAGCTTGATTGCCTTCTCGGGCGCCACCATCACCAGTGTGGGGAAAAGGCCTGCGAGCGAGCAAACGCAGCATTGCTTCGTCGGCAACGGAAATTGGACCCTGCGCGTGCTGCAGCCGCATCCGCCGCAGTCGCGCGCTCGGGGGCGCCAGGGGCAGCGAGGCCCCGCCCCGGACGCGAACTGCCCTGGCAGCCACGACGGGCTGGATGGGGGCGGGGCCGCTGCCCCAGCGGGGGGGGGGGGGGGGGGGGGGCAGGGGCGGCCGCAGCGCTTCCCAAGGGGAGTC
Organism: Cafeteria roenbergensis; assembly: GCA_008330645.1. Lineage (NCBI taxonomy): Eukaryota > Bigyra > Bicosoecida > Cafeteriaceae > Cafeteria > Cafeteria roenbergensis. Next base: position 61,582 of record VLTN01000041.1, read on the forward strand.
GGAAGGGCGACTGGCGCGCGCCGCTCCGGCCGGTGCAGCGGAGACAAGTTGCACCCGCAGAACCTCGGACTCGCTGACCCAGCAGCTAGTCGCGCTGAGCCGGTGCTGCCGGCGCCCACCGCCAAACCGGCGCGAGCGGCCGCGCGCGCCCCGCCCGCACGTCCTAATCCTTCCCACGGGCAGCAAGGGCCATCGAAAGGGAGGACATGCCCCTGCTGGCGGGAGCAATGCGCTCCCGACGGCCAGCCAACTCTGCCGACGCCGGCGCCAACGTTGTGCCGCGCCCGTGCCCCCTGGGGCGCGCCCCGGCTCGCTGGCCGCCAGTCCAGGCCCAGGAAGAGATAGGGAAGCGTGCGTGCGCGGTTCTCTCACCTCGGTACAGGCGAGCTGCGCCGCCTTCGGCGAATGCGCGCTTGGCGGCTCCAACAACTCCCAAAGCTGCGCGAACCGAAACAACCATTGGCCAAGCGGCGGGGTCAGCCAGCGGGCGCAAGGTATCACCGCCCGCGAACGCCACCCGGGGGGTCGGCGCCCCAATTCGCCGCCAAGCCCCACCCGGGGAGCTCCTTGAGCCCTCCCAGCGGGCACAACGCGCCTGGCTCGCGTTCCCGTGGCTCAACGACGCGTTGGCTGCGGCTTTTTTCCGCCAACATCAACGCACCTTCCGAGGACGCCTGCATCAGGCTCTTGATTGTGTCCAGGGGGAACACGATGGCTGTTCCGAGAACCCCAGAGAACGCCCCGTTGGCAACCTTGAGCGCCACGGGGAGCTGCGGGAGGGGTTCAAAGCGCCGAGTTGAGACAAGCGATGGTCGAGTCGGCGTGCCACGGGACTGCAACAAAAGGCAGCGAGGCGAAATGCGAGCCCGCGGGCCCACTCCAGTCACAGCGAACTCACATCCACGCGGCGCGCGGGGGCGGCGGGGCCCTGGGCGGATGCCATGGGAACTGTTCTGGGCTGTGCTCTTTGCGCGGTCCAGCGCGAAGGGCTCTGCCCGAACACCCACGTCATCCGCCAGCAGGCGCGCGTTTCCATGTCAGATGGCCGCCGGAATCGGTTCTGCATGGCCTCCCCGTCGCCACTGCGACCCCGTGGTGGGTTGCCGGTGGCCGTCCCGATCTCGCGGCCGCGCGGCCACAGGCATCGTGGTCTCGGGAGTCAAATTTTGGCACCGCGGCGCAGCGCAAGCGCCGGACGCATCTGTTCGCGAATCGCACTCAGCCGGCTCGGCGCGCTGCTGGGAGCGGCAGCCCCGCCGCAACGGCACCCCTGGCGCAGTATGGGCGCGCTTGTACGCGATTCCCCGCCCCCCGGCTTGCCGTGGCGCTCGGGGAGCGCGCCCGGCGCGCTGCTTCCGTTTCCGTGTCGCGCCGCGACGGAGACAGCAGCACAGCTGAATCAATTTCGGCGCCAGGCTGGGCACGGCGTGAGGCGGCCCACGCTCGCGGTCTTCAGCCAGCATGGCCCTTTGCCAAACCAGGAGTGCCGCGTGTGGCAAGCGAGGGAGCGAGCGCCGAGCAGCGCAGCGCAGCGCCGCGCGGCTGCTGCTGGAACCGCTCCAGTCCGCGAAGGGCCCACAATCGCAATCACTCGCGCACGCACGTGCGCTCGCTCACGCGCGGGAGTCTGCAACGAGGGCCAGCGAGTGGTCGCTGCCTGCTGCCACAGTCGTCACGGAGCGGCTGCCGCCGAGCGCGCTGCGGCTGAGCGACTCCACCCTCACGGGCTCCAGCCTGTACGCCGCGACTGACTCCGTGGTGTCCCCGCGCCCGAGCTGCCCGTTGCGCCCGCGCCCCACAGCCAGAACCTCGCCGCTCGCAAGCAGGAGGAGGGTGTGGTTGCCGCCGGCAGCGCCCCCCACCACGCGCTCGCCCTCCAGCATCGTCGTTTCAATCCGTCGGGGGATGCCGACGTCTGACCGGTCGCCGGTCGCCAGCTGGCCGCTGCTGTTGCCGCCCCACGCCATGGCGCCGCCGTCCTCGAGGATTGCCACGCTGTGCTGGTCGCCAGCGAGCACTCTGACGACGCGCGGCGCGCCCTCGTCTGGGCCGCCCAGCCCCCTCACCTGCACGGGCTCCAGGTGGCGGAGGGCCGCCTGCCCGGTGCCACACTGCCCGCTGTCGTCCGCCCCCATCGCGAGAACTGCGCCGTTGCTCAGCAGCACCAGAGTGTGGTCCCTTCCGCATGAGGCCTGCACGACCGTCGCGCCGGCCGCGGTGGCTGCGGCGAGGGCAGAACCCCCAACGCGCGTCGGAACCGCCACGTCGGCCGTGGAGCCGAGCCCCGGCGCCCCGTCGTGCCCCGCCCCCCACGCGAACAGGGCGCCGGAGGCGTCCCACGCGACCGAGTGTGCGCGGCCGGCAGACACGCCGGCAAGCTTCGCCGCCTCGGGCCCGCCCAGCCCAGCCACCACGGCCGGCACGCCGCCCTCCTTGGCCCCGCACGGCCGTCCCAGGCGACCCTGGCGCGGCTTGCCGAAACTCCACACTCGGTTGTCGGCCGTCAGCACCAGCGTGTGGGCCTCCCCGCAGGCAGCGGCCACGGCGTCGCCCTGCGAGCAGAAGGGCCAAGGTCAGACCACGGACGGGGGGGAGGGGGGGGGGGAAGCACGGGCTCGCGCTCCTACACTTCAGCATGCGCGACGAATTCCGCGCCGACGGGGGGCCGGGTCGCGAATAATCCCACGCACAGCGCCCGCCCTCCGGCGCACCGCAGGGAAGAGCAACGGGCGCGCCTTGGCTCCGGCAGCCGCACCTTGATGCCTGCAACGGCCTTGGGCACGTCCTGGTTCACTGCGTCGAGCCCGCTGCCGTGGCCGAGGCGGCCGTCTCTGCCGCAGCCGAACGTGTACACCTTGCCGTCGGCTCCGACCGCTGCGGACGACTTTGCCGCCGGCCCCGACACGAGCATCGTGACCTTTGCCTTGGAGAGCAGCGCCACCTTCTTGGGGACGACGTGGTCAACCTCGCCGGGGTGTCCAAGCTGGCCGAGCTGGCCATAGCCCCTGCGACAGTTCGGGCGGGATCTGGCGGCAGTCAGAACAAACCCCGGTCGGCGCATGGACGCGCGCAGGCCACGACGCGACCAAGGTGGGGCACAGCACCGAGCGCCGCGCCAGCAGCGGCTGTGCCAGCCGAAGCGCTGACATGCAGGGGCCGCAACCGGAATTCCCCGCAATTCTGACGCCGCGCTCACCAGCTGTAGGCCTCGGCTCCCTCGCCGGGCGCTGCGGCAGCGGTGCAGACAGCCGCCACACTGCCGCCGATGCAGGCCACGGTCTCGATGCCCCTAGTCGCGGCTCTGCGCCACATTCTCCTGCTGCTGCGCTATGGATCGTGTGTTGCGAACGCGTGGCCAACGCTCGCTGCAGAGCCGGCCAAGGCGGATTCGCTGCCAGGGTCGGGGCGGAAGCAAGCCTCGCGCTCGCTTGCACGCATCCACACTTCGGGTCCGCATGCCGTCACACAGGCGCCGCGCTGAATCGCGCGTGTTCAATCCAAAAGCCGCCTCGATCACAGCCTCAGACTGGCAATGGAGGACGACCGCGCGCCCATGGCCGCCCGTCCGGCTAGGTCGCCGGCCCCTGAGGCCGGATCGGCACCGACCGCCGCCCTGGCCGCCGCAGCCGCCGCCCCGCCCGAGCTCAACTCCTTGGCCAGGTCGGACCGGATGGCTGCGCACCCCGCCTGCCCGAGTTTCACCCATTCCTCCGCCCTGAGCGCCACCACGCCGCCCCACTGCGCGCCGCACTCCGCTGGTGCGGTCAGCGACGCCTCCCTTGCGCGCGAGTAGGCTAGGTTCGCCACTGCAGCGGCAGTCCGCGCGCGGGACGCAACGGCGTCCGACGAGCTTTCTGCCTGCCGCCGCCCTTTCTGGGGCGACCTGTCCGCTGCGCTGCGGCCGTGGGCCGGCACCTCGTCTCGCCGCGCCTCGAGGGCCTTGTTTACCTCCGACTCAGCGGCCTGCGCCGCCTCCATGGCCGCTGCCGCAGCCTCCGATGCCGCGAGGTGGTGCGCAGCGTGCACGGCCGCAGCCTGGATGCCCGCGCCCGAAGTGTCCGGGTCACCGAGGCCCCCCGCTGGGATCCACCCGGCCGAAAACATCGCGACCAGGTTGTTCGTCCCGCCCACGGCCAGAACGGGGTCGTGCGGGTGGTACTCGAGCGCGGTCACGGGCGCGATGCGCTGGCCCAAGAAGCCTGCAAGGTGCTTGAGCGTTTGCCTAGGGGCGCCCGCGCCGCTGGCGTGCGGGTGCCCGGGGGGGAGTGCAGATGTGTCGGCATCGCCCCCGCCCCTGCGGGAGTGAGAGCCCTCCGCGCCGCCTGGGCCAAAGACGAGGACCTTCTGGTCCTGCGTGCCGACGGCGACCGAGCGCGTCCAGTCGTGCACCGCCATGGCAGTGAGGGGCGTGGTGAAGGCCTGGACGCTGCGCACCGGCACGGTGCGCCGCAGGTCCCACCACGCCACCTCGCCAGAGAGCCCGCCAGACACGGCCTCGAACCAGGCCCCGCCCTTGGGCTGCGCCACGCGGACAACCCACCGCTGGTGCGCCGAAGTGACGCCCCTGCGCCACTTGGCCGAGCTCTCGCTCCCCAGCAGGCCGGCCGTGCCCTCGCTGGTGCCCAGCCGGAGCACGGTAGCCACGCCGCCGGGCGCAGAGCCAGCAGTCCAGGCAGCCCCGCTGCCGGGTGCCGCGCCCGACGAGGACCACACGGCACGCAGAGCGGCTTGACCCATGGGCGACGCCAGGCCACGCCAGCCCAGTCCGAAGGCGGCGGCTGCCCCAAAGCGCGATCCAGCCGCAGCCTGCGAGAGCCACGGCGACATGGACGCAGCTGCGTCGGCGGACGAGGCGGGAGCCAGCGAGCGGAGCAAGGAATGGGCGGCGGACGCGTCCCACGCGCTCCCCACTGCGGACGAGGCCATGGCCGCGGGGACGCGGTGGTCGATCAGGCTGATGGCGCCGTTGGCGTGCCCGAGCATGGCCACGCCGTTGCCCGGCCAGGCCGAGGCCATGGTGGTCACCATGCCGCCTGACGCAGTCTGCGCGGTTGCCACGCACTGCGAGCGCGTCACATCCCACACCCGGACGAGAGGGGCGTTGCCCGCCGCCAGCATGAGGCCCGACCACGGCTGCCACCCCAGCACCAGCCCGGGCCCGCCGACGCCGTCCACGGCCTCGGGGAGCGCGCGGAAGCTCGAAACCATCGAGGGCCCCCGCCACTGCAGCGCGGCACTGGAGGTGCCGGGCCACCCAGCGTCCCAGCCTCCGCCGAGCATGTTCCCTTCGCCAGCTGCCGAGGCGTCAAGGTCGCTCAGGGACATGGTGCGGGCGCCCTGCCGGCCGCCAGCCGTGCCGGGAATGGGCCCGCCGGGAGCGCCGGCGCTGATGCCGCTCGTGGCTGCAGCCGCGGCAGCAGCGGAAGCCCACATCGGGCTGTCTCCGCCCACCCGCACCCGGGCCGACCACCGCGCTCTCCGCTCGCAGCCGGATGCCACGGACCCCGCGCACGCAGCGCCGCAGAAGGGGTCTGGACCCGCGCGCTCCTCGTCGGCGTCAGTCTCCGCGTCACTGCCGCTGGCTGCGCCGTCGCCCCCCGCGGCCCAGCTCTGCGACCGCGCCTGCATCCCCGACCGGACCGCCGACCACTCCCCGCCCGCGTCGGCAGGCGTGGTGCCAGCGAGAAGGCGCACCCACCCGTCAGACGAGCCCAGCCCGAGCAGGCAACGCGAGCCGCCGCTCGTGCCGGACGCCGCGGTGGCCTCGTTCAGGAACTCGATGGCAGTCAGGCGGCCCTGCTGCGAGTGCGGGCGCTGCGACTTTGACGCGCTTCGGCCCCCAGCGGAGCCCGACCGCCCTTGATGCTGCTGCGCCTCGCCGCCGCCGCCACCAACACCACTGCCGACGCCTCCGCCGCCGCCGACGCCGCCACGTGACGCCCTGTCCAGCCCTCCAGCACCGCCACCACCGCCACTGCTGCCGCCACCGCCACCCCGGAAAGAGCCACTCCCAGCCCCAAACGCGGCTCCACCGCGCCGGCCGGCTCCTCCTGTCGGGTCCGCCCAGCCCCCGGCGGCAAAGCCACGCGGACCCGTCGGAGGGCGCTCCCAGCGATCTTCCCGCGGATCCCACGCAGGTTTTCCCGCTCCCCAGGCGGTTGCGGAGGCGGGCTGGATCTGGAGCGAGGGCTGCCCGCGCTCTGAGTCCCAGAGGGTGAGGTTGCCGCCGGCGTCAAGCACAAAGGCCTGGGCCGGAGCCCAGGGGTGGAAGCGGATCGCAGTGACGCCTGACGTGCGGATGTCGAGCACCGTCGCCTGGCGAAGCTTGCGGAGGCCGCGAACGGCGCGGCGGGTGGTTGCCTCCTCCAGCCCGCCCACTGCCTCCCTTGGGAGGCGCCCCAGCCCCTCGACGGCAGCGGCAGCGAGCGCGCAAGCGGAGGCGAGGGACTCGGATTCCTCCTTGTCCGAGGGCGGGGACCCAGTGCTGAGCACGCTAGGCTGCGCTGGGGCGCGGGCGGCGGCGGGTGCTGGCAGCGGCGCGGGCACCGTGCCGGGCACTGCGGGGCTGCCGTCGGGGCCGGTCACGAACCGGTCCGTGGCGCGGGGCGCCCGCCCAGGAGTGGAGCCGCTCCCGTCTGTCTCGCTGATCGCCGGCAAGGGCGTGCCTGGGCTCTGCATGGGCCCAAGGCCGGGCGACACGGAGGCGGCCTGGCCGAACCGCGGCGGGCGGAACGCACCGGCGATGGGCACGGCCTGCGTGGGGCCGCTGGCCGCGAGGGCCGAGCGGCGGGCGGCCGCTGCCGCCACGCCGGACATGCTGTGGGTCGAGGCTGAGCGGGTCACTGCGGGCAGGCCGGCCGCCGCCGCGGGGCTCCTGGGCTGCACGAGCAGCCGCATGCCGAAGACGGGGGCAACGCCGCCCCGCTGCAGCGCCGTTGCGAACGCACGCGTCATAAGCGCCCAGGCAGTGCCGTCCCCCTCCATGCTCTTGGCCAGGCTGGCAGCGGCGGGCGCCGTGGACGACCCGGCCTGGAGCAGGGCGGGGCCCACTGGCGTGCCCGCCGCCGCTCGGATGATGGCAGAGCCATCGATCAGCCTGGACTGCTCGGCCAGGCAGAACAAGGCCCATGCCGCGCCGAGCGCGGGGGCGGAGTGAAGCGGGGAGCCGCGGGCCGGACTGAAGATGAGAGGCGACCGGCCGCTGCCCACGAGCAAGCTGAGCAGGCGGGCCAGCGCGCTGCGGCTCTGCGCCGCGATGGCGAACATGGGGTCCGGCTGCCCGCCCGCGGACGCCGACCAGGGGGACGCCAGCCACTCGGGGCTCTCCACGCCGGCCCGGGCGCCGTGCGTCGGCGCGGAAGCGGCGCGGGCGAGGGAGCCGCCGACGGTTCGGAACGAGCCCGACGACCACTCGGCCGAAGGAGTGCCGCCAGCCTGGGCCCCGGCCCCGGACCCCACAGCTCCTGCGGCGGCGGCAGCGGCAGCGGCGGCGGCGGCGGATCCAGCGGTGGCCGTGGAGCCGGCCGCCGGTGCGGCCTCCGCCAGGTCGTCCTCGTCGTACTCGCCAGCAGCGAGGCGCCAAGCGTCGTCCTCGGTCAGCGGCGCGCCGGGCCCCGCGGGAGAGTGGAGCTGCCCCTGACGCCACACTGACGACGAGGCAGCGAGCAGCTCGCCGGCAGACGAGACCCCCTGCACTGCCGCGACGGTCACCCCCCGCAGCGCAGCGGCCCTCAAGCGGCGGTTGGCGACTTGCACGAACCACTGCGAAAACACTCGGGTGGCGCCCGCGCTGTCGCTGCCCCAGTGCCACCTCATAGCCGCGACGGCGTTGGCAGCCGCCGAGTCGCTCGCCCTCGCTGCTTCAGAGGAGGCCAGGTCGCCCGCCCGGCTGACCGCCGGAGCCGCGGGGACGTGAGCGGCGTCAGCGCCAGCGGCGCCCGCCGCAGCCGCGTCCGTGGCCGCCGTGCGCCTGCCAGCCGCGGGATCAGCCGAGTTGGCGCTGCCTGTCGCGCTGGTGGCAGAGCCCGTGCGGCCCCGCTGGCCAGCGATGCCGACTGGCAGCGCCCTCGGAACCGCGATGCCGACGGCAGGGCCGAGCGGCGAACGCGCCCATGCCCCCAGATCCGTCGGGTCCTCCACGCAGCCGACGGCCCCCAGCAGCGCGCTGGAGTTTCCGCCCATGAGACACGCGATGGAGCAGGGGGCGGGAGGAACGCTCGACGCCGCGCTGATGGCCCCGTCGCTGTCCCTGCGCATGCCCGCAGCTGCCCGGGACGACACGCCGCGGCGCCGCTGAGCCGCTTGCGCGTCCGCGCCGCCGACGCCGCTCCCACCGCCGCCGCCACCGCCGCCGCCGCCCCCGCCGTCAGCGCTGAGGCGGCGCGTGCGCCCCGCCCCGCCGCTCTGGGAGGGAAAGTTTGCCAGGGGCGGCGGCGGCCTGGCCGTGAGCACGCCGTCCGCCAGCCACAAGCGGTGCCCGATGCCCCGCGTGCCGCCGAGCCCCAGCGGGTGGGCCTCGCCCCGGAAGGGGGCCTTGGCGCGGAGCGCCGCCAGCCGCGGGAGCTGGGCGGCCGCCCGGCCAGCCGGCGCAGCGGCAGCCGCTGCGGCGACTGCGCCTGCGAGCGCTGCGTGGGACACTGGTGGCAGAGCCAACAGGCCGCCCGGTGCGGGTGGGCCCATCGGGGTCGTGTGCAGGGCGGTGAGCGCGACGCAGAGCCGCTGCACGCCTGAGTCCAGAAGGCTCTTGGCCGCCCGGCTGCGACTGGCGCTGGCGGGGCTGCCGGGGCCTGGGGACGCGCCGGACGGCCGGCCTGTCACTCGGGCTCGCTGCATTGCCCTGCTCCCGGCTCGCCTGCGGGGGCCGGGGAGGCCGCCCTCCATCTGCTCGAGGAAGGCTGCTTCCGCTGCCAGCGCCGCCGACGCGGCGTCCCCTCCCGCGCCGCTCCCGCTGCCCGGCGACAACATCAGCGCCTTGGCGGCCCGGGAGCCGGCGCCCTCGCGCGCTGGCGAGGCCGCCATTGAGGGTGCGGGGGGCGGAGACATGACGGCGCGCTCGGCGAGGAGCAGCGCCTCCGCCCTGCTGACGAGGGCGCGCCTCCCCTGCGTCTCGCGAGCGCGGCGAGGGCGGCGTCGCTCCCTCCACGCCGTCTCGGAGGCCTCAAGCACCCAGCAGCGCGCCACGGGCTGCGCGAGGCCCGCAGCGGCCACGGCGAGCAGCACGGCAGCGGACCTGTGCTCGGCCTCCAGGGCCGCCGCCTCCACCACAAGCGCCGCGTCGGAGACGCCGGCCTTGCCGCGCCGGGCGAGGCGGCGAACGACGTCGCTTGCGACGCCGCGCGACGCAGGCACGGCCTCTGGCTTGGCCGCCCCGGCCGCCTCCGCGCCAACCCAACGCCTCGCCAAGCCGAGCGCCGCAGACGCCCGGCCCTGCCCGCACGCGTCCTCCTGGCCGCGGTGCACTGCCGCGGCACCAGCGCCCAGCAGTGCTGCGCCGCTGTCCGGACCAGCCCCGGGCGCGGCGGAGGTGGCCCCGCCTCCGCTGCCGGAGAAGGAGGCCGCCATTGCCGCGGCGTCGCTCAGCGCAGTCGGCGGGGAAGCCAGCAGCCTGCCCCGGATTCGCGAAGTCGACCAGATGCAGAGCTCCGTTTGGGCAGGAGCCGGCGTGATTGAGGCCGGCCAGCGGAGCGTGGCAGCGGCGCTCGCGTGCGCCGCTGCATAGAGGAGCTGGAGGCGCTGGCGGGCGCGGCGGGTGGCGGCCGACGGGTCTCCCGTCCAGTCGCCGGTCACGCTGCCACCGTGCGGCCCGGAGTGCTGGCTGTCGGAGGCGCCGGAGGGTGAATCGGGCCGCAGGCGCGAGTGGAGCGGCGTGGACGAGGCGTCGGGCGTGGAGATGTCGCTGCCTGACGCCCACCCGGGGCCGCACGCCGCGGCTGCGCGGGCCGGGCTTGTGGCAGCGAGGCCGGCCAGCGTGACGGTGGCCTCGTCGGCGCGGGCCGCCACGGCAGCTGCACCGCGGGCAAGGTCGCCGAGGAAGCGGAGCAGGCCAGACGCGACGGACCTGACGGCGGGGTCCATGTCCGCGGCGAGGTGCAGGAGGGCCCGCGACGCCGCCACGATGGGGAGAGCGGCGTCCACTCTGTTCCCCATGCAGGCAGCGAGGCGGGCCACGCCCGCGCTCACGCCGGAGGCGGTCGAGGGCAGAGAGGGCGCCCCCGCGGAGGAGCCAGCCGCGCGGCTCCGCCCCGACACGGACCGCGCGCTTCGAGAGGCGTGGGCGGGGTGGGAGCGCCCGTCAGCGCCGCCAGAGGGCGGCAGCCGCCCGCTGGGGGTCGAGGGGCCCAGGCTCGGCGAGGATGAGGAGCTCGCCTTCTTGGCCGCCTGGGGCCCCGCCGCGGCCGGAGCAGCGGCGCCTCCCGGCCCCGCCCCTGCGCGCGGCCTGCTCGCGCCATGGGCGACGGCGGGCGTGACGGGGTGCTCCAGGCCCATGATGAGGCCGAACAGGGCGCCGAGCAGGACGCCCGCAGCGTTGGAGGGCGGGGCGGCCTCCGCCGTGCGGCCGCTGCGCGAGTGAGCGAGACGCACGCGGAACGAGGGCATGGCGGGGAGGAGGGTGCTGCAGCCCACCACTGCCGCCCCGTGGCGGCCCGTGTGGACGCCGGGTGCAGCCGTTGTCGCCTGCACGGGGCGGCCTGACGCAGCCCCGAGGAACGCCACGAATCCGCGCTCGGTGCCCTTGCGCCCCGAGGCCGCGGCTCGGCGCGCGGCCTCCTCCACGGAGAGGTCGGAGAGCGTCGTTCCAGTCGCGTGGGCAACGTCGAGGAGCAGCGCCGCTGCCATAGCAACAGCAATGGGGGGCACTCTGGGCGTTGCCGGCGCTCCGTCGGGGGAGGAGGACCACGGCTGGCAGCCGGCGCTCGACGGCGACGCCTCGGGCTGGGCGTGCCCCGCACCCTGGCCTGGCGGCGACCCCATCCCCGGGGCGCCAGGCGCGGGGGACGTGGCCGCGCTCCTGTGGCCGGGCGACGCGCGAGCCTGCGCCGCCATGGAAACCGCCCCCGGTCGCGCCGCGGCCACGGCCCTCGCGGAGCGGCGCTCCTGCAGCGTGGCGGCGAAGAGCGGCGCTAGGGCGCGGGGCAAGGCAACGGGGACGTCGGCCGTCGCCATGGTGGTGATGGCCCTCGCGGCGTGCAGGCGGACCAGCGGGTCCATGTCCGTGGCAGCCACCACCGGTCCCGTGAGGCCGGCCAGAATGGAGCCGAGGCAGCCGGACAAGTCGACAGCCGCCTCGCTGGAGGGCTCCTCGGCGGGCAGGCCTCGGGAGGAGGCCCGCTTGTCGCGGGACCTGGCCTTGCGGGCACGGCGGGACTCGTCCTCCGACGCGCCGATGAGGAACACGTGAGTGGGCGGCGGCTGCGGGGCCGACGATGACCCGTGCGACCCCTGGCGGGCCGACGCGCGCGGGCTGGCGCTGGGCCCGGACGCGGTGGCCGCGGAGCGCGAGCGGCCCAGCGAGCGGGAGGAGGAGCTGGCGTGCAGGTGGCGCGCGGGCGACGGCGGCTGCGGGGTTGCCGCCGCAGAGGCCGGGCCAGAGGCCGAGCCCTTTGGGGCAGACGAGGAGCCCGGCGCCTCGAGGTGACCCTCGGCGGACTGGGACGACGGCGGGGACGGCTCCGGCGTGGACGTGCCGCCTGCCTCAGTGGCTGGCGACGCCGCCGACATCCTCGCGGGCAGCGGGGCCGGCGACGCCCGACCGCTGCCGCTTGCGTCTGCGAGAAATAGGGGGCTCGGGTGCGTGCCCGCCTCCTCCCGGAGAATCGCCGCGTGCCGGCTGGCCGCCCCGAACCCGCCGCCGGCTGCGCTGCCCGGGCCGGTGGAGCGGCGGCCCGCCGACCCATCGGCCTTGCTCGCGCGCAGGAAGCTGGCAGCCGACGCCACCGACGGGGGGGACCGCGCCGACGTCAGGAAGCCGACGGCGCCTTGGCCGGAGCTTGCGATGGGCGTGACAAGCCCAGCGGCAGGCACGAAGTTAGGGTCCCTGTCGTCCCCCACAGGGCGCAGCCACGGCTGCTCCAGCACCCACGAGGGCGTCTCGGCAGTGGGGGTGCCGGAGAGCAGCCCCGGCCCGGCGTCGCCGACCGTCGACAGCTGCAGGTTGGGGGGCTTGCCCCGCAGGCGCTTGGGTCGTGCGGGTGTCTGCTCCTGGTCGCGGCCGGCGGGCTGCCCAGCGGCAGCCGCCTCGCGGCCGGGGGCCCACCCCGGCAGCGCGTGGGAAGACTGCGGGGCGAAAACGGAGATGACCGGCTCGGGCGCAGCGTCGATGGCGGCTACGGCCCTGCCGGCCACCGCCATGATGAGGGACACTCTGGAAACGGAGCAGCCGTCTCCAAAGGCCTTGGACCACAGCGAGGCGCGCGTGTCCCGCGAGAGCGTGAGGGCTGCCCACAGCCGGCGCGCCGGGTCCAGCTGCGCAGCGTCCGGGCCCCAGAGCGGAAGCGTCTCGCCCTGGCCCAAGGAGTCCAGTCGGCTGGCGCCCGCCGCGCCGGCGAGCGGCGGGGATCCCAGCAGGGCATTGGCCCCGTCCAGGGGGCCGGGAGGCGCCGCGCGGAACTGGGGGGACCCGACGTTGGCCGCAGCAGCCGCGCGCGCTGCCTGCACGGTGGCAAGCGCCGCGAGGAGCGAGGCTGGACCCAGCTGGGACGAAGCGCCAGCAGCCGCGCTGTGGGCGCTCCCGAGAGACAGCGGCGGGGGGGTCGGCTGGCCGACCCCGACGCCTCGGGCAGACGCCCAGGACGACGCGAGCCCCGGGACGGAGCTCCCGAGGCGCGGCGACTCGCTGTACAGGCCAGAGTCGGCCCCGGTGAGGTGCGGGCTGGCTGAGCCGGGCCCGCTCCAGGGGGAGGGATGTGCGCCTGCGGAGGCGTCCATGTGGCCCGCGGCGACCAGGGAGGCGGCCGCGTGCGCTGCGGCGTGGGCCGCGTGCGCCGCAGCTGAGGACACGCGGGCGGAGGCCGTGGGGTTCAGGCGGAGGGAGGCTGTCCACGCCAGAACAGCGGCCTCTGCGTCCCGTGCTGCTGCCGACGCGCCGTTGTCCCACGGGGCAGGGAGCTGCGGGCAGCCGAGCACGCCCACGGCAGCAGCGGTCGCGGCTGCGCGCTTGGCGGCAGCGGCAGCGAAGGCCTCCGCGGACCCCGGGGAGAAAGCGGCGGAGCGCGAGGCAGCGGACTGGCCCGCGGGCGCAGACACGGCCGCGTGGGGGGGCACGGCCACCACCGGGGCAGCCAGCGCAGCGCTGCCGGACGTCGCGGCTGCGGAGACTTGCAGGCTGGCGAGGAGCAGGCGGCTGCGGCCCGGGCCGTACTTGGCGCGCAGCCGCTGCGCCTCCTTGGCGCGGGTAGTCAGCTGGGCCACCAGCTCCTGCAGGGCCGCCCTTCGCCGCTCCAGCACCGCAGCGGCCCGCTCGCTGCCCGAGGATGTGCGCAGGAGCGTGCTGACGCCGAGTCCCACGGCGCGGGCACCAGCCACCGGGGGCGCGCCGGCTCCTGACTGGGCGCTGACGGACCGCTCCGTGAGGTCCGGGGCGTGCCCGCGCAAGGCGACGGGGGGATCCCGCGGGAGGCTCTCGGGGCCGCCCCCGGCCTCGACGCCTGAGATCGGGCTGGAGCCGGTGGCGCCGTCCCCGCTTCCCACGGTGAGGCCTCGCGCGTCGACCGCGCCGGCGGCCCGGTCTCCGAGGGTGGGGTTGAGCGTCGCCGCGTCGAGCTCGTCGAGCAACGAGGCTGCGGCCGAAATGTTGGCCGCAACGACGGAGACGAGGGGGCCCGCCTGCAAGCCTGCGGCTGTCGCCTCGGCGAGGGCAGTCAGCACAGCGGCGCGGACCTCGGGGCTGGGGTCCAGGACAGCGGGCAGCAGGCGGGGAATCGTGCTCGAGGCCGCGAGGGAGGCCGCGGCGGCGGATCGCTTGAGCTCCTCCTTGACGCGCCTCCCCGCTGCGCCCCCTCCGGAGCCGGCGCCGCCGGTGGGCCTCCGGCCCCGGCTGCCCCCGCGGCTGCGACTGCGGCTGCTTGGCCGCCTGCCGCTCGACCGCGGCCGCGAGGTTCTGCCTGCCGCCGCCCCCACCCCCTGCCGAGACGCGGCGCCCGCCCCGGCCAGGTCGCCGCCCGGCCCAGCGGCTCCGGCAGCGGCAGAGCTTCGTGACGAGCCTCGCACGGCCAGCAGGGGGCTGGCCTGCGCTGGCGATCCTGAGGGCGCAAGCGAGGGATGCGGCGACACCCCGGCCAGGCCCCGAGCCGCGGTGCCTGGCGAGTGCTGAGCGCCGGCCAGCGGGGAGGAGCCGTCTCCGCCGTCGCCGCCGCCTCCGTTGGCAGCCTCGGGCGGCGCGTCGGGGAGGTCCAGGTCTCCGGCCGCTGCGACCGCCTGGCGCAGGCTGCCCAGGCGCGCGTCGACCTCGCGCTCGTTGGACGCATGCTTAGCGGCCCAGGCGTCCAGCGCGGCCTTGGGGATGCCGTGCTCGCTGACCGAGTCCCGCACGCCACGCGCCGTGTTGGCGAGGGCCAGGGCGGCCCACAGGCGCAAGCGCGCGTCGGGCGCCGCGATGGCCGTGCGGAGGTGCGCTTCGGCCCCGACCGCGGCAACGCCGCACGCGGAGGTGGGCGCGCCCTCGGCGATACGCGAGAGCAAAAACGCTGCCAGCCAGCGGGCGAACGGGCGCGAGTCGGATGGCCCCTGGGCCGGCCGCACAGTGCCCGCCGCCTCGGCGAACGCTTTGAGGAGCGGCTTTCGCGGGTTGGACAGCTCCACATGGCAGCGGCCGTCAGCGGCTGCAATCTTTGCCCAAACGAAGAGCAGCGAGGGGCTGACGCCAGCTGTTTCCTCGGACGCGATGCGGTACAGATAGGGGAACGCGCCCACACTGATCGCCGCGCGACTCGCCCAGGACCCGAGGTCCAGGAAGCGCGCGAGGATGGCGACGCCCCGGGCGCGGTGCTCTGGCGACAGCACAGCCTGGAGCAGCACGGGAAGCAGGGCCACGCCGCCGCCGCGGGCCCCCTGCCCGCTGGCATCCGCTGGCCGCGCCGACCCTGGCGTGGCGAGGCGAGCGGTCCAGGCCTCCACCGCCCCGGGCCACGACGCGTTGACGCGGGGCCGCAGGCCCAGCGACCCGCGCTGCTGCGTCCCCTCTCCGGCCGTGTGCTCGCCAGCTGTGGCCGCCCCCGCGAGGGCCTCCGCTGCGCCAGCCGTCCACTCGTCGATCGCCGACAGCTGCGCGTCGAAGAAGGCGGCGGCTGGCTTCGACGCCTCCGAGGGCCACTCGATCAAGTTGGCGTCCACCGGCGCTGCCGCTGGCGGCACCGCAGCGGCCTTGGCAGAGCCAGCTGCAGCGGCAGCCGCGGCGGCGGCGGTCGCGCCCCTGGCAGCGCCTGCGCTGGCGGCGCCTCCAGTGGCAGCGCCGGCAGAGGGCCGCCCTGGCGCCGCGGCTCGGCTCCCGTTGCTGCTGGCCGGCCGCGAGGCCGCCGTCGCCAACCCCACGCCCCCTGCGACGGCGAACGGGTCGGCAGAGCGGCCGGAAGCCCTGGCTCCTTCGCCCACGCCGCCGAGGCCTCTGGGACCCGCCACCCCCGCTGTGCCGCCCTGGCCGGGCGATGTCCCGCCGCCAGCCGTGTCGGTCCCGTGGGAGGGCTGCGCGGCGGCCGAGCGGGCAGCACAAGCGCGTTGCAGCGCCGCCCTGATGGCAATTCGCTCCGCCTGCCGCTTGACGGCGGGCGTGGGTGGGGGGTCGCGGGCGTGGTGCGACGCGCCGTCGTGCGCCTGCTGCGCCGCGGCGGCGGAGGACCCGGCCGCGTCGCCGTCCGCAGCCTCGCCAGCGCCAGCGCCGGCGCCGGCAGCCCGCGGCTTGGCGTCCGCTCTGTCGCCTTGCGTCTCGTTGCGCAGGCGAGAGGGCCCGACGCCCGACGCGCTGGCGGCTGGTGCAGCGGCCGTGGCAGCTGCCTGCGGCTGCGCTGCCGGTCCCCCCGAGGCGGAGGGCGGCTTCTTGGCTGCCTCGGCGGCCGCTCGCGCGAGGATGGCCGGCGCCGCGACCTGGAGCTTGGCCAGCACCGCGTCGAGCGCGTCGTCCCAGGCGGCCCAGAGCGGGTGGTCGGCGAGCGGCGGCAGGGCCGGGAGGGACATTGGCGTGCATGAGTACGTCCTCATGACGCGCTGGGCGAGCAGGAAGTTCCGGAAGATGGAAGCCACGACGTGGTCGGCACGGAAGAGGGCGAGGAAGAGGCGGCGCGGCAGCGAGCTCCACGCGACCGTGTCGGCCACGGTGGTGAGGACCACGTGCAGCTCGCCGATGAGCGAGGCCTTGTCGCGGCGGGAGCCGCGCAGCAAGGGGATGACCTGGAGGAGCGCGGGAGGGGCGCCCCTGGGGTTGTCGAGGATGCGGCAGTGGAGCGCCGTGCGCACCGGCGTGAGCAGCGTTGCAGTGAAGAGGTCCGCGGGAATGGCCGGGTGGGTTGGAAGGGTCTCGTCCGCCGCGCAGGCCGCCAGCACCATCCAGTCCAGCGCGGCTTCCGATGCCGCCGACGATGGGGAGGCGAGGCCGCCTCCAGCGCGGGGGGACCTGCCCCCCGGGGAGGCGGCGCCGCTGGCGGGTGAGAGGTTCGGGGCAGTGTCCACCGCGCCGGTGCCGGCCCTGCCCAGCCCCGCGGCTCCTCGCGCGTGCGCGAAGTGGGGAAGCAGGATGCCTGCTCGGGAGCACTCCAGCACCACGAGGGCGGGCGGCTGGAGCCACCCAATGACGTCCGACACCGGCAGCGGAACGTACTTGGTGTACTCCGAGTTGAAGGCCCAGATTTCGCCGCGGGGCGAGGGCGCGGGGACGCCGTGCATGTTCATGTGGAACACGACGCGGTCGCTGCCGGCAGCGTTTCGGAGCCCCCGCGTGGCCGAGAAGATGTCATCGGCAGTCGGGTCCACCGACGCGGACCGCAGCGGGGTGGTCACCCACTCTGCCCACTGCGCGTGCAGCGCCTCGGCAATCTGCTTGAGGGCCTTGCGGGGCTCCGGGTTGTCCAGCGGGTCGATCCAGCACTCGAGGCGCGCGCAAGGGTCAACGCGCTCGCAGTCGGGCGGGTCAGTGCCGATGTTGAGGCAGAGAGCAAGGCCCACCGCCTTGACGGCGCCCTTGGCCTTGAGGCGCCACACAGGGGGCTCAACCGTCCGAGGCGGGCCGAGCAGTGCCTCGGCGCGCCGCCGGGCGCGGTCCGACGAGGCGGCGTCCATGCTCCCCAGCCCTCGCGCTGCGCCCTGCACCAGGCCGTAGCGGGCCTGCGAAAAGTACTCGGGCATTGTTGCGAGGCTGAACATGATGTCCCGCCGGCCCGTGGCGTCAGCGCCCCACAGGGCGTCGGTCGGCACGGGCACCACGCGCTCCCGCGCCCAGCCTTCGGGGTCTCCGTCCCGCTCCGCCGGGTGCGCGGCCTCGCCCTTGGTCCCGCTGTGGCGGCCCGATGCATGGCCAGAGCGCCCAAAGACGCCCTGGAACATGCGGATCATGGTGCCGGCGTCCCGTGCGGAGCTGCGAGGCCACGCGCGGCAAAAGGCCGCAAGCTGCACCTGTCGGTCGTGCACCGGCCAAGCCTCGCGCTGCCGATCCGCCAGCGGGGGGCCTGCGGCGCGGTGCGCCTGGGTGAGACTGAGCGGCCCAGCCCCTGGGGCCCGAGCGCGCGCGTGCCCTGCTGCGCTGCGCGAACGCCCCAGCAGGGCTGATTGCATCCCTGCCTTGAAGCTGCCGGATTGTAGAGCACCAACTCTGGCCCTCCAGAGTTCTCGTGTCTGCCGGAGCTGAGCCAAACTCCTGCACTCGAGCCCGGTGGACATCGCCCCCGCGCCCGAGGCCCGGCCCAGAGCGAACCCTGCGATCTGCATCGCCGCATCGCCTCCGGCCCTTGTTGCAGGACTCGGCGCAAGCCTCGCTCCCGCCTGCCTGACCAGGTTGCCATGGGATTTCTCTTTTCCAAGCCCGCGCCGCCCAAGTCGCGAGAGCCCACACCCGCCGAGTCTGCCGAGCTGGACGCCAGGCGTGCCAAGGTCCGAATGACCAAGTTCGCGAAGCGCAACGAGGGGGAAGCGGACACCCTTCTGGGTCGCGCCAAGGACGCCGCACGCGCCGGGAACAAGGAGACAGCCAAGCGGTTGCTGCTCGTGCGCAAGCTCAAGCTCAAGGCGGTCAAGACCGCTTGGGCAAACGTGACCAAGCTGGAAGAGCTCGTGGCTGGCATCGAGACGGCGCAGCAGCAGCGGGAGTTCGTTTCTTCGCTTGCGCGCGGCACCGAGCTGCTGGAGCAGCTCAACGAGGCGCTGCCCATCGACCGCGTGGAGGACCTTATGGACCGCACTGACGACGCGCTCGCTTACCAGGCGGAGGTGGACGCTCTCATTGCCCGGGACATGGACCCTGCCTCTGCGGAGGAGGTGGATGCCGCGCTGGACGCAATTATGAACGAGGACGCTCCTGCCGCCGTTCCCGCTGCCGCAGGGGCGGATGCAGGAGCGGTCCACGACCTCCCAGCAGCGCCCACGCGCGCGCATGACGCTGTGGACCTCCCCGAGGCCCCCAGCCACGCCGTTCCCGCTGCCCGCGAGGCCGTGCCCGCCTGAGCGCGCTCCTATGTGCCCCGCCATCGGGCCCTCTGAAAGGTGCTTGTGCCCTGCCCCAGTGTGTGTGTGTGTGTGTGTGTGTGTGTGGTCGCCGCGCCACCCGACCGCTAAAAGTCTGCGCTGCATTCATCTGGTGGGGCATGCTCGTCTCTGGCGGCCTCCTGTCGGGGCGCCCTCGCCCGCACACTGCGGCTGCGCACTCCACCCCCCTCCTCCCTGCTCCTCGTCCTCGCTCTGATCCCCCACCCCCCTTCCAACTCTCCCGAGCCCCCCGGGACGCACGCGCGCGCCCTTGGCTCCTCGACCAAAGGCAAAGCGCGAGCGGCGCCCTGCAGACAGGGGGGAAGGCTGGGGGCGGCACCGCGGCCTCCTCACGCGTCGCCAGCACGAGCAACCACAGCCACGGCTACCAGCGCTGCCAGCCACATCACAACGCCCACTCCGGCCCCGGCCGTGGCCGCCCCGTTGAGGATGCTGGGCGTGCACACGGCGATGGGGTCGCCGTTCTCGTCGAAGGAGTTGGCGCGGAACGGCTGGCCGGGGAAGGGAGCGCGCCAGTAGACAGGCAGGCCGTCCTTGTCGACGTCCTTGTCCTCCTCGGGGGCCTTGCCGCCGTTGAAGGAGGGCTCGTAGCAGCGCCACAGGTCCTCAGAGTACCGGCACGACCGGAAGAAATTCTCGCAGACGGAGCCGCACAGGATGAGGGACCGACCCTCCTCGTCGCACCGCGGAAAGTTCAGCCAGCACAGGAAGTTCTTGTACGCGTCGATGCAGTCCTCGTTCTCGAAGAAGCGCTCCACAACCTCGCCGGGGATGCCGTGCTCATTCTCGCCCAGACTCCTCAGCGTGTCGTTCCGCTCCGTCGCTGAGCGCTCCGCCACCACACGGGCGTGGGACGCAGACACCCAGGCGTCCTTCGCGGCCAGCGTGTGGTTCGGGTAGAGCGGCTGGTAGCGAGGCACGCAGGCGGTGTATCGGACCACGTCCTGACAAAAGGGCATCTGGAACTCGTACTCGTCCCGAGTCTGGCACTCGCCCGAATCTGTGCCCTGGATCGCGCAGGCCCAAGCGCTGGCCACCAAGGACGCCAGAATCAGCGCTGCGGCGCGCATCGGGGCCGGCAGCGGCCGCGAAGCTCGCCAGCCGGCTGCGGTGCCGCCTCGGCGAGGAGCTGCGCCTCCGGGCACACCTGCCCACGGCAATGCACCTTGACGCGCGCCGGCTGCGGCGCAGGCCTGGCGTGGGCGGGAATCCGGAGGAGCCGATGTGGGGGCGGGTTGCAGCCGGCCCCTCCAACGCTCCGTCAGCGGCTCTGCTTTCAACGAAAGCGACTGGCGTTGCAGCCCCCCGCGCCGCGGCGGCGGCGAGAGACCCACTGCGGCCTGCCCACTCGGCCCACTGCGTCCGCCTCGCGCGAAGGACTCCTCTGGGGAGCGGGGGACCGCCATGTTTGACTTTCGCTCGCCATTCATGATCGGCACCGGCGGACTGATTGTTGGTTGCTGGGTCGGCGTGCATGCGGCGCTCCTGGCTCTCACAGACGGCGACGCCGCGCGGTGGTCCTTGTTCGGGGCACTGCTTGGCGTGTTCCACTCGCTGGAGTTCCTTGCCACAGCCTTGCTGCGGCCGGGAGAGGCCAACTTCAATTGTGAGGTCGCTGACGGGCCCAGTGCGCAGCAGCGCACCTTCCACCGGCGCTCCGCCACCTTGTGCCGAGCTCCCGCCCCCTCTGCTTTCCCCGCAGCCTACTGCATCCTTCACAGCGTGCCGTACTGGGCCGCGATGGCCTTGGCGGCCGGCGAGTACTTCTTGACCCGCTTCCTGCTGCCCTCCGGCACCTCGCTCGGCGACGCCCTCCGCAGCCCCGTCACGCTCGTTGTGGGGGCCGTTCTGTGCGCCGGCGGGCTGGGCCTTCGCTACTGGGCGATGTGGGCTGCGCGGGAGAACTTCAACCACCTGGTGCAGCGGGACAAGCCCACTGGCCATCGCCTCGTGACCGGCGGGCCCTACTCGATATCGAGGCATCCCTCCTACTTGGGGTGGATGGTGTGGGCCGTGGGCTCGCAGGTGCTGCTGGGCAACGTCCTTTCAGTTCCCCTCTTTTTCGCGGCGTCCGTGCTGTTCTTCCGGCACCGAGTGGCGCTGGAGGAGGCGGCGCTGCTCGAGTGGTACAGAGACGCCTACGTGCAGTACGCGCGCAGGGTTCCATCGCTGCTGCCGTTTGTGCCGGGATCCGAGGCGGTCCAGCGGTGCATCGAGAGATCGAGAGCGAGCAGCGACTGAAGGCTGCCGGCCAGTCGCTTCGCCACGCCTGTGGAGGGGCCGGCACCCTTTTTGTTGAAAGGCGTGATGCGAGGATGGGGACTGGTCGCGGGAGCGCGTGGCCAGGTGAACTGAGTGCGGCGATTCAAGGCGCGCCTCGCGGGCGCATCCCGAAAGCCTTGCCTGCCTGTGACTCAGGCGTTGCCCCTCCACCAGGCACACGAGCGCTCACCCTGGGGTGGCGATCCGTCACACAGCCCCGACCCATCAACGCGAACGCTCATCTCCTGAGGCGGCGCGGCACGAGTGGCGAGCTCGGCGGGCCCGGAGCGCGTGCAGAGCCGACGCACTTGTGACGCCCCATCGTTTTTGCTTGGACGAAGCGCGGCCGGCCGCGGGCGCCGGGGCGTCGCCACTCCCCTCTGCGTGGCGCGAGGGCAGTCTAAAATGGTCGATGCTGCGACCATGGGGCGCATCGAAGTCATATGCAGCACCGGCCCTCACGATGAGGGCGCCGGTGAGGTGGCGGAGCTGGTGCGAGGTGTCGCTGAGTCCCTTGCGGCCGCCGGAACGTCGCTTCCCGAGGCCATCGCGGCGCTGGGGCCCTACCTGACGGACGTTGACGACGCTGTGCGGAGGTCGCGGGCTACACAGGTGATGGCAGCGCTTGTCGGCCGCAGTGCCGCCGCGATGGAGCAATCGCAAGCAGCAGCCGTCGCGCAGTTCTTCGCCGACCGCTTGGGGGACTTCTCGTCGGTACTCCCGAGCCTGGACGGGCTCTTCAGCCTGGCGACCTCGGGCGCGCTTCAGGGCGAGGCGGCGGCGTTGCCGTGGCGGGCCCCGCTGCGGGAGCTGCACGTGCCGTCGCTGGACCGCATTCGCCGCCAGAGGGTCATCGAGATCGTCGACGCCTGCCTCAACTCCCATGCCAGCGTCACTGCCCTCGACGCCGCCAGTCCGACGACCATCGCAGACGGCTCTGCGGCGGCGGAGGCGGGCGCCATCACGCCCGACGGGTCCTGGGAGGAGCTTCTCACCGGGTTCGTTGCGGCCATCGACGGGGAGCGGGACCCGCGCTGCCTTGTGACTGGCTTCCAGGCGCTTGCGCGCCTCCTGGCCGAGGTGTGCTCTCGCCCCGGCTCGGTGGCCGCCTGCTCTGCCTCCGGAATTTTCCGGGAATGCCTCGAGGTCGTGGCCGTGTACTTTCCCGTCTCCTTCACGCCGCCCGCCGACGACCCCCACGGCATCACCCGGGAGGGCCTCAGCGCGGGCCTCGAGGGCGTCCTCTGCTCCTGCCTGCCCATCGCGGTGCTCGCACTGCCGCTCGTCACCGAGCGGCTCGCTGCAGCCAAGGAAGGGCCTTCCGCCGTGGTCGAGGCTGCGCGTCGCGACGCCGCATCAGCGGTTGCTGGCCTCGCCGTCACCCTCGGCCCACGAGGCCTTGCAGCCTCGGGCTGCCTGGCAGAGCTGGCCTCCGCGCTGGCAGGCGCCGTGGCCGACTCGCCCGCCGCCTTCCCGTCCCTAGCCAAGGTTCTGCGCGCAGCGCGGGCCGCCGGAAGGAACTCCGCGGCTCGCACCGGCGCCGCTGCTGCGTGGGGCGCAAGCTTCGATCAGGCCCCTGCGTCGGCCGACTCCCCCTCCGTCGCCGACTCTGCTGCGCCGAGCGACGGCGCACCTGTTCCGGGCGCTGCCGCCTCGTCTGACGCCGCCGCGCGCGCCGCAGCGGAGCGAGGCGCCGCCTCCAAGGCAGTCGCGGGACCCGCTGCCTCCGCCAACCGGCTGCCACCCACGCTCGTCGCCGCCCTGCGCAAGAGCGGCGCCACCGAAGGCGTTGCTGCAGCAGCGCCCCCTGCCTCCTCGGGCGCGTCGCAGCCTCCCTCGGCGTCCCTCGACTGGACCGCGTCGCTCCTCAACGCGGGCAGAGCCGTGCTCTCTGCCCTCTCGAGGGGAGTGGAGGCCACGGGCGACCGCGCCGCGTGGGACGCATTCGTTAGCGCGCTCCTGGAGCCAGCGCTGGCAGAGCTGCGCGACGCGCCGGGCTCCCTTCGCGGCAGGTCTGGCGCCGCCACCATCACCGCTCTTGCTTCGGCGTCCACCAACGCCTGCGCCGCAATGGTCTGCGCTGCCGTGCCCGTAGTCGCCAAGTCTCTCCGCGAAACCGCCCGAGCCGAGGAGGCCGCCGCGCTGGTGTCCGCCCTGGCGGGTCTGGTTACCGCTGCCACCATTGCCGGCGCCGCGACAACCGTCGTGTCGACCAAGGGACGGGAGCCTGAGTCGTCCGCCGGCGCCGCCCTCGGTCCGGCTGAGGCGAGCATGCCGCGCAGCGTGGTGGCGTGCCTCGACGCCGTGCCAGGCACCGCGCCCTCCATCGCCCGGCTGCTCCTCTCCGCGGCTGCGGCAGGGTCCTCGGGCGACAGCTCTGCAGCCCCGTCGGCACCAGCAGGAGGCAAGCAGCCAGCGAAGGCACCAGCCTCTGCACCCACCTCCGGCCCAGTGGTCGTTCCGGCGTCCCACATGCTGGCAGAAGCCGAGTCTACGGCGGCAGCAGCGTCAGCGCTCGCTGAGACAGTGAGAGCTGGCTTCACCGACGGCACGCCCGCCGACCAGCACGCAGCGTGGGCCACGGCGGCCGCCACTGCTCTCGCCACCGGAGCACTTCGCTCCCCGGAGCCTGCTGGAAGAGCCGCCTGCCGCCGCGCGCTTGCTGAGGCGGAGAGCGCGCGCGCGGCAGCCGGCGCGCCGTCGAGCGCGGCGCTGGCCGCTGCTGTGTCCGTGCTCACCGGGGCCTCAGGCCGCGGAGCCCACGGCGCGGATGCCGCCACGGCTGCTGCGGCAACCGCGCTGGCAGAGCTCGGCGCCGCCAGCCCCGCCGCTTTCAGGGCCGCTCTCGCCGGCATCGTGGGCCTGCTCGCCGGGCTCCCATCGGCATCACAGGAGCCACTGCAAGGGCCGCTGATCGGCGGCGAAAGCTCGGGCTGTGCCGCGTCGGCGAGGCCATCGGCCCGCCGAGCAGCGTTGCTTGAGGCGCTGTCCTCCTTGGCAGAGCTGGCGGCCAGGGCAGGCGCCGCGGGGGACGGAGGGGCTGTCGGGGTGTGTCTCGAAGGGGAGGGTGGTCCCTCGGCGGCAGCCATCTCCCTGGCTGTGCTGCTCGACGGTGCGAGTGCCACAGCCGCTCGCGGCGCGGCAGTCGTGGCATCGCCCCAGGTGGCGGAGGTCGAGGCAGCCGCGACCACTCTGGGCACCCTGCTCGGCGCAGACTCGCCTCACCCCTCCCGCCCTGCGCTTGCGCGGCTGCTGCTCACGGTCACGCTCGGATCTGTGGCGAGCGCCGCGCTGGGTGCGGAAGGCGACACCTCGTCCCTCGAGCCCGCAGCGGCCGCTGTCGGGCTCGACCTCCGCGCTGCTGTGTCGGCCGCTGCGGCGGCCACTGCCTCGGACGGCGGGTCCGTCTTGGCCATGATCCCGGCCACCCTCGCTGCGGCTGGCTCTGCCGCCGCCCCGGCCGCCGCTGCGACGGCGGAGCTGACTCGCGTGCGCCTCCTCATCGGGCTGGTAACCGCGGCCACCGGTGCCCTCCCAGCAGAGCAGGCGGCAGCGCTGCGCATGCCGGCCGCACGCGGACTGGTCGCGGCTCTGCTGGCCCTGCCGCCGCCTTCAACCGGACGCTCTGAGGTCGACGACATCGCCCACGCACTCGCCTACGCCGCCGCAAGCCTGGCCAACAGGGTCCCCGAAAAGGCCGAGGCCGAGTCCCTCGCGTCCGAGCTCTGGACAGGGAGCCTTCGCCCCGCCCTCCCGACCGCAGACCCCGCCGGAGCGCGCGCTCGGTGGGCAATCCTCGGCTCCGCAGCGCTCTGTCGGGCCGCGGCAATGCGCCTGGCAGCGGTGGCAGACGACATCGCAGAGACGCTCACGTCCATCGCGCTGGCAGGGTCCCGGCTCAGCTTCGCCGCAGCGAGGGCGCTGGCTGCAGTGGTGGCTGCGACGCAGGCCGGCCCCCGCGCCATCGTCCGGCCCATCTTCAGGCAGCGCTTCTGCCACCGGCTCCTTGCCAGGCTTGCTGCCGCGGCCCCTGCGCCCCCCGCGGCAGCGATGGCGCTCTCGGCTCCCGCCGCGTCGGTCCAGGCCGCCCGCGCCTCAGCCCTCGTCCGGCTCGGCCCCGCCGGCAGAGCCGCCGCCTGCCTCACAGTGGCCAGGCTGCCCGACGCCCTGCGCTTGGCCCTGCTGGACACAGCGCTGCCCTGCGCTGTGGCTGCTGTGGTCGACGCCGCTGCGTCTCGCAACCGCTTCCCCCTTCCACGGCAGAGCGCGTCTCGCCTCCGGGGCCAGGCGGCCGCTGCCGCCGCCGCCGCCGCAAAAGCAACTGCAGCGACTGCCACGCCTGGCTTCGCTGAGAGAACCTCAGCCGAGCCAGCGGGTGGCCCAGCTTCAGGCCGCGCGAGTGCAGACGAGGCCGCTGCTGTGGCAGCGTCTGTGGCCATCGTTGCCGAGGCGGCGCGGCGTGACTTGCGAGGCCTGGCCCCGAGCAGGTCGGGCGAGGTTGCCACCGCCGTTCTCCGCCTTGCCCCGGGGCTGGCTCGCTTGGGCGCTGCGCACCCCTCCGCTGACACGCGCGTCGTGGCTCTGCGGGCTCTGCAGGACCTTGCGGCTCTGCCGCGCGCCGCGGTGTTCCCAGTGCACCAGCAGGTGCGGCAGCTCCTCTCAGCAAGCCTCGACGCCGACGAGCGGCGAGTTCGGTCCGCCGCCGTGGCCTGCGGCGGGGCATGGTCCACCACCATGTCGGTCAGGCGATGAGCGTCGCCCGTGTCGTCGACGGGGCAGCCGCCTGGGTGGCTGCACCGTGTCCGGCACCCCTGCTCTGCTTCCTGTGTGGGCCCGT
This sequence comes from Cafeteria roenbergensis, assembly GCA_008330645.1. NCBI lineage: Eukaryota > Bigyra > Bicosoecida > Cafeteriaceae > Cafeteria > Cafeteria roenbergensis. Next base: position 87,362 of record VLTN01000041.1, read on the forward strand.
TATTCTCGAAGGCACAGCTGCACGATGCACGCTGCGTGGGTTCGGTGTGGCTCTTGAGTGCCGATTGATAAGGGGGGACCAAGAAATCGCCCGATCCGCATCTCGCTGCCGGCCAAACACATCACAAGCGCACCCTGCATGGCGCCGGGACGGAGCCCAAGGTCTCGATTTCGGGCCGCAAAACCAAAGCAACGGTGGGCAGTGCCGCAAGCACATTAGGGCTTGCTCGTTAGCCGGTGTGCCGAGAGCGGTCACACCGGCTGCAACAGCCGCCCCGCCACAAGCCCGGCGAGCACGACGGCGCCGACGGCCTGGTTGCTCACGAACCGGTTGGTGAGGTTCCACCGGTCGTCAAAGTCGGCGGACCACACCTGCCACAGCATGTGGCCCGTCGCCGCGGCGATCCCAGCGTGCGCGGGCCACCCGAGGCCCTGGGTCACGACGGCCGCCTCGGCCAGCCCGGCGAAGGCCAGGGCGAAGCCCGACAGCACGGGCTTGGTCCGCTCGCGGCCGAAAAGCAGCGCCGTTGACCCCAGGCCGAGCTTGGCGTCGTCGGTCGTGTCCTGGTGGGCGTAGATCGTGTCGTACACCATGGTCCAGCAGGCGCCCGCCGCCCACAGCGGCACTGCGGCGCCGATGCCGTCCAGCCCGTGCACCGCACACCACCCCATCAGCACGCCCCAGTTCATGGCCATGCCCAGCACTGCCTGCGGCATGAACGTCACCCTCTTCATCGCCGGGTAGAGCCCGACCACGGCGAGGGACGCGGTGCCAAGGCCTATGGTCTCCCAGCTCAGCGGCAACGCGCAGCCCAGCGCCAGGCTCAGCTGGGCCCCCAGGAAGGCGGTGGCCTGGCCCATGGTCATGCGTCCGGACGCGAGAGGGCGCTGGCTCGTGCGGGCCACCTTGGCGTCAATGTCCCTGTCCCACATGTCGTTCACGGTGCAACCTGCCCCGCGCATGGCAAAGGCCCCCACCGCGAAGATGGCCGCCAGCCCCGCCGAGGGGAGCTCCCCCGGGCTCGCTGCGAGTGCGAGGCCCCACCACCCTGGCAGCAGCACCAGCCAAGTGCCTGCGCGAGCAGCGGAGGCGCTTGAGGACAGCGCTGCCGTGGTCGCGCGGAGGCGCTGGCCTCGGGGCGGCTGTGCACGGCACAATGGCCTTGCAGGTGGTGGGCTGCCTCCACTGATACCGGGCGGGCGCCAACAGGGCGACGCTGGGGCGCAGCAGGCGCTGCTCTTACCAATCGGCCTGTCGACTCGAGCCATTTTCAGGTACGGGCGAGCCCACTCGGGCGCAGAACGGTCGACCCACGTGTCATTTTGATCCTTGTACAAGTCGGGGTCCGGCTTTCCCCCGCTCGGGGGCGCGGTGGCCATCGTGCGGGGCACCGTCCACCTTGCTGGGGCGCACGGCGCCGCGCGGCAGCGACGCCCTGGCGCCATGGCGCCCGCGCCTGCCGCACGCACCCGGGGTGCCACGCGAAACGCAGCTCGGAAGCTTGCGCGCATGCCAGCCGAAGCAGGGTGTGGTGCAGCCTGATGACCACTCCGCTTCGGCCTTCGAACCTGGCAGAGTCGGAGGACTACGCCGGCGCCGAATGAGCCCCAAATCTGATCCGCCTCGGCCGGCAGCCGCACTCCGGACGCCGCCGCGCTTGCCCGAAATCGCCATGTCTGAGGCCTGCCCCCCGTCCGCGCCCTTCTTCGGCTTCATGGGTGTGACTGGCGCCATCGTGTTCGCGAGTGAGCGGTCGCCGCGGGCCGCCGGCGGGCGTTGACATTGCACCGAGCCCTCTCCTTGAGGCTGCAGGTCTGCGCCTTCAAGGTCGCCGCCGCCTCCGGCAATTCTCGCTCCGGGGGCAGGCCGCCTGGCCGCGCGTGCTGCTTCCTTGCTTCCCTTGCGAACCTGCGCAAGCCGCGGGCCCTGGGCCTGTGCAGCGCGCGGGCAGCCCACGCAGCTTCGCCCGGCATTGAACATGGGCGCTTGTCTCCCTTTGCCCCGCTTGCTGCCTTGCCCGCAGACCTCGGCGCGGCTTACGGAACCGCCAAGGCGGGCGTCGGCTTGGCCTCCATGGGTGTCATGAACCCGTCCCTTGTGATGAGCAACGTGCTGCCCGTCATTATGGCTGGTGTGCTTGGCATCTACGGCCTCATCGTCGGCGCCATCATCAACGGCCGGAGTGAGCCCGCCGCACAATGCCCCGCGTGCCGCGCGCTCGGCTGTCGCGGCTCCCGGCCCTGTGGGATCGTTTGCCGGCGGCAAGCGCGGCGGCGTCCCGTCGCTGCGCGGTGGGGCAAGCGCGCGGCCGCCACTGCCATTGTTCCCGCCACGCACCTCTGCCCTCCCCGCTCCCTGCTCTCCGCGTGGTCTGCGCCTCGCCACCGCGCCCCGCAGTCCTCCCTCCCTCCGGCGGGCAGCCCGCGTACTCCCTGTTCGAGGGCTACGCTCACCTTGCCTCCGGCCTTGCCTGCGGCCTCTCTGCGCTTGCGGCCGGCCTTGCCATCGGCATCGCTGGCGACGCCGGCGTGCGCGCCGTGGGCCAGATCCGCGATGAGACCAACCGCCGCCAGATGTCCACCGGCGTCATCCTGGTGCTCGTGTTCGGCGAGGCCCTCTCCCTGTACGGCCTGATCGTGTCTCTGGTGCTCTCCCAGAAGTCCGCACCCGACGCGTGCGTCTGAGCCCGAGCCCTAGTCCGGGCCCGGACCCTGCTCGGCCGCCACAACCTCCACCCGCTGCCAACCTCCCATCCATGCGCCGGCTGCCGCTCTGTCACGCTCCAAGCCCTCGACGCCAGCCCGTGGTGGGGGGCTGTGCCGCGAGCGCCGCCTCGCCAGCCCCCCCCCCCTCCTGAGTGTGCTTTAGCTGCGTGCCTGCGAGCTCGACAATGACCCCCTGCCCTGCTGCCGCCGCAAGCGAGCGCTCCCGGCACTCGCACCCCTGCGCTGCTGTGCGTGGCGGCCGCACGCAGGCCATAGAAGACCCTGCCGGCAGACGCTGCCACAACGGGCAACAGCGCTCGATTGCCCCCCCCGAACCGCACAGCGACGCCCACACGCTCACACTTGCACAGTCACCCACGTATACACGAACACACTCACGCGCGCCTCCGCTCGCGCCCAACAGGAGTGCCCTCAGCCAGCCGTCAGCGCAAGGCCCTGCCTGGCCGCATGTCAGACGCCACGGACCTGAACCCGGGGTAGTGCTTGGTGCCGCCAAACACTCGCCTCGAGGCCGAAAACGTGGTCGCCGCCCCCTCGCCGCCGAACGCAGGAGCGGGGCGGTCGTACCGCGCAAACCACCGCCGCAGGTCCGGCACGTCCACGGCTGCCGTGGGCTTGGCCGCCTCGCGGCGCGCCGAGTCCAGCTGCGCTTGTTTGGCGTCCACCCGCTTCTGGAGCTCGGCCAGGCGGGCAACCTTGGCAGACAGCACGTTCTTCGTCTCCACGGCGCGGGTTGCATCAGAAGGCGTGTAGTACTTGAAGTAGCCGGGCTGCCGCGACTTGGCAATCTGCGCGCGAGCGGCAGGTGCCCGGAAGCGAGCACGGGACGGTAGCTTGCTCGCCAGCGGCTCTCTCTCGCAGACAGCCCCGTCACCCCGCCGCGGTGAAGCAGCAGCCTCGCTACGAGCACGACTTTCGGACTCACGGCGGCCTCGAGGCTCTTGACGCTGCGCTTGCTTGCCTCGTTCAACCCCCCGTCCGCGGTCAGCAAGGTGTTAACCTCGCGCGACACCTCGGCCTGTTCCATTAGCAAGGAAGAGAGCTCTTCGGTCAGCTTTCGCAGTCTGTCTGACTGGGAGCTCGTCCCGCTAATGTCCGCGAGGGAGGTCGCGCTCGCGCCACTTGCGGCTGCGGCCATCGTTTCCAAGCCGCCTCAGTCGCCCAGCTCCGCTGGCTCTCGGGAATACCGCGGACCGGCGCTATACGCGAGGCACCCACAACACCCTGGGGACAGGAGCGTGCGCAATGAGCCTGCCAACGAGGGCTGCACAGGTGTGTGCGTTGCGCAGGCACAGAGTTGTCCTGAGTTTGGTATTTGCAACCCCGCAAACAATCGCAAAGCAGCACCGCGCACTCGCTCGGAGGTCGATGAGAGCGTGCAGGGCCGTTACGGCAGCGCGCTTTGCTGCCGAGGTTGTGCTGGGGCGGGGCAGGGCAACGCCGGCGCTGCTGCGCCTGCGGGCCGGAGCGTGGTCTCAGATGGCCTTGCCAGCAGCCGTGGCGACGCCCCTGCGAGCCAACCTCGCCTCATCAACGAGCGGCGACGACTCGGAGGCGGAGAAGATCGAGGTTCCACGCGGTGCCCTGTCCCTGGGGTTCTCGCGGTCGTCGGGGGCTGGCGGGCAGAACGTGAATAAAGTCAACACCAAAGCCGAGGTGCGATTCGACGCCTACAACGCCTCGTGGCTGCCGCCGGACGTTCGATCGCGGCTCTTGGATGCCAACCCTGCGCGTGTGAACGCCAAGGGCGAGTTTTTCGTGACGTCGGAGCGGCACCGGACGCAGCACGCCAACCTTGAGGACGCGCTTGCCAAGCTGCAACAGCTTGTGGACGCGGCCGCAGTGCCGCCCAAAGAACGGAAGCAGTTCGAGGGGCTGTCGAAGCAAACCAAGCGCCGCCGCGTGGAAATCAAGCGGCGTCGCTCCGAGGTCAAGTCGCGGCGGCGAAGGAGCGGAGACGATTAGCCGCTTCAGGCCGCCGGCGCGAAGCTCTCTGGTGTGACTTTGGGCGCTGCCGCCACCGACGTGAACGATTGAGCGGCGGGCCGGGCAGCTGACGGAGTCGCGAACTGAGAGCATGGCCCTGCTGCGCGTGTGCGGCCATGTGGGCAGCCCCGGCTGCCAAGTGGGCACTCGCTCGTTGCTCGCTGCAGCCGTGACTCGCAAGCGCTCGCACTCACTCCCCTCTTCCGGAGCAGCGAGGCGGGCAGGGTCGCGGGCTGCCGACGGGGCGGTTCTGGGCCGACCCTTGCCCCTCGCGCTGGCGCTCGCGCCTCGCCCCGACCGTCCCTCGCGTGGCCCTCACATCCGCCTCGCCTGCCGCGTGGGCTCCGGGGGAGGGAGCGCAGCGGGCTTGCGACGAGGCACAGCCACGTTTGTCACAGGACCGCAGACGCCCCCACAAAAGTCACACGCACTCGCACTGCCTACAGGTATCGGCGAAACCAGGTCGGTGCCGGGATCACCTCCGCGGCAGCGTGCGCGTGGCTGCCTCGGCTCCACCGGCGCCAGCCGCACGCCTGGAGGTGCTGGCGGAAACAGCCACCCGCACCCTCACTCACGCAGCCTGCTGGTCGGGGCGCCGAACGCAGAGTGCCCGAACCACGTAGACTGCCGCGAACATGGCCACGGCGGCTCCGAGGAGGAGCAACTCGGGATCCTCCTCGAGGGTCTGCTCCACGGCGTCTGCCGCCGCGGCCACGACAGCGACAACTGATCGTGTGGAGTGCGCCCGCTTTGCCGCTCTGCGCTGCATGCGCTGCTTGAGAGACAGCATGGTCTCCTTTGGGGTCCTGACCTTGCCCGGCGCCTCGTCCGTCCCCGCGGCTGGCTCATCGGCTGCTGTCTCGGCCGCCGTCGCACCCCCGGCCGGCGCAGCCCCTGGCGCTGGGCTTTGCGCTTGCGATCCCGTGGCGGGCGGGCTGTTTGCGGGGTCAGTGGCGGCGCCGCCTCCCTCGGCAGCTTCCGCGGGTCCGCGGCGGCTGAAGGGCCCCAGCACAGGCTCTAGCAGCCACACTGCTCCCTCGTGCCACGTCGCTGGAAGGTTGCGAAGGATGGCGAGCTTGAGCCACATCCTGCCCCTGCCAAAGTACGCGGGGCCAGCCGACTGCGCGTCGCTCGACTGCGCGTCGTCGTAGAAGCGCTTGGCGAGGTGCCAGTCCAGCGGAAGTCCCTGCCCCGTTTCGTGGAGCATCCCGAGGGTCCACAACGCCCGGGCGCTGCCGCGCGCAGCCGCGCTTCGAAAGTACGCCGCCGCTGCCTCCGTGCTTCCCGTCGTTCCCGCCCGCCCCGCGAGCGTGTACTCCCCGAGCATGATTCCGGCGCGCGTGTTGGCCCCGGAAGCCACCGCGTGGTCGAAGAGCGAAAATGCCGCTGCTTCCGCTCGCACCACCAGATCCGGGCTTGGGCCGAGGGAGGCATTGGCGGCGACCAACAGCCCCACTGTCACAGGCAGCGGCGTCGCTTGGGCGCGTGCGGTCGGTGCCGGCACTTCCTGGGACGGAACCGCCTCCTCGGACGCAACGCCCTGCGGCCCCGCGCCTGCCTCGCCTGAAGGGTCGCCCTGCGCTGACACGGACGCCTCGCCCTCAACGGAAACGTCTGCCTGAGCGGGTCGATCCAGCACGGCTGCCAGCCGCGCCCTCGCCCACTCAGTCGAGCCAAACACGGAGGCAGGCTTCCTGGCCTGACTCGCGGCCAGCTGCTCGTCTGGCCTCCGCGGGGCCCCTGCTGCAGCGTCCGAGTGCGGCCCCGCTGCAAGGCCCGGCCCCGACGGCGAGAAGAGGCTGCGCGACGGGCCGATCCAAGCGGCAAGGGCGCGCGAGAACCCGCGGAATGCCGAGTCCGCCAGCTCCATCGCAGTGTGCACCGAGGGCTCTGACAGGAACGCACTCCAGCCGAGGGAGGAGTGATTGAGCGCCGAGAGCGCTTGCCTGTCGGCGAGCGAGGCACCGTCGATGAGCATGCCCAGGTTCCATGCTGCAGAGTCGAACCCCATGGCGGCGCCCCGCGCCCAAGCAGCGGCGGCTCCGAGCGCGTCGCCTCCCGCAAAGCGCGCTGCGGCCACCACAAGCTCGTCCTGCCCCGCACCGATGTGGCTTGCCTCCATGAGCAAGTGACTGGCCATGTCGCACGACCGGTCCAGCCCCACGCCGTGCACGCGCATCTTCGCCAGCGCCAAGATTGCTGGGATGTGGCCCTCGCGTGCCGCCAGCATGAAGTGCTTCGCTGCGCGCTTGAAGTTGCGCTTGAGCACGGCCGCGCCGCTCTCGCGAGCCTCGATGCCGCGCATGAGCAGCACCCCCATCGCGAAGTGCGCCTCCTTGGTGCCGCCATCGCCTCCCGCCGACGAGGACTTGAGGAGACCCAGAGCACGCTCCACCGGGTCTTGCCCTCCGTCCCCCGCATCGCCGTTGCTTCCTCCGCCATTGAGGCTGCTGGTGTGGGGGGCGGCCGGGCCGTTCCCGCCTCCACCTTGCTCCGGATCGTGCGCCGGCCCGCCCAAGGCTGGAAGGGGCGACTCTGGGAATGCGCCGTCAACCCGCAAGGCCCGCATGGAAAGCGTTGCCGCTTGGTGCGAGTGCGAAGGGCGGTCAGCCGCCCAAAGCAACGACCGCGGGTCGGGCGCATTCAAGACACCAGCGCGACGGAGGAGCAGTATGGCAAGCCAGGCTGCAGCGCTGCTGCTCCCGGACCCAGCGGCCGTCTCCAGCAGGAGCTCCGCCGTTTGGCCGTCCTGGTCTTGGACAGGGTCCGTGTCTTCCGCCTCCCCGGCGTCCGCCGGTGGCTGCCCCACAACGGCGCGAACCGCTGCGGCCAGTTCAGGCCTTGAGTGCCCTCTGCCGCCTGCGGTCTGCGTCTGCGCGTCGTCGGTGGCGAAGTAGCCCTCTGCCAGCAAGTGTCCCAGTCTGCTGTAGTCCTGGGGACGGTCGGCCGTCGCGACGAGCTCCTCCAGCAGGTCGCGGGCCATCCGGATGTCCCTGCGCTTGCCGAGCGCACCCGAGAAGTGCACGAACGCCAGGGCCTGCTTGGCTTCGACCTCTCCCTGCGCAGCCTTGTGCTGGACGAACTCGTAGCGCATGGCGCGCTGTCGCGCCTCGGCGCCCGGGTCGGCAAGCGACTCCTCCGACAGGCCGAACGCGCTAGGACGGGTGGCCTGGCTCCAGCCCCAAGTCTGAGCCCCAATCTGGGTCACGGCAGGCAGGAGGTACGCCACAGCCGACGAGCAGCGCTTCGGGACGTGCCGGCCAGTGCCGTGCATCCAGCCAAGCGCCACCTGGGCCTCCTGGAGGCCGCCCGCCGCCGCAAAGTACAGCAGGGTGATCGCGCGGGGGACGTCCTTGGGAGCGCCGAAGAGCCCGGTGAGGTGCAGCGCAGCCAGCGCAAACTGAGCGGCGGGGTTGCCCTTGGACGCGGCCAGCTCGTACAGCTCCAGCGACCGTGTCAGGTTCTGCGGCACCCCCAGGGGGTTCAGAGAGGTCTCGTGGGCCTCGGCAAGCGACACCAACGCTGCCCCAGACACCAGATGGTCGCGAGACTCGGTTGCCTGCAACACGTGGTCGCGAGCCCGGCGCGCCGCCGCTGCTGGAACATCGTCGTCCTGTGGAGACCTCGTGCGCCTGCAAGGGGATCAAGCGCGAATCGCGCACAGTCACGGTGAGCAGCAAGCCATGCGGGAGTTCAGCCGGGCGTGCGAACATTCGCGCTGCCCCCCCCCACGAGCTTCCAAGCCAACCCTCTGGCTTGCGCGCGCGCGGGGCCCCCTCGGCTCGGGCAGCATGTCCACTTGCCGCGATGGAGCAACGCCGAGGCGGGGAGGCGGTGAGCTACGTGTCTCCAGCGTGCGGCTGCGCACGGAGGCAACTCGCTCACCACAACGAATCCAGCGCCTCCCTGAGCTCTTGACCGCTCGGTGGCGCGGCTGCGCCTTCCCTGGCAGCTGTAGACGCGGCCCAAGCGCCGGCCGCAAAGCAGGCCGCAGCGAGGGCGACTCGCGGCAGCGAGGCGCGCCCGCCACGTTGCCCGGCATTCGAGCTCATTCCAGCGCCGCCCCGGCGCGGAGGCGACAAACGGGCGTGCAACCCCTCCTTGCGCGCGGAGATGGGCGTGTCTCGCAGGGCAGCAGCGATCTCCCTCGGCGACTCGCCGCCTGCGATGAAGCCTCAGCAAGTGCAATGCTCACGCGGAGAACATGGGCAGTTGCCGGCCAGATGCTGGCCGGGCGCGCGCCTGCGCTGCCGTTCCGCCACTCGGCAGCGCTCCCCGACGCAGCATGGCCCTCGGCTGGACAGAAGACATGGACGGGGTCTGGGCCGACACCGAGCCACTGCCTTTGGACGAGGAGGGCGACTCGGTGGTGCGGATCGACTACTCTCCGGCGTGTGAGTCTGGGGCAGTGGCCCGCTTGCGCGCGCTCGCGCCGAGGGCAACAGCAACAGGGCGTGGCCTGGCGCAGCCCGCGAGTGCACGGGGTAGCTTTGTGGCGTGTTTTGCCTCCCTGTGGGCGACGCGGGGCGCCGAAGGGCTGCCGCGCCCTCGGAGAGCGACTGCGCTCGACTTTGCTCCAGGCTCCCGCGGTTAGCGCTTGCCGGACTCACCCTCGCAGACCGGCGGGTGATGGGCACACTCCGTGCCGTGCTCGCGTCGGGGGAGACGTCGGAACGCGCGCTCCGGCTCACGGAGGCTGCAATCGAGGCCAGCGCCTCCTTTTACAGCGCCTGGCTCCACCGCCGCAAGTGCTTGAGGGCGCTCAAGATGGACCCGCTGGCTGAGCTAGACGTCACGTGCACCTGGGTGGGGTCCAACCCCAAGAACTTCCAGTTCTGGCAGCACCACCGGGCGCTGTCCATCGAGGCTGGGCCCGCCGCAGCTGCTTCCGAGCTTGCCTTCACGGCTCGGGTGCTCAACGTGGACGCCAAGAACTACCACGCCTGGGGACACCGCCACTTCGTGCTTCAGGCACTCGTCAAGGAAGCCTGCGCGAGGAAGGAGCCTGGGGCTGCGCCGTGGGAGGCCGTTCGCGCTGCAGAGCTGGCCTGGATCGACAGCCTCATCGCCTCCGACCCCCGCAACAACAGCGCATGGGTGCACCGGTGGTTCGTTGTAGACCTCGACGCCGCAGAGGCAGCCGTGGCCAGGGCTGAGTCCGTTCCTGGGGCGCTTCGGCCTCCCAGCCACTGCGCGGTCGCCTACGCCGACAAGGCGGGGGCGACCGTCAAACAGGAGCAGGAGTGGGCGATCGACTGCATCAGAGGGACAGGCGTGCTGGCCAACGAGAGCGCGTTCAACTACTTGCGCGCCCTCGGCAGCGCGGCGCGCACGAGGGCCCGGGCCGAGCAAGTCGCTCGCGACGCGGCCGCGGACGCGGGCCCGGCCGCGGACGCGGCGCAGTCCGACTCGCTGCCTGCGGAGACCGCCTCGCCAGACACTGCGAGCAGCGGCGCTGGGTTCGACGCGGAGGCTCTGCTGCAGCCCACGGAAGAGTTCTTGACCGAGCTCGCGGGACGCGCTGTGGATCGCTTGCGCTCTGCCAGCGGCAGCGCGGAGGGAGGGGCAGCAGAAGGCGGCAAGTCGCTCGAGCCTGTCTCGCCGTTCGTGGCGTCCTTTGTTGTGGCCGCGTTGGCGGAGTGGCGCGAAGAGCAGGCAGCCGCCGCGATTGAGGCCAGGTCCCAGCCCCTGGCAACTCGGACGGCCAGCATCAAGGCCGCAATCGCTGCCCTGGAGGATGCCGCATTGCAAGACCCGACCAGGCAAGCCCTGTGGTCGGCGCGAGCCACGACGTTGCGGGAGGTGGCGACTGGCGCTGGCTGCCTCCCAGGCTGAGTGCTTGGCGAGATCGGCGCCATGGCGCGTGGCCACGCGCCGTGGCCTGAGGCAGGCACGCGCCCTCCCTCGCTGGCCCCCTCGGCCCCAGTCCTGTCGTGGAGCGAGGTCGGCCTGGCGCCCACGTGCTTGCGTGCACTCCGGGTGAGCCCTCCTGCAGAAGCCGCCCAAGCTGTTTTTCCATGGCGTGGGCAGCGGGCGCACAGACGACGTGCTGGCGGCCGCACACTCGCACTCGCGCACCGCAAATGGGGCTCGCAGCCCCCCCCCCCCGTCGCTTGCGCATCCGTTTGCAAAGCGCGAGCGGCCGTGCGTCGGTGGCACGCAGCGAGCGCCGGAACACTTCAAGCCTGCCTGTCACGTTGAGGCTGCAGGCCAGAGAGCAGGTGGAGCACGGGCGGGAGGGGTTCGACAAAGCATCCCGCACCGGGTTGGGCTTGCGCGCTCACACTCGAAGCTAGTCAGTCAGCTACACAGCCAGCAAGCTTGCTGGCCGCTGGGGGGCACGCCCCGACGCTTGCAGACCCACTCAAGCATCGCCCATGGCCGCCTCGATGGCACTGATCACGACGAGCGTTGCAGCGGTCTCCTTGAGCACCTCAAACCCCAGCGCGGCGCGGACCACAAAAGGCTTGTGTGCCCTTGAATCGAGCAGTGCTCGGGCTTCGGACACGTCCTCCGCACCCGCGTTGGCAAGCACCTCCTCCGCGCCAGCCACAGGGCCCCAGCCAGCATCCTGCTGGGCCATGATGAGCGCCAGCTCAAAGCCTGACCGGGCCTGGGCGGTGGCCCGCCGGGCGATTTCGCCGTTCAGGCGCTGCAGCCCCAGCACCATCCCCTCCCTCTCGCCAGCCGCGCCAAACAACAGCGTCGCGCGCACAGCGGTCGGCCCAGCGCGCAGAAGGCCCATTGCCAGCCCGCTGGCAGCCAGCACGCACGGCTCCGAGTCCACCATCAAGGACCCGATGCGCGCGAAGGCAGCCCGCATCAGCGCTGCACCCACAGCTGCTGCCGTGGCAGGGTCGGCCTCGGCGGTGGGCAAACGCGGCAGCCGCTCCTCGAGCATCACTTGCAGCAGGCCCTGCTCGATGTCCGCGGCCTGCACCGCCGCAGCCGCGGCCTCCCTGTACGTGCTCTCGCTCTCGGAGCCCACCAGCTGCTTGACCGCCTCGGGCAGGAGCACCAGCGCGGACAGGCACGGGCACTGCACGGCGTCGGCCGGGTCTGGCAAGCCCTCGCGCTCTGCCGCGGCAGCAGCGGCGTCCCCGACGGCGCTACCCCCTGCCGCGCGAAGGCACGCAGCAACGGCTGCTCGAGGCGGCGCCGCCACGGTGCACAAGGCCGCACGGACAAAGGGGGTGCCTTGGCTGACCATCAAAGACACGACGCGAAGCGCCGCGGCTGCCACTGCTGGGGATGGCGACTCGGCCCACGCGGCGAGGACCTCGGCCACCAACGGCCCGCTCGTTCCTCCCGCTGCAGGGCACCTCGCGGACAACAGCGCGGCCGTTGCCTCGCCGAGGAGCGGGCACTCCGACGCGGTGCCTTCCGCAGCGCGCCCGAGCGCCAGCAGCACGCTCTCGATCACCACCAGAACTGCGACTGGTAGTGGGGAACCAGAGCGAGCCGTACTGGACGCACGTCCCACGCCGCCCGAGGGCGTTTCACCAGAGCCGACGTCGGCGCCTGGGGAGGGCAGAGCCGCGGGCGGAGAGCGGCCGGGGCTTGCTGCCGGCGCGGGGGGCGCAGCGAGGCCATCGGGCCCTGGGCTGCGCGGCTCGGCAGCGATGCTGTCCTTGTCCCCAGCAGCGGACGGTTCGAGCGCGCCCTCTGCGGCTCGCGCGACGAAGCGCGGGAGCACCTGGCCGAAGAACGAGGCCGGGACCGCGCCGAGCACCTGGTCCGCCAAGCGAACAACGCGCGTGGCACTGTCGACCGGCGGGGCGACGCCCAGTTGGCGCGTGTCGCTCGCCAGCGCCTGGAAGAATTCGAGGCAGGCCACCACCTCCGAGAGCTCCGTGCATGCCGCGATGGCAGCCTCGTCCCTGCCCTCCCCCAGAGGGAGCCTGTCTGCGAAAGATGCCAGGGCCGCGATGACAAGGGCGACCAGCCCGGGCTTGTCCCCTGCCTGTTGCCCGACGGGCTCCAGAGACTCTGGGTCGCCTGCCGCGGGTGGTCCCTTGGTCGCAGCCTCCGGCCCCGAGGTTTCGGCGGCTGCGGACTCCCACTGCCGGCCGCGGCACAGCCAGAAGGCCACGGAGGGGATCCGAACGCGTGCAGCCAGCAGTGCCGCCCTCCGCGCGAGCGTGCCCGTCGGCCCATTGAACCTCGCATGGGCCATCACGGCACGCACCATGACCCCGTCCAGGGACCCCATCTGGCCTGGGAGGCTTGCAGCGCCCGGGTCCGCGGCTGCCAGCAGGCAGGACGCGAGGGCGGGCGAGGAGGACGCGCAGCGCCACAGCTTGAGCACCAGGTGCATCACGTGGCGCACCGAGGACTTGCGCGACCGCGTCGTGATCGCCGACTCGCCTCGGCCCGTGTCCAAGAACACCGCTATGAGGTTGAGCACTGGCCTTCGCACCTTGCCCACCGCAAGCATGCTTGCTGGGTCAGGATGAACCTCAATCAAGTGCGCCAAGAAATTGCATACCAGCGGCAGCATCCCTTCCGGCACGTTTGCAAGAGAGCGAGTACAAAGGGCTTCCACGAAGGACGACCCCATCACGTCATCGAACACCGCTTGGGCCTCCGCCTTGGACAGGCTCGAGCTCCTGGAGGCGAGTGCATCGCTTGCATCCGTCAGCGACCGAGACAGCTTGGACACTTGTGCCACGATGGGATCTCCCTTTTGCAAGACCACGCGGGCTCCGTCTGCAGGCGTCGGGTCAGAAGAGGCTTGTGGGGCAGGGGGGGCGACAAGTGGGTCGCGCGGCGACGGCGGGCAACGGGAACGGGGGGAGGCGCAGGCGCGTTGCCGCTCGGCGCTGCTGCGCTTGGTGGCTGCCGTCAGGGGGAGAGGGGCTGCTGCGCGCAGGCCTGGTACAGCCGCTGCCAGGGTCTGCTTCGCCTGGGGGTGGGGACGCACGTTGGCTGCCTTCGTCCACGGCTTCCTCGTGCAGGTCGATGAGCTCTTGGGCAAGCGAAGCAAATGATGGGGGCTTTGGTTTGCCGGTGTCGAACGCGCCCAGCGACTGGACAGCCGACCCCAGCATGGAGAAAAATGACGCCATTGTCACGTGGTGGCGCCACCTCTCTTGCTACGGGAGATTGGGATGCGCCGCCGTGCAATCGAGGTGCGGTGCATTCCCGCCGCGCAAGCCAGCAGGGCGGGCAGCCACAGCCCCGAGACTCTGCCGGCACAGTCCGAAGGCGCATCCAAACACACGCCGCAGCGAGCACGCCTCCGCTTGCACTGCCGTGTTGCATAGCACGAAAGCCAACATTGCTAAAGCGTTCCAATCATCGACCGGAAGCAGGGAAAAAAATGCAAAAACAAGTGGGGTCACCGGGGAATCGAACCCCGAACTTCAACAACCCGAATGTTGAATCATACCATTAGACCAGCGACCCAGCATACCAGACGTAGAACTTTGGTATATACGTAGTAAGAACGCACCGCTCTCGTCAGGGTTGAGTTGCCTGAGGCATGCGCATTCGGGATCTTGGCCAGAGGAACGGAGTTCCATTCTTCGGCCTGCTGGTGGCCAAAGCTTCGCGCAACGAGAGCAGCAGCAGCCAGATCCCAGCTTGTCTGGCGCCAGAATACGAGCAAGCTTTAATCTGGGTTTAGCATTTTTAGTTATGGTATGTCATGGGTTGGCCTTGCCTTCCTCGATTCATCCTTGCATCGAGAGTCCGAATGGAGTGTACCCGGGACTGTTGTGCGTATCCAGCTACGGTGGGGGCACACTTTCGTCCCCGCAGCCACGCTGGCAGGTGACCCCACGAGCCAGCGTCGCTGACTGCGTGCAACTGAACTATCGCTCTCGAACCCACTCCCGGTCGGACGGCGAGGTGGTTCAGCGCACTTCGAAGACGGCCATACAGGTGTTCAGCGCACGTTCCACATTGGGTCCGCTGGCCGATTGACGCCACAGTCCTTCGCCCCTTCAACGTTCGCTCGAACTGTTGGAGGGCACACGGAGGACACCAGCATTGGCACACCGAAGGCACCCAGTGCCATGTCACGAGTGCAGGCGGCGCGCCATGGCACCACCTGTGGTGTGTGCATGAGAATACGTTGTTTGCTCAGCGGGCGTTGTCGCTGCGGCTCTCGTCAGGTTTGGAGCGAGAGAAGGTAGGACCCACAAAGTGTGCCACTGCCTAAACAGGGCGATGCCGCTCCGCCCGTTGAGGCCTGCCCCATGGCGAAAAAGGTTGATTCACGCCTCGAGGCGAACGGACGCAAAAACAAAGTGGGGTCACCGGGGAATCGAACCCCGAACTTCAACAACCCGAATGTTGAATCATACCATTAGACCAGCGACCCGAAGTGCCACAGTGCCTGAAAGTCATTTATGGAAATAATACGCCTGTTGGCGATGAGCAAGTGGCCCCCGCCCGTTCGCTTGCCGGCTCCGAGCGCCGCGCGCCGCGCGCCAGACGCAATGGCAAGGGCCGTCCAACCCGTCGAGGTCGCGCACGCCCATGAGCTTCGGGGGGGCAGCGAGTTCCACGAATCGCGCGCCCACGAGCCGTCCGGAGCGAGCCGTGGCGCCCTCGCGCCCCTTCCCGAGCGAGCCGCGCAGCCTCCTTCGGACTCTTCGCTTGCTGCCGCGCCGCGCGCCCAACGCGCACGGAACCCGCCGCAGCGCTGCACCGCGCCCTCACACTCAATGCTTGCAGGCACACCAATATAGCCGCAAGTTGGGAGGGAGCGAGGGGTTGCGAGCTCGGCTGCAGAGCCGCGACGGGCCGCCAGCATCGGCGCCTTGGCCACGCCAGGCGAGGCTTCTGGGAGAGCCATGCCCCAGCTCTTCGTGCTTTTCGAGAACGCTTCGGGCTATGGCCTGTTCGAGGCCGTCGAGTTCGACGACATGAGCGCCCTGGGCTCGCAGGTGGCCAAGACGGTGGACGACATGAGCCGCTTTGGCAAGGTCGTGAAGCTGACGGCCTTCCAGGTGAGTTGCCGCGCTGCCGAGCCCGCGCGCGAAGCCTCGCGCGATCGCCACGACAGGTCGGCGCCGGTGTTCGGACTAGGGCCGGGACTTGCGGCCTGCGCCGGATGGTGTCCACGGCCGGCCCGACCGCAAGGGCAGGGCTGCCAGCACTTCGCCCCAAGTGCCGGCAGCGCAGCCCCGCAGCGGCCGCGCTCGTCCCTGGCTGGCCGGTGTGTCCCTCCCCGCCCCCCCCCGGTCACGGGTGGGCACAACGGCCACGAGGCGACGCGGGCCAACAAGCGGTTCACGCCGCCTGGGCTCGTTCGCAGGGGGATGCCGGCGTGGTCCGGCAGCGCTCGCGCGGCCTGACGCGGTTCCCCCGCTGCGCGGCGGCCGCCTGCCTTCCTGCCCATGCCGCCTCCACCTCGCTTCTCTGCTCTCGCGTTTGGATTTTCGGCGCAGCCCTTCACCTCGGCCGAGGACGCTCTGGGGAACATCAACGATGTGTCTGAGCATGTGCTGAACGAGACCCTCAAGAAGTTCCTGGAGATGAACCTCCCCGAGGTCAAGGCCGGGAAGAAGCCCAAGTACAAGCTCGGCGTCATCGAGCCCAAGATCGGCACTGCCGTCCAGGAGG
The DNA here is from genome assembly GCA_008330645.1 of Cafeteria roenbergensis. Taxonomy (NCBI): domain Eukaryota; class Bigyra; order Bicosoecida; family Cafeteriaceae; genus Cafeteria; species Cafeteria roenbergensis. The sequence continues at coordinate 103,648 of VLTN01000041.1, forward strand.
AGCTCGGCGTGCCCTGCGTGAGCAACGAGACCATCTTCGAGGTCGTTCGCGGAATCCGCTGCCATCTCGAGCGGTACATCAAGGGCCTTGAGGGAGGCGCCATGGCCAAGGCCCAGCTCGGCCTCGCGCACTCCTACTCGCGCGCGAAGGTAAAGTTCAACGTGAACCGTGCCGACAACATGATCATCCAGGCCATCTGCCTGCTCGACCAGCTCGACAAGGACCTGAACACCATGTGCATGCGCATCCGCGAGTGGTACTCCTGGCACTTCCCCGAGATGTCCAAGATCATCAAGGACAACTACATGTTCGCCCACCTTGCCAAGCTCGTCGGCGACCGTGCCGCCCTGACCGACGACAAGCTCGCCGACATAGCCGCCGTGACCATGGACGAGGGTCTCGCCAAGCAGGTGCTGGACGCGTCCAAGGCTTCCATGGGCATGGACATGTCCCCGGTGGACCGCATTCACATCGACTCCTTCGCAACCCGCGTCGTGTCGCTCGCCCGCTACCGCAAGCACCTGCACGAGTACCTCGTCTCCAAGATGTCCAGCGTGGCACCCTCCCTCGCGGCCCTCATCGGCGAGATGGTGGGCGCTCGCCTCATCTCCCACGCCGGCTCCTTGACCAACCTGGCCAAGGCCCCCGCCTCCACGGTGCAGATCCTGGGCGCTGAGAAGGCACTCTTCCGCGCCCTCAAGACCAAGGGCAACACCCCCAAGTACGGCCTCATCTTCCACTCCTCCTTCATCGGCCGCGCTGGCGCCAAGAACAAGGGCCGTATCAGCCGCTACCTGGCGAACAAGTGCTCGATCGCCGCCCGCATCGACTCCTTCACCGAGGAGCCGACGACCGCGTACGGAGACCGCCTGCGCGCTCAGGTCGAGGAGCGCCTTCAGTTCTACGAGACCGGCACCGCCCCTGGCAAGAACATCGACGCCATGCGCGAGGTGGCCGAGAAGCTTGCCGCCAAGCGCTCGGGCCGCGACGACATCGACGACGACGAAGACGAGGTCGTGGCTAGCAGCAGCAGCAGCAGCAGCAGTGCGGCTGCCGCCTCTGCTGGCACTCCCAAGCGTGCCAAGAAGCGCACCGCGGACGACGTGGAGTCGGAGGACGAGGAGGCCGCCACCCCGGCACCCTCCACTGGCAAGTCCAAGAAGGAGAAGAAGGAGAAGAAGGAGAAGAAGGAGAAGAAGGCAAAGAAGGCGAAGCGCGCATGAGGCCTCTCTGCCCTCTCGCACGCCTGCCGTGGCCGCACCAGGCCGAGTCAGGCCGAGAGCTGACCTGCCTTCCGCCAGCAGCCTCGTTGTGGCTGGTCTCTGCCATCCTCCTCACCCCAAGCCGTGTTTGCATCAGCTGCCCGACGCCCACGCGCGCTCCCCATCAAGGGGGGCGCCCCGTGCTCCGGGCGGCGTGCGCTGTGCAGTCCATGCGTGTTCGACTGCGTGTTTCGGGGCTCCCCCTGGCTCTCAAGCTTGCCTCCTCCCTGTCGCCAACCCCTTCATGCACCTTGGCGCAGCGGCACCGCTTGACCTGCCGCTGAATTGCTGCACGCCGGCACACGCACTGCCACTGGGAGGGCAAGCTTCGCAGACACACACGAAGCGCGCGGCTGCAGCGACAGTCGCGTCAGCGACGCGCAGGGTTCAAGCGGTCTTGGCTTCCTCGTCGGCCTGCTCCATGGCGCGCTGTGCCACCTTGACCACGACGGCTGGGGCAACGTTGCCCCCGCAGACGACGATGCCCACGTTCTTGCCCGCAAACCTTGCCCGGTTCCGAGGCGCGGTCGCGCACGCCACAGCGCAAGCCGCCGCCCCCTCAACCACCTTGCCATGGGACCGGAGCACCATCGCCATCGCATCCAGGATCTCCACTTCCGTTGCCACGAGCCACCCGTCGACCAGCTCCTTGCAAGCCTCGAAGGTGACCGAGCCAGCCTCGATTCCTCCGGCAGTGCCGTCCGATAGAGTGGCCCCGTTGAGGAACTCGCCTTCGCCGAGAATGCGGCCCTTGAGGAGCGAGTCTCGCATGCAGCAGTTTTGCTCCGGTTGGCACCCTAAGACCTGCACTCCGGGCAGCCTTGCCTTGAGCGCGGCCGCAACGCCCGCAATAAGCCCGCCACCCCCGACCGGGACCAAGACCACATCCAGGCCGTCCGGGGCTTGCTCGGCAATCTCAAGACCGACTGTTCCCTGGCCGCCAGCGACGAGCAGGTCGTTGTATGGGCTCACGAACACCGCGCCGCTCTCTGTCGCCCACGCCCTCGCTGCGGCCTCCGCTTTCTCGCAATCGTCCGAAGCCTGAACGCGGACGTTGGCGCCCGTGGCCCGCAGCACGCGCAGCTTGGCTTCCGAGATGGATGCCGGCACAAAGACTTCCACGGCAGTGTCGGGACCAAACCCGACGAGTCCCTCGAAGGCGCGAATGACGCCCTTGGCATGGTTTCCGGTCGATGCTGTAGCTACGCCGCAGGCGCGGGCCGCTTCCAGCTGCTGGCCAAGCGCGCTCACGGCCCCGCGCGCCTTGAACGAGCCGGTGACCTGTTCGGACTCGAGCTTGAGCCAGACCCCTTTCGCGCCGCTGGCAGAAGCCAGCGGCTCGCTCGCAAGCAGCGCAGTGCGCATTGTATGCGCCTGCACAATGGGCTGCGCAGCCAAAGTTGCATCAAAGATGCGGCGGTGCAACGGGGAGACGATGCCGCCGGGAGCATCAAGCGACAGCGCCCGCCACAGCGCAGGGCCGGCCTTGGAAACCAGGAGCGCAGCGCCTGCCGCTCCTGCAACGGCTGCAGCTGCGTGCCATCCGGACACGCCCTCAGGGAGGACTCGGCTCTCAGCCATGGGCGCGCGGTGTGCGCGCAGCCCCGACGTGGCGAGGCATTTGCCCGAAGCGCTCAGGGGCGGGCGAGCTTGAAGCGCAGCTTTGCATTGCGCTCCAAGCCCCCCCCCAGTCAACGAGAACGGCCTTGCACTCTACGCGTCGGGGCTCGGTGATTTGTGCGGGCACCGAAGGGCGCCTGACCGGAGTGCTCGCACCTTCACGCGCACCTTTGACGCTTGCTTCTTCGCTTTCCCCGCCGCCGGCGAAGCACACATCGCGGCGAGCCATAGTCACAGAGCTGGACGCTATTGGTCAAGCTCAGGCGGCAAACGCTGCCTTCGATGCGAACCACCACGCATTGCGCCCAAGCGGGGGGGCAACGGGCAGCCCAATGCGAGAGGAGAGCCGGCATCAGGGGAGGACCATGCCGGCAGGCGCGCCGGCCGGCTTTTGTGACACCTACGCTTCCTCGCGCCGAGCGGCCCAGGTCCTCGGGCGGGCCACCGCGGCGAACCACGAAAGCAGCCCGAACCGACGCTCCCAAGGCGAGCTCCCGAGTGCCTCCGCGTCCTCGGCCTCGCTGCTGCTGCAACCAGCTGCACGATGTCGCTCGAGTTGCCGCTGCAGGAGCACGGCAACATGTGCCTGCCCGCAGGCTTCCGCGTGCTGGTGGGGTGATACGCCGTCCGCCCCGGCCACGAACACGCTGGCTCCGTGCTGGAGCAGCAAGTTTGCGACGGTAGGCCCTATTTCGCCGGCGCAGAAGAAAAGCGGGGTCCTTCCGTCCGGATCCTTTGCGTTTGGATTCGCGCCCGCCCTGAGGAGCATCTGCACAACCAGAGCATCGCCCTGAGCGCACGCCGCTGCAAGCAGACTCTGGCCCGTGGCGCCACAGTGGCAGGGGTCAGCGCCCGCGTGTAGCAGCAGCCGACAAGTTGACAGGTGGCCGAAACGCGCTGCAAGGCCCAGTGGACTGTCCCCCCTTAAATCAACTTGGTCGGGAAGGGCCCCGAACCGCAGCAGAAGGCTCGCTGCTGCCGTGTGCCCGAACAAGCAGGCAGCATGAAGCGGAGAGGTTCCCGAGTCGCTTCGAGTCGGATCGGCTCCGGCACGGAGCAGCAGGCTCACGGTTGGGGCGTGACCCATGCTCGATGCAAGGTACAGGGGCGTGAAGCCAGAAATGTCGGGTTCGTTGGGGTCGACGGCATCGTCCAGCAAGTCCGCGACAGCTCGAAATTCGCCCCGAGCCACGGCATCGTGGAGCAGCGACGGCCCAAGCCGGGTGCCGACCGGGGGAGGGGCCCAGAGGCGCCCCCCACCCATCCAGTCTCCCGGTTGGAAGCCTTCGCCTCGGGGGGAGTGTCTGGCGGGCGGCTGGTCTTGCTGACTCAGGACCGGAGGGTTGCGGGATCCCGGGTCGGACCCGCCCCAAGAGCCGCCCCGGCCGTCGGCTGTCCCCAGAGGAGGATAGTCGAGAGGGCCGGCGCCTGCCTCAGCGCGAGCCAGCGCGCACGCCCCCGGACCCTTCGGTGGGGCCGGGTGGTGTCTACCTTGCCGTGCAGCCACGCTCAACGATGCCGCCGAGAAGCAGAGCACCGGTTGAAGCGGCCGCACTCGCTCGGCTGCTGCTCGAGCCCCGTCGGCCCCCAGGTCGCCCCTGAAGCTCCACGCCAAGGCGCCGGCTCCGCGCGCGAGCGAAAGGCATGCTTGGCCGGGCCCAGGCGGGCGGGGGGCAGCCTGGCTCGCGGTATTCTCAGCGCTTTTTCCCTGGCAAGGTGCAAGAGCGAGCGATGGTTTGCCGGATGGGGGGGGGGACCTCGGGCCCGGCCGCGGAACTGCCCAAACCTTGGCTGGCCGCCACGAGGCCGCCTTTGAGACTATCTACAGCGCAAAACGCCTTTGCGAGCAGCTGCGCAAGTGAAGTTGAATGCTGCACGCACGCGCTTGCGCTGCGCCGCAAGCCACAACGGAGGCCTCGCGCGCCTTGGCAAGCGCTGCCATCGCACTCATGCCCCCGGCGGCTTGCACAACTCATCCAGCTGCGCGCGGAACGCCGATTTCACGGTCTCTAGCTCCTCGCGCAAGGCATCTGCCTCTTCCTCGCGCTCCCCGAGCATTTCCAAAAGAACTGCCTCGCGCTCTCTGAATTCCTCAGCGCTCTTGCCTGCTGCTTGCGCTTGAGCGAAGGCCTCCTGTTGCGCTCTCGACGCGTGCGCGAGCTCTTCCTCAAGAAGGGCAACGCGGTGCCGCAGGCGAGAGAGGTCCGCCCCGGCATGGCCTGGCCCAGAGTCGGCACCAAACGACGCGTGCAGCAGCGCGCGAGTCGGCGACTCCTCGGAGCCAGGGTCGTCCAGCTCGCGCCCAGAGCCAAGGCTCGCCCCTGGCACGCTGACAGAACCAGTGCCAGCGCCAGCGGTCCGAGTGCGAGCGTCTGCCGCCTCCCTCGCTCGCTCCACCTCAGCCTCGGCGCTCTCGAGGCGCTTGCGCATGACCGCCACAGCCTGCTCGGCCGCACGCCCCCGGCCACGCTCACGCTCAAGGCGAGACTTGAGCTCTGCAGCCGACCGCTCCGCTTCACCAAGCTGCGAGCGAGACTCGACGACCGCGTCTTCAGCGTCATCGGCACGCCGCCTCGCTTTGCGGAGCTCCTCCTGGGCAGCCCGGACAGCTGCCTGCGCCTCTGCCTTGGCTTCGCGCTCTGCTTCTGCCTCCGCTTCTGCCCGCTCGGCGCGTACCCGGGCAGCCCTTGAAGATTCCCTGGCGGCCCGAGCCTCGGTTGCAGCAGAATCGGCTGCGAGCTCAGCGGCGGCGAGCCGCTGCTCGAGCTGAGCTTGCGCGCGCGAAGCCGCGTCCCGAGCGGTTTCAAGCTCGCTCTCCGCCGATGCAAGCCGTGCAAAGAGGGTGGCAGCGTCCCCGCCCCCAGGCACCTCCCCGCCAGACCTGTACCCCTCAGCAGGTCCACCGGCGCCCCCGCCCTGGAGCGTTGCTTCCTCAAGCCTCGCCTCGGCGTCGCGAGCAGCCGCACGACACCGCCTCACCTCCTCGTCCGCCGCGTCGAGCTTGGCCGCAGAGGCACCCTCGACAGCCGACAAGCGCTCCCTAAGCCGGTAGAGCTCGTCCTCAACCGCAGCTGCAGCGCGTCGCTGGGCCGTGGCCTCGGCTGTGGCCTCCTCCGCCCTTGCCTCTGCCGCTTCCCGCACCTGATCGGCGGCTTCAGCCTCCTGCAGAGCCTCCTTGGTCGTGCGCTGCGCCGCCTCCAGCTCCGAAGTGAGGGACGACAGCCTGCTCTCCGCCGCTTGAAGCCTGGCTTCCGCAGTCTCTGCGCGGCTTCTGAGCGCCGCGACTTCCTTGGCCCGCCCTGCTGCCTCCCGCGCCGCGCTCTGCGCTGTGGAACGCTGACCCTGTGCCGCTGCCTTGGCTGCTTCCAGCTCAGCCCCCAGCTCGCCAGCGCGTTCCTCCGCCGCCGCCCTGGCAGCGCGTTCAGCCGCGAGCGCTTCCACAGCCCGCGCTGACTCGTGCTTGGCACGCTTCAAGAGGCCTTCCACCTTGCCCAGCCGCCGGTTCAGCACTTCGCCATCCTCCTTGAATCGGGCAGCCTCGGCAGCGGCAGCGCTGGCCGCCTCCTGCGCGGCGCGCACCTCGGCCTGAGCCCGCTCTTTGCCGGCGCTGGCAGCGGCTGCAAGGCCATCGCCCTCAGCCATGGCCTTGCGGAGCCGCCCGTTCAGCTCTGCCACCTGGGCAGCGCTGGTGGCCGCTGCGGCAGCGGCCCGCGCCTCGGCGTCGTCCTTGGCGGCTTCCGCGGCAGCGGCCCGCGCCTCGGCGTCGTCCTTGGCGGCTTCCGCGGCAGCGGCCCGCGCCTCGGCGTCGTCCTTGGCGGCTTCCGCGGCAGCGGCCCGCGCCTCGGCGTCGTCCTTGGCGGCTTCCGCGGCAGCGGCCCGCGCCTCGGCGTCGTCCTTGGCGGCTTCCGCGGCAGCGGCCCGCGCCTCGGCGTCGTCCTTGGCGGCTTCCGCGGCAGCGGCCCGCGCCTCGGCGTCGTCCTTGGCGGCTTCCGTGGCAGCGGCCCGCTCCCTCTGAGCAGCTTCCTCCGGCTCCACACCAACACCGGCATCTTCCGCGGGAGGCGACGGAGCCGAAGGCAGAGTTGCTTGCGTTACTGCATCGGCAGCGTCGCGCGGGCTCGTGCTGGCCGGTGCTGCTGCGTCTGCGGCCGCCTCCGCCGCGGCACGAGACGCCTCAGCCGCCTCCTGCTTGGCTGCCGCCAACGCTTCGGTTGCGCGTTGCAGCTCTGCCTGTGTCGAAGCGAGTTCTTCACGCGCAACGGCGGCTTCAGATGCTGAAGCAGCCGCCTGACGCTCAGCAGAGCTGGCAGCCTCCCTCGCCGCTGCGGCCTCATCGCGAGCGGCCTGCGTCGCCTGCTCGGCCTCGGCCGCCGCGAGTCGTGCAGCTTCAAGCTCCGCGTCGCTCGAAGTCTCGGCGTCCGCCGCAGTCGATTCTGCGGCCTCACGCAGCCTTGCTACGTCGGCCAGGGCCGCGTCGCGCGCTGCTGCCGCCGCCCCGGCTGCAGCTGCTGCTTCGGCTGCTTCGCTCCGGGCGGCCTCTACCTGCTGCCTCGCCGCCGCCACTGCTTCCTTGGCCTCTTGCTTGGCCGCTTGTGCGTCTGCACGAGCGAGGGTGAGCTGCTCCTCCGCTTGCCTCAACGCCTCGGCTGACGTCGCTGTCGCTGAAGCTACGCCTCCCGTCGCAGCCAGATGCTCTGCGCCTGCATCAGCAGCGGCTGGCTGACGCTGCTGTGCTCCTGCCGCGGTCGTCTCCGCAGCAGCAGCGCCTGCTGCCGCGGTCGTGGCCTCAGCTTCCGCCTTGGCCGTTGTGAGCTCTGCGCGGGCCTTGCTCAGCTCAGCCGTGAGACTGGCAATCTCCTGCTTCCGGTCCGCCAGCAAGGCCTTGGCCGTCTTGACAGCGTCGGCTGCCTTGCGCGCCCGCCCCTCCCAAACGGCCGCCTCCTTGGCATCGCGCTCTGCGGTTCGCGCCCTCTGCTCCCACTGCGCCGCGTCCTGCATGGCCTGCGCTGTCTGGGCAGCGAGAGACTCCACCTGCTTCTCCCGCCCCGCGAGCCGCTCGACAGCCTCGTCGCGTTCCGCCTCGGCCTCCTGCGCGCGTGCCTTGAGCCTCTGGAGCGCGGGCTTGGCCTTGGACAAGCGCAGGCGCAGAACCTCGGCATAAGCGTGCCAGGACGGCGACCCACTCGGAGGGGGCGGGTCGCTTGTCGCAGCGCTGCGGCTCGCGGGTGCGCCGGCGGGTGCTCCGGGAGCCGCTCCAGCCCGGGCTGCGCCGCTGCTCTCCCTGGCTCGCTGAGCGGCCCCCTGCTGCGTGGTGGGACTTGCAGGGCGCGAGGAGCCTCCGTTCGGGCTAGTGGAGCCACTGGAGCTCTCAGAGCGGGCTGCCAGTGCCCCCCCGCTCTTGTCCTCGGGCTCCGGTTCGCTCTCGTTAGCAGAGGCTTCAGCAGCCCCGGCGTCAGAGCATGCCGACGGTGACGCAGGCGCCGCTGCGTCGTCGAGGCCCAGCCCTCTCTCAGTGGGCGTTTCGGATGGTGCGCCCCAGCCGCCAGTCATGGCGCTGAGCGGGTCCAAGTCAGTGCCGTCGCCGTCCTCGTCGTCCACAGGGAGCCCCGCCGCGCGCCGTCCGGCGTCTTGCTCGGCCAGAGACCTCTTCAGATTTTCCTCAACGCCTTTGCGAATGCCGTCCAGCCGCGACGCAGCTGCCGACACGAGAGTCCATGCTGAGTCGGCCATGCCGCGACGTTCGCGCAAATCCCGCAAGCGCCCAGTCCTCAGCCAGCGCGCTGCTCGCGCTGCCCAGCGACCGCTGCGCTGCTCTCTGGCACCACGTGCGCGCCCGTCGCCGCAGCTGGCCGCGACAGCTGAATGTGGCCCGCAGCCCGGGCAGCCGCCGAGGCGCCTCTGACTGCTCGGAGCCGTGCAGTGCTGCAGATGTTCACCAAGCGGCAAATATGAGTGCCGAGGCATTGCCGTGCCCAGATTCCAGGGATTGCGTCACGGCAGGCGAGCTGCGCAGGCCGCGGGCCGCCGCTCGTCACAGCCATGCACACATGTCCTCAGTTCTTCGCCGTCGCGCGTGCTGCGCGGAAGCCCGTCGCAAGCTTTCCACGGCTTCCACAGCTCGCAGCAGCAGCGCTCGCTCGCAGCCCGCCAGTCGCGCAGCTGGAGGCCGCACCCATGCCGACGACGGGGCTCGTGCTGTGGTTGCCGCGGCCGCAATTGTCGCCCGCCTTGCCGTCCAGCCTCGGACGGAACCGAGCGACCGCGGCAGAGCCCGACCGGCGGCGCAACAGGGCGTTGCTCTGCGGTGCGTTGGGCGGCGGCATTCGCCCGCCCGCCGTGCCACTGGGAGCTGGCGGGGCAGCTCGCGCAGAGAATGACGCGCCCCACCCGAGCGGTATTGCTGGTGGCGGTGGCTGCCGCGGCGTGGCTCCTCGGCCCGGCGGCGGCGCACTGCCCGAACCACTGCTCCGGCCACGGCCGCTGCACGGGCGGGTCGCTGCTCAAGTGCAGCTGCCAGTCCGGATGGGCGGGCGGTGACTGCTCTCTCCACCTTTGCCCGTCGGCGCGCGCGTGGACGGACATGGCCACGGCCGACGACACTGCGCACGCGCCGGCGATGTGCTCGAACCGTGGAGACTGCGACTTTTCGACCGGAGTGTGCAAGTGCCAGCGCGGCTTCGAGGGTCGCGCATGCGAGCGCAGTGAGTCCAGCGCACGTTCACATGGGCTGGTTGGACGGTGTCGTCAGTCAAAGGCGCGGGGGCCGGCTTGAGGCAGGCCGTCGCCCCAAGCAGCCCCCTCTGTGCCTCCGCTTGCCCCCCCCCCACCCCACCCCACGCCTTCATGCCAGCCATTGCCCGCCAATCGCCTCCTTTCCCACCCGGCCTTGTCTACTGATTGTGCGTCGTCCGCAGCGACCTGCCCGCGGGACTGCTCGAACATGGGCGTGTGCGTGACGATGAGGCGCAACGCTGAGCGGACTGCCTTTTCTGGCGGCAACTGGGTCTACGCGTCCAACTGGGACGCGGACAAGGTTGTAGGCTGCGACTGCGACCGCGAGGCTGGCGGCTACGACTGCTCCATGCAGCTGTGCCCCCGAGGGGACGACCCCATGACCTCGGGGCAGGAGCACGAGGTGCAGCTGCTCAACTGCACCATGGCCGCGCCATCCGCGGCCACGTACTTCAGCGTGACCTTGGACGGCGAGGCCACGACGCAGATCCCCACCAACGGCGAAGCTAGCACGCTGCGCGATGCGTTGGCTGCCGTCGTCGGCACCGTTTCGGTCTCGAGGGCTCCCGTCGGCGCGACCACCACGCTGTGCTCGCCCGCCGGCGAGCTCCACCTGGTCACCTTCGTGCAGCGCCACGGAGACGTCCCGGCCATGCGGATCAACGTCGACGTCGAGTCCACCGCCCCCGGAGCCACAATCGTCGTCACCGACGCCACCGGCGAGGACGCCGTGGTGACGATCAACCACCCCACGGGCCCGGGCGGGGGACAGTACTCCGCCACGGTGGGCACCCGCGAGTGGGACGTGTGCTCTGGCCGCGGGACCTGCGACGACTCGTCCGGCGCGTGCCACTGCTTCAAGGGCTTCGATTCGTCCAACGGCTTTGGCGGCGTGGGCACTCGCGGCGACTGCGGGTACGCGTCCAGCCCCATCACCAGCTGCCCCGGCACACAGGTGGAGTGCTCTGGCCACGGGACGTGCTCCGGCCACCCGACGTACAAGTGCACGTGTGACAACGGGTGGATGGGCGGGGACTGCGCGCAGCGCACCTGCCCGGCCGGGCCGGCGTGGTTTGACTCGCCAGTGGCCGACGACAGTGCGCACGCGGAGGCGGAGTGCTCCAACCGGGGCCACTGCAACCGCGAGACGTCCCTGTGCGCTTGCCACCCCGGCTTCACGGGCGAGGCCTGCGAGCGCCTCGCCTGCCCGCGAGGCGGCCCCGGTATGGAGGAGTGCAGTGCCCACGGGCGGTGCGCGTCCATGTCCCAGCTGGCCGCCGAGGCGGACACCAATGGCGACCCCACGCCCTTCCGGTACGGCTCCGCCTCGCCGGGCCTGACCACTGCCTGGGACGGCCGGGCGGCCTACGGCTGCCTCTGCGACGACGGCTTCGAAGGTTACGCGTGCTCCAAGCGGTCTTGCCCGACCGGGGACGACCCCCACTCCCCAGGAATGCACGAAACGCAGGAGCTTGTGTGCACGGCACCGGCGGCAGGCACCGTGGCTCTCACGTTCCGCGGCCGGACCACAGCAGCCCTGCCCACCACGGCCACCCCAGCCGAGCTGCAGGCGGCGCTGGAGGCTCTCGACACCGTGGAGAAGGTGGCCATCGCGTGCACCTCCACCACTGCAGTGTGCTCCGTCGGGGGCAACACCTGCAGGGTGGAGTTCCTTCTGCCCCTGGGCGACCTGCCCGCCATGTCGGCCACCGCAACGGGCACCGGGGTCACCGCCGTGGTCAACGCTGCCGGCGTGGGCGCCTCCGTGAACGGAACCACTGAGAACGCCGAGTGCTCCAACCGCGGCATCTGCGACTTTGCCACCGGCCAGTGCCAGTGTTTTGTGCAATACGGTTCGTCCGACGGCACCAACAGCCCTGGGACGCGGGGCGACTGCGGGTACGTAGAGCCATACGTGCCAGTGGGCATGCACAAGAACCCATGGGACGCCGCCGAGAAGATGTGGCGCCTGCGCGGCTCGTGGGGGAGCCACGGGCACGGGAACGGGAACGGGCACGGCTACGGGAACGAGCCAGTTGGGTCCAAGGGCACCGGGGTGATGCAAGGCATGCTTGCCAAGTGGCTTGCCAAGGCTTAAGGGGGCGGCGAGACTTGGCCGAGCGAGGGGCTTCAGGCTGAGCCGCGTACACCGGGCGCTCGCGGGTGTGACTTGAGTGACGTGGTCCGTTGCATAGTATTTCGCTGCATCGCCACACCACGGCTTGCCGAGCAAGCGAGGTCTGAGCGAGCGCTCTGGCACTCGTGGGCGCAGCGCTCTTGTGGCAGCCGCTGCCGTTTACGCGACGGAGGCCGCGCACACGCACGATGCGCGCCGTCGGCCGATTTCCCGGTCGCAGGCCGGGCACACCAGCGCGGAGCAGCACCGCCGGGCGGAGAGCACGACAGCGTCGCCCCCGCACGCCGCACACCTGGAGCCGATGGCGCCCGCAGCCACAGCGGCTCCAGCCGCCTGGTGCTGCTTCGCTCGAGCCGCCAACGAGGCCGGGCTGGTTGCTGCTGGCGAGGTCCAGGGCTGCTCCGCGTACTCTGTGTTGCACAAGGCGGACAGGTGCGGGTCCACCCGGGCCCACGGAGCCGACGGAGCGGCAGGCGCAGCAGCTATCGGCTGCGCAGCGGCGCTCTCCAGCCCAGCGGCGCCAACTGGGGCAGCAGCAGCCACCGGGCTGGAGGCCGCAGCGGCGGGCCGGGCCTCGCGTCGGCGCGTTGGCAAGCCCAGCAGGCTGATCTCCCGCCGTGGCCTGGGGCTTGAGGCAACTGCCGCTGCAACGGGGGCGGAGGCGGTCCCCGCGGCCCCCAAGGCAGGTGGGGATCCCCCTGCAGCGGCCCCAGCCTCGTCAGGGCGAGGAGGTGGCGGTCCGAGCAGGTCAGGCACCTTGAATGCGCCGGGACCGGGGCCGTTCAGCCGGACGGCGCGCTCGCATGCCTCTCGCAAGGATGCGGCAAGCTGACCAGCTGCAAGCTCGTGCGCTCGCTGCCCCCTGGCGTCCACAAGGCGAGGGTCCGCGCCATGGGCCAGCAACAAGGCGCACACGTCAGCGTGGCCTTCTGCTGCAGCCTTGTGAAGGGCAGTTCGGCCGTCCGCGAAGGAGACATCGGCAATGTCCGGGTCGGCGCCTGCATCCAGGAGGAGGCTGCACACCTCCGCATGCCCAGCAAACGCCGCTCTCACGAGCGCAGTTGCACCGCACTGGTTCGCGCTGGGGTTTGCCTGGTAGGAGAGCAGCAGCCGGACGACCCCGGCGTGCCCACTGCGGCGGAGGAACGACGGCGAACGGCAAGCAGCGAATGGCGCCACCGCCCCGCCGCTTCGGAGGTGGTCGCGGGCGCAGCACCCGGCCCGGGAACCAAACGTCGGCACTCACGCCCTTGCAGCGTTGTGGAGCGCCGTGAACCCGTACTCATTGGGCTTGTCGGGCACAACCAGTCGCTGCTCCAAAATTTCCCTGACCCGCGCAGTGTCGCCCTCAGCAGCGGCCGTGAAGAGGTTGCCGCGGTTCTCGGCCAAGTGGCTGTACTCGTGCATCGTTTCGGTTTCAGCCGCCATGCGAGCTGGCGTGGCAAGTGCCGCTGGGCATCGGACAGTCTCGCGAGTCGAGGTATTGGCTCGCACTCAAACAAACATGGCCGGGCAACCTCTCTCCCCGCCGGGTCCCGCCACGCATCAATGGGCCCCCCTGGCGCGAGCAGAGCGGCTCCTGGCCGCCTCCGCCGCCATCCGCCCCGCAATGCTCGCAGCCGCGCTGCTTCGCACCCTGCGGGCAGCGTTGGCAAGCTTCGGCAGGTCCAGGGCCATGGCGACGTCGAGCACGGCGCCAGCGGTCTCCTCGTCCAGGCTGTCCGCAGTGAGCGACTGCGCCACATCCAGCAGGCTGTCCACGCAAAGCTGCTGCGCCGCAGCCAGCAGCGGGAGCGCAGTGTCGCCGTCAACGATGGCGGGATCTGACTGGTGCATCCATCGGATGACCAGCCGCAAAGTTGTTGCACCAATCTCCGGGAGCTGAATCTCGCCGGACTCGGACGCGGCCAGAGCGTCGCGCGCACTGCCAGTCAGCGCGAGGCGGAAGAACGAAGACTGCACCAGCCCGATGCCATGGACGCGCACCAGTCCGTCGTCGTCTCCGTCCGATGCGTCGCCACTGCCGCGGAGCGAAACGTCACCGCGACGCGCTCCGTCGTCGAGCAGCCACTGCATGTCGTCCCGCCACGATGAAACCAGCACACCGCCACGGCCAGCAGGGTCCGCCTCCGCCGCAGACGCGTGCCCCATGCCCTCCGCACCATCACCCGCTGCTGCTGCTGCTGCAGCAGCACTGGTGGCAGTGGTTGTCGTGGCATCTGCCGGAGCAGCTTCGCCAAGCGGTGCCTGGCCTGTCCGCACCGCTGCCCGACTGGCAAGCGCGTCGGCTCGCAAAACCTTGGCCAGGGCCTCAAGCTGCCGGGCGCGGTGTCTCGGCGTCGCGATACGGTCCGAGTACGCGTATGCGAGAGCGTCGCAAGCCGTCTGGGGGCTGACATTGGCCACTGCCACGACCAGACGAGCGCCGCCAAGCCCACCGGCAAGGTGGCCCAGCGTACGCCCGAGCTCGCTCTTGGCGTCCACGACAACGACACGAGGCCCGTGCACCGAGCCGTCGCCGATCACGACGGCGCCCTCGGCGGATGCCGCCGCTGCAGCTGCGTCCACATCGCGAAGCGCTGGCCACCTCGCCTGAAGGAGCGGCCAGTGGGCCTTGTATCCCCGCTTCCACAGCACCCCTCGGCCGCCTCCAGGAAGCGAGAGCACATCGGGTGACACGGCCTTTGCTGCCCTCCCACGCGCAGGCGCGGCGGGCAGCGACGCCTCGCCGACGCTGCGGATGCGACCCTCCCCAAACTTGCCAAGGACTCGCTCCAGCCGGGCAACGATGGCCGCGCGGTCAATCGAGACCGCCTCCGCCGCGGCGCGCCTGCGCCCGGTGTCCCCGCTCTCCTCGCCAACGCCTGCGGCCGCTGCAGCCGCAGGCCCGGCGCTGGGGGACTCTGCAGTGCCGCCAGCAGCGCGCGGGGCTGTTGCCACGGACAGCGGGGCCCGACCCAGCGGCAGCACCAGCACGTCGGCAAGGGCTCGTGCCGCTGCCTCGGCGCTGTCCGTGTCGTCCCACAAGCCATCGTCATCAGCACAAGCGGCAAGGCCGCTTGCAGCAGCGCCGGCGGCTTCGCCCGATCCAGCACGATCGCGCGAGGCCCACTCGTCCGAGGCTGGGTCACTCGCGGCCTTGCTTGGCTCGGGTCGAGCGCGGCGAAGCTCCACTTCTCGCAGCAGCGGGTTCCATGCCTCTGCGGCGCTGTCCCCGTCAGGCTCGCTCACGCACAGGACGTGGTCCCTCCCGCATGCCGCCGCGAGGGCCGGCCGGTGAGGGCCAAACGTCTGCAGCTGCATGCTTGCGTTGCCACGGCCGTCGGACTCCGTCGGCAAGGCCCCCTCGGCAAGGCTCTCGTGCTCGGCCAGCACACCGTAGCTGCCCCACCCGAACACAATCAGTGAGCCATCGGCGGTGCGCGCCGCGGAGAACTGGGATCCCGCGCTGATGTCAACCACCTGCTGGGAGTGCAGCGCGGTGGACAGCGGGTCCTGTAGCCGCGCGCCGACCAGTCTCGGGCGGTAGTAGAACCGAGGGGGCATCGCCATGTCCCCCGCCTCGGCCGGCTCGTGCGGCAGTGTGAACTGAGCGTACTCCGCGTGGCCCATGCCCCAGACAGTGTCGTCCTCCGTCAGCAGGAGCGAGTGGTTGTCGCCGCAAGCCAGCGCACGCACCCGCGCGACCGGCCTCCGCGTCGTGGCGTGGCTGAGCAGTAGCTCACCGTTTGCGATCATCGCGCCGCGGCTTCCGTCCGCCATGGGGTTGGCCAGCAGCGCCGAGCGCATGCGATCCGTCTCAGCCAGCGCGGTGGCATCCACGTGCAGCGGGTGTGTCACCGGCACCGCGCACACCAGCGTCGGGGCGAGGCGGTCACCGCCGCTTCCGTTTCCCAGCTGCCCCAGCCCGCCGCAGCCCGAGCCCCAAACGCGGCCCTCGGCGTCCAAGAGAAGGGTGTGGGCCTGGCCGCAGGCAACGCCCACGAAGCGCGGTGCAGCACACTGGACGAGGGTGGGCAGGGGGGCTGGCTCCCGCGAAACGGCGCCAGCAAAGGCCGTTGCCGGCGTGCACTCGGGGACCGAGGAAGGGTCCGCCGCCGCCGCCCTGCGCGCTCGGGCCGCTTCAATGCTCGCGTCCCAGGGGCGGGCCATGGCTCTGCCGACGAGCTGGAAAGTCGGCACCGAGAAGCGATGTCCGAGCGCGAGCTGTCCGCTGTCGTTGAACCCAACGGACAGGGCGCGGCCGTCCTGGCTGACGACGACGACGTGCGCGTGGCCCGCCGAAACGCACTTCACGCGCACCCCCATCTCCATGAGGCGAGGGACGACCACGGGCGTGGGGATGAGGCGCTGCTCCAGCTTCATTCGCAGCAGCCCGCCGGAGATGACCTCCGCGTCGAACGCGCGTGCAGCCCGTCGTTCTGGAGAGTCGCCCTCTTCTCCAGGGTAGTCGGACCCCGCCGTGCCCTGCGCTAGGTAGCGCAGCGTGGACCGGATGACCACGCGTCGCTGCTTGTCGGACATGCGAGACAAGTCCTCGGCCATGCCCGGCAGCACGGTCCCAGCGATCTCCCAGGCGCTCGACTCGTCAATACCGGCGGCGCGAGCGACGGCGAGGGGGTCGATCGTCTCGCGCGCAGCAGCCAGCTTGGCCGCCGTGGATCCCTCCCCAGGCAGAGCCGCGTCCTGGAACGCCGGCTTCTCGCCCGCCGGGGCTCCTGCCCCTCCCGCAGAGGCCGCCGCGCCTGCTGAAGTGGGGCCAGCGGCGTCTCTCATCCCGCGCTGGCTCCATTTGGCGAACTCCTCAGATTCGCGTGCGCCGCGCGCTCCGGTGGCGCCGGCTGCGTCGTTTGCGTCGCGAAACACGCGGCCCCACTCGAACAGGCGGCCATCGTCAGTGACGGCAAGGGACAGGCCGGTGCCTGCTGCGACAGAAACCACCGACTCCCCCTCCAGGGCGCCCTTGACCTTGGCGAAGCAGCGAGCGTCGCCGGGACGCCCCAGCTGGCCTTCGAGGGGCCGACCAACCGTGTAAACGTCGCCGTGGTGGCTAAGCACAACGGTGTGGGCGTCGCCCGCGGCAATGCTTGCGACCGACACACTCCCCAAGCCCGCAACGGGCTGCGGGCGGGCGGATGCAGTTGCCAAGCGGTGGCCAGTCTCGACTCCGGGCAAGGCGCCCGCGTCGGTGCGGCCCCATCCAAAAACCTGCGGCACAGAGGCGCGGAGGCACAGCCACACGTGCGGGTCGTGTCCGTCGGAGAGTCTGCCGGGCTTGTGTGCGACGCTCTGGGCCGAAATTGCAAGGAGCGTGCCGGATGACAAGCCTGCAGAGCAGCCCTTGCGGATCTGGCCTGCCAAGGATTGCGGCCGCGCCACGGCTCCCAATGGCGACTCCCAACGCGCCCAAGCGAAACGCGCGCACACTCGCGATGCCGCGGTGACGGAGCGCGTGCGTCCCGGGCTGTGCCAAGGGGCCTCTCGGAAATGCGGGGCTGTCGTGGCCTCACAGACATGGCTTGCTCGCGGATTCGAGAGCTCCTAGGCCTTGGCCTTCGGAGGCTGGGCGATTGCTCGTGGGGTGCAGCGAGGCCCGCGCAGCCGGAGCGGTCTGCTGGTGTGTGCGGCGCAGCCTCGCAACTGCAAGCCAGCCCCGGCAAGCAGAGCCGCCGGAGGCCATGTCATCGGGGCGGCTCTGTCGCGAGGAGCAGCCGAGGCCGGACGGGGCAAAGACTGTGGAGGCGCCCGCGCCCCACCAGGCCCCGCAAGCCCCCGAGAGGCGATGCCACGGTCAATCAGTCGCCCCAAGCGGAACAACCGCAAGGTTGTGAGCCGGAAGCCCAAGGTGACCAGGAACCGGCACAGGGTCACCGCCTTCGTGCGCAAGAACTGGGACGACCGCCTCACCGCAACCCAGAACCTCGAGCGCCTCGGGCTCAAGGCGGACCTCAACAGCGCCAAGGAGCTGGCGGCCACGACTGCAGACGCGGCGGCTGAGGCCTCGCTCGAGACCCGGCCCGGGGACACTGTCCCGCCCAGGGTCAACGCCGCACGGCCCCGCTTTTACGTGCACGAGCTGGAGGCGGCCTACATCGACAGCCTCGAGAAGGCCCACGGCTCGAACTACATCGCGATGCAGCGTGATATCAAGACGAACAGCCTGCAGTGGACGGCGGCACGCTGTGAGGGGAAAATCGAGCGCTTGCGCAAGTTCCGTGCCGGAGAGCGTGCTCGCAAGCTCGCTGAAGCCGAGGCGGCGGATGCAAAGGCCGCGGCGGGGGAGGATTCTCCTGCCGGCGACGATAGCGACGAGGAGGACGAGGAGGACGAGGAGTGACTCGTGCATCGCTGCTCGTGTTTGATTTGTTGCGTGTCCTGTTGCGTGCCGAGCCTCGCATTGCCCGCTGCACAACTTGCGCTGCTGCCCCGCCCTCTGCAGGCGACGCCTCATATAATCTTGATGCGTTGCGCCATGCTTCCTGACGCCAAGGCGGTTGCCCTGCCCTGCCCTGCCCTGCCCTGCCTGCGAGCCAGGGCGTCGGGCAAAGCGCGACACACGCGAGCGCAGCTGCGCCCACAGGCCCTATTGGGGCGGCGGAGCAGGGGCTTGTGCCTGCGCGTCCAAACAAGGCTGGTCCGTCCCAACGGACCGCGGCGAGTCGAACATGGAAAAGCCGCTGGCTGACCCGGCCCCGCCCTCGCTCCGCTGGTCGGCCTGGCGTGCTGCTGGTCCCCGCTCCGGCTCGGCGGCCCAGGCCGTGTCGAATGGGTTGCTTCCTCCGCAGGCAGCAGATTGCAGCGAGGTCGTGCCGGAAGGAGCGGAGGCGCTGGCAGAGCTGGGTGCCGCCGCCGCAAGGGACGAGGCCGTGCTCTGCCGCGGAGGGCGATGCAGGCGGGGCATGGCGGCGCTTGGAGGGCCGGGGGGCGGGTGAAACCCTCGCGGCAATCGCCGTTCCCTCCCCTTGGGTGCGCTTGCGGGAGCGACGCTCCTGGCCGCACTCGCATCGGCTGGCGGCCTGGCCTCGCTCCGCTCAGTTTGCCAGGGCCGCGCCGGGACAGGAGCCGCTCGGACAGTGGCGCGCTGAGGTGCGAGCGGCGAGAGCGGCCCCAGGGAGCACGCAGCCTCAGCCGCGATGTCCGCCGCTCGCCTGGCCATCTCTTCCGCCTGTGCCGCGGCATCGGACGCCCCGCTCTCCCATCGTGACTGTCTCCCAGGCCGAGAGGCGTCTGGAAGGCTGGAGAAAGCTGCTCCCAATCGACGGGGCCAGCCATGCTCCAGACCCGACAGCTCCGCGATTCCCAGCGCGGACGCCCGGCCCTGGCCTGAGCCAGGCACGGACGCTGTTGAGCCACGGCGCTGCTGCTCTTGTGCGGGTCCGGCGTCCGGAGCGAGCAGGGAGCCGGAAACATCGTCGTCGTCCTGCTCTGGCGGCAGGCCGACTGAGCGCGACAGGGCGGCAATGCGGGCGCGAACGCGCGAGCGGGCCAGCGCAAGCCGGGTCTCTGCTGGTGGAGGCACCCCAGGGGAGGTGAAGCCGGGAGCAAGCAAGTCCGGCCTGGCTTGGGGAGGAGGCGGAGGAGGGGGAGGAGGAGCGACGGGTGCCGGGGCAGCCGCCAGCGCAGGCTGGTGCGGGAGCGGGTGCCTGCGGGGGGCATTGGGAGGCGGGGGCGGTCGGTGCTCCGGGACGCACGCCGCGTCAACGTCCTGCATACTGGAGGCACGGCCCGGCCTGTGATCAAGGTTGGAGGCGAAGCCCTCCCAGCCGTCGATGCTGGGGACAACGACGGCTCGGCTCGTGGCTGCTGGTGCAGCAGACGGTGTCGACCCCCGCTGTCCCTCGCACCGCTCCCAACCGCCTGTGCTGGCCGGACTCGCATCGCCATGCCTCCTGGCCTCGCCGGTCGACTCCGAGGCGACAGGGGACGCGGGCATAGAAAAATCGGGATCCGTTTGCCGACCCAGCCCTGTTCCCAGGCCCTGGGAGATGAGCTTCTGAGCCT
Organism: Cafeteria roenbergensis; assembly: GCA_008330645.1. NCBI lineage: Eukaryota > Bigyra > Bicosoecida > Cafeteriaceae > Cafeteria > Cafeteria roenbergensis. The sequence goes on from VLTN01000041.1 coordinate 123,400, forward strand.
CCGCGAAGTTCGCCCAGAATCGGCTCAACGCGTCACTCTCCACCCCAACGCTGAGGCTGGAGCTATTTGCCGCCCCTGTGACGCCCGGTGAAGCATCGCCGGCGCGCCAGCCCTCCCAGCCATCCGGAGAGGTCGCCTGCTCGGCGACGGCACCCTCTTTGCAGCGGTCCACTGGGCCATGCGAAGCCTCGGCAGGCGGCGACGAGGGGCGAGGCGGGGGCGAAGACTGCGCAGAGGGTGGCAACACAAGCCGCCGAGCGGTGTCTTCGACCGCATCTGCACCGGTGACGCTGCCCGATCTCGGAAGAGCGGCAGGCTGCGAGAATGTCCCCGCCTTAATGCGAAGGGAGTCTGTGAAGGCCGCCATCTGGGCGGCAACGGCGCGAATAGCGCTGCAAGAGCCCGTTCGGGGGGCGTGGGACCGAGCCAGCAGCGCGAGTTGCGCTTCTTCCGCGTTGCGCTGTTCGTGCGCCGAGCCAGCCGAGGCGTCGGCCTCGCTGGCCAAAGAGGCAGGGCCAAGGCCAGGCTGCAAAGCCAATGGGCAAGCTGTGCTGCTCGCTTCTTTCCAGCCAGGAGCTTGGTAAAGCTGCACGGATGAGGCGACCGAGCCGTCGGCATCGTCGTCCTCCCCCTCATCTTCCGATTCGTCAGATTCCACGCTGCCCTCTGCAGCTCCAGGCCTGGGAACCGGTGCCTCCCGCGCAGGCGGGCGGATGGGAGCGCCATAGGGGGCCGTCCCCGGGTGCGTAGCGAGAGTAGAGAGCTCCACAGCCCAGCTGGACGAGCTGGCGTGGAGGTCAGCGAGGGACAGGGGCCGAGGCGGGGTCGCCTGCGATTGCCTGAGGGCGCTCACGTGCCCTGGCACGGCAGAATGCAACCGCCGGAGACGTTTTGCGTGCGATGGAGGGCTTCTGTGCAGACGGTGCTCGTCAAGCATCTCCTGGGTCGACGCCTGGCCCTCGCTCCGCGACTCGTCGAGAGGAGGCGCATCGCACTCAGCGTCGGAACCGGGGGTGTCAAGTCCGAGTCTCCCAGCGGACCGCAACGTCGCGCTAGTCCCGGCGGGCCCCCCAGGAGAGGCGGAGGCTCCTCTTGCATCAGTCGCTTCCTCCTGCTCGGCCCTGAGTCGGGCCTGCTCCTCCTGCTCGGCCCTGAGTCGGGCCTGCTCCTCCTGCTCGGCCCTGAGTCGGGCCTGCTCCTCCTGCTCGGCCCTGAGTCGGGCCTGCTCCTCCTGCTCGGCCCTGAGCCGGGCCTGCTTCTCCTGCTCGGCCCTGAGCCGGGCCTGCTCCTCCTGCTCGGCCCTGAGTCGGGCCTGCTCCTCCTGCTCGGCCCTGAGTCGGGCCTGCTCCTCCTGCTGGGCCCTGAGCCGGGCCTGCTCCTCCTGCTCGGCCCTGAGTCGGGCCTGCTCCTCCTGCTGGGCCCTGAGTCGGGCCTGCTCCTCCTGCTCGGCCCTGAGTCGGGCCTGCTCCTCCTGCTCGGCCCTGAGCCGGGCCTGCTCCTCCTGCTCGGCCCTGAGTCGGGCCTGCTCCTCCTGCTCGGCCCTGAGTCGGGCCTGCTCCTCCTGCTCGGCCCTGAGTCGGGCCTGCTCCTCCTGCTCGGCCCTGAGTCGGGCCTGCTCCTCCTGCTCGGCCCTGAGTCGGGCCTGCTCCTCCTGCTCGGCCCTGAGTCGGGCCTGCTCGTCCTGCTCGGCCCTGAGTCGGGCCTGCTCGTCCTGCTCGGCCCTGAGTCGGGCCTGCTCCTCCTGCTCGGCCCTGAGTCGGGCCTGCTCCTCCTGCTCGGCCCTGAGTCGGGCCTGCTCCTCCTGCTCGGCCCTGAGTCGGGCCTGCTCCTCCTGCTCGGCCCTGAGTCGGGCCTGCTCGTCCTGCTCGGCCCTGAGTCGGGCCTGCTCCTCCTGCTCGGCCCTGAGTCGGGCCTGCTCCTCCTGCTCGGCCCTGAGTCGGGCCTGCGCGTCCTGCTCGGCCCTGAGTCGGGCCTGCTCGTCCTGCTCGGCCCTGAGTCGGGCCTGCGCGTCCTGCTCGGCCCTGAGTCGGGCCTGCTCGTCCTGCTCGGCCCTGAGTCGGGCCTGCTCCTCCTGCTCGGCCCTGAGTCGGGCCTGCTCGTCCTGCTCGGCCCTGAGTCGGGCCTGCTCGTCCTGCTCGGCCCTGAGTCGGGCCTGCTCCTCCTGCTCGGCCCTGAGTCGGGCCTGCTCCTCCTGCTCGACCTCCCGTGAAGTTGAGCCTTGACCCGTTTCCAGCATGGCCCGGAACTCGACCGCGTCCTTGACTCCAAAGCGCACACGCCTCGGCGTGCCGTCAACTCGCGACCCCGCCGTGGGCGAGTCAACTGCGGCCTGGGCGCGCTGGCGGCGCAGCTCCGCGATGCGCTCTCGAAGGGCGTTGCTCTGGGCCTCCCGCTGATGGACTTGGGACAGAATGGAGCTGACCTCGGGCTTGAGCGCGGCTTGGGCACGCCGCACGGGCGCTGGCTGGGAAACAGGCGGGGCGCTGCCGGCTCCTTGCGAGTGTGCAGCAGGCCGGACTACTGCGGGTGCGGCGCTTTGCGAGAGCATCGCCTTGAAAGCGTGGGCCGCAAATCTCCGCTCGAAGGCGCCCTCCGGCTCCGCTCCTTGCTCGAGCATGGCCCGAAAGTCAGCCAGTCCCAGCACGATGGCACCCGTGGTAGTCACGGACCCCAAGGCACTGCTTGCTGCGTCACCGTCGTCGTCCTTGGTGTCGGAATCGGAGTCGTAGCCTGCTCTCGCGAGGGCGCGGGCGCGACTGTGGCCCAGGCCAGAGTCACTTGCCAGCGCAATTGTGGCATCCGTGGACGATGCACTGGCAGGCCGCCGCGTGATGTCGTCGAGGGAGCTTGGGCCTGCGCCTTCATCTGAGGGAGGGGCACCGGGCGCTCGTGCGGGGCCGTGCGTGCCGCTCCGGAGGCCGGATTTCGGGTTGCTTTCAGGACCGCCAGCGGCCTGGGGCTTCCCGCCGTGCGCCACGCGCTGCTTCCAGTCTTCGAGCGAGAGCGCCATGAGCGCCCCCGCCGGGCGCGCACGGAGCGCTCGCCGGCCCGGTGGCCGCGGGTTGATGCACGGCTGGTCTCGCGACGGGCCAAGCAGAGCCGGTTGCAGCAGCAGCAGAGCAACGGGTTTGCCGGCCGTTGATGGCCCAACTCACTCCAACGGCGGCGCTCCCCAGTCGTCTCTGGCGCCCCTGCTGCTCTTGGATCGCAGCCCGGACGCACAGAGTATCCGTAGGGTGTGAAATCGGTCAATGGCTTCTTCCGATGCCGCAGCATCGTCGCCCGTGGCGGCGGCGCACTCGGTCTCCACGGCTCCCACCGCCACCAGCACAGCAGCGACCCCCGGAGCCCCGCGCCTGATCATCCGGCGCATGGTGATGGAGAACTTCAAGTCCTATGGCGGGGTGAAGAGCATCGGGCCGTTCCACAAGTCCTTCAGCTCCATCGTGGGGCCGAACGGCTCGGGCAAGAGCAATGTGATCGATGCCATGCTGTTCGTGTTTGGCAAGCGCGCGAACAAGCTGCGCCAGAGCAAGGTGGCGGACCTGATTCACCGCTCGGCCGCATACCCCGACCTCGACTTTGCCAGCGTGGCGGTGCACTTTTGCGAAATCACCGAGGGCGGACCAGAGGCCGGCGAGGCTGGCGACGGCAGCGTCGAGGTCCCCGGCAGCGCGATGGTCGTCGAGCGCCGCGCGTTCCGCAACAACACCTCCCGGTACTACGTGGACGGGAAAGGTGCGTCGCAGAAGGAGGTGACCGACCTCCTGCGGGCCAAGGGCATCGACCTGGACCACAACCGCTTCCTCATCCTGCAGGGCGAGGTCGAGCAGATCTCGCTCATGAAGCCCAAGGGCGCGACTGAGCACGAGACTGGCCTTCTTGAGTACCTCGAGGACATCATCGGCAGCAACCGCTTCGTGGACGACATTGCCGCGTCCTTCGCCGTGGTCGACGCGCTGAGCACGGAGCGAGACGAGAAGCTCAACCGCGTCCGGGTCGCCGACAAGTCCAGGCAGGAGCTCGCGCAGGCGCGCGAGGACGCCCTCTCGCTCCTCCGCTGCGACTACGAAGTGCGCCGCCGCAAGGCAGAGCTCCTGCAGGTGAAGGCCCACTCTGTGGCTGAGCGCCTCGAAGAGGTCCGCTCCCGCCGCGCGGGCTTCGATGAGCGCCGGGCCACGGAGCAGGCGCGCCTCGACGAGGCCGAGACCGCCGCCAAGGCTGCGCGGGAGGAGGCCGACGCGTTGGGCGCCCGCCTCGAGGAAGCGGAGAAGGCCGTCCGCGCTCTGGACGAAGAGTTCAGCGCCCTTGAGAAGCGCGACATCACCGTTCGCGAGGCGCGAGCCCACTGCAAGGGCCGCGTGAAGAAGCTGGCGGCAGTGGTCAAGGCACAGCGCACCAAGGCAGCCGAGGCGAAGGAGGCCAAGGACGGGGCAGAGGCCTCGAAGCCGGAGCTGGAGGCCGAGATGGAGGGCGCAGAGGCGCAGCAGGCGGAGGCAGAGGAGGAGGTCAAGGCCGCCCTGGCCAACCTCCGAAGCGCCACGGCCGGGCTCCGCACAGAGCTCAACGAGCGGCAGGCGGCGCTCGCGCCGGTGGCGGAGCGTCGCGCCCATGCCGCCGCTGCTGTCGACAAGCTGGAGGCAGAGGCGTCCATGCTTCGCCAGGGCGCGGCCCAGGCCACTGCGGAGGCTGACCGCCTTTCCAAGGAGAAGGACCGCGCGGCGAGGGAGCTCTCCGCCGGAGAGGCCGCCGCGTCCAAGGCCGAGGCGGAGCGCGACGCCACGCGCGGCCGCCTTGACGAGGCCAAGAGCGAGCTTGCGGAGGTCAAGGCAGGCGAGGCCGCGGCAAGCAGGGCCGCCGCCGCCGCCCGCGCGGTGTGCGAGGAGGGCAAGGCAGCTGCCGAGCGGGCCGCCGGGCAGGGACGCGTGGTCCAGCGCCTGCTCGCCGCCTGCAAGCCCAAGGCGGAGATGGAGGGTGTTCGCCTCTACGGCCGCCTGGGCGACCTCGGGTCTGTGGACGCGTCGCTCGACGTCGCCGTGTCCACCGCGGCTGGCGCGTTGGACTGGCTCGTCGTGGAGTCCACCGCCGACGGCCAGCGCTGCATCGAGTACCTGCGCAAGCACTCCCTCGGCAGGGCGAAGTTCCTCATCCTTGACAAGCAGGGCGCAGCGGCGGCTGCCATGGACAGGGAGCTTCGCCTGCCCGCCGGCGGGCGCCGCCTGTTCGACCTCATCACCCCCGACGAGGACCGCTTCCGGCCCGCGTTCTTCTTCGCCCTCCGCAACACCCTCGTGGCTGACGACATCGACGCGGCCGCGGCAATGGCCTACCGCGGCTCCCGGGCCGAGTGGCGCGTGGTGACGCTCAAGGGCGAGCTCATCGACACGTCGGGCACCATGAGCGGCGGCGGCGGCCGGCCTCGCACTGGCCTCATTCGCACATCGGGGGCGGGCGGCTCGTCCTCCTCCAGCTCCGCCCGGGCCGCCTCGGCCGCGGGCGCCTCGGCGCGGGGCGGCGGGGTCTCGGCAGCCGACATCCGCGAGGCCGAGAAGACGCTGCGCGCCGCGTCCGAGGAGGCGGCCGGTTTCCGCGATCGCGCCCTCGCCCTCACGCGGGAGGTGCGCGCGCTCGAGACGCAGCTGCGCGCCCAGGAGACGGGCGCCCGCAAGGCCAGGGCCGCCGTGCAGGCCATGACCGAGCGCCTGGAAGAGCTCGAGGTGCGCACCGACAAGGCCGTGCGCATGGCCGCTGACGCCCGGGAGCGCGAGGAGACCGCGGCCGAGCGCGCTGCCGAGGTGGAGGAGGAGCTGGCTGCAGCCCGCGCTGCTCTTGCGGTGGTGGACGAGGAGGCGTCGTCGCTCAAGGCGGCAGTGGAGGAGCTCGAGGGCAGCATCCAGGAAGCGGGCGGCGCCCGCCTGGAGGCCGCCAAGGCCCGCGCCAAGGAGCTCGCAGCGCAGGTTGCCTCGAACCGCAAGGCGGCGACAAAGGCCGGCGTCGACCTCAAGGCAGCCGCAAAGAACTTGGCCAAGGCCGAGGCAGCAGAGGCTGCGGCCACCGAGGAGATGGAGCGCCTGCTCGCCCAGCTTGAGGAGACCAAGTCGGAGAAGGAGGAGGTTGTGAAGGAGGCGGAGCGCGTGACCACGCTTCGGGACGCCGCAACCGAGGCCGTCAAGGCGGCTCGGGCGGAGGCAGCCGCCGCCGACACTGCCGCTGCGGACGCCGAGAAGGCCGTGAAGCGGCTCGCGCGCGTGCTCGAGGAGGTTGAGGAGGGCATGGCAGAGGTGGTCAAGGCGAGCAAGGACCTTGAGCACGCCGCGAAGGACCTGGACAAGAAGCTCGACTCCGTGCGCAGGATGCACGCCGCCTCCATCGAGGGCATCCCGCTCGACGACGAGGATGACGAGGACGAGGAGGATGAAGAGGGCGAGGAGGCGGAGGAGGAGGGCGGCGAGGCGGGGGCCGGGGCTCGTGCAGCAGCTGCTGCGGGCAGCGACAGCGACAGCGACGTGGACTCTGACGAGGATGCCGAGGAGGGCGCCGCCTCGGATGCGGGCCCCGCTTCCTCCTCGTCCAGCAGCAGCAGCGCGGCGGCGCGCAAGAGGACGCCGAAGCGCCGCGGCGCGTCGCTGGCTGCGATGCGGGAGCTTCCCGTGCTGTCCGCGGAGGACTGCGAGGCGGCGGAGGAGAAGGCGCTGGAGAGGGCAGTTGCCGTTGCAGAGGAGGCAGCGCGCCGCCAGCAGTCTGGCGTCAACGTGCGGGCCATTGCCGAGTACAGCGCCAAGAACCGCGAGTACGTGGCCCGCGCCGCCGAGCTCGACCAGGTGTCCTCCAAGCGCGATGCGGCTCGCAAGGAGTGGGACGCCCTGCGCAAGCAGCGCCTCGAGGTGTTCATGGCGGGCTTCCGCGCCATCACGCTCAAGCTCAAGGAGATGTACAGGATGATCACCCTCGGGGGCGACGCCGAGCTGGAGCTCGTCGACAGCCTCGACCCCTTCAGCGAGGGAATCCTCTTCACTGTGCGTCCCCCCAAGAAGAGCTGGAAGCGCATGGCGAACCTCAGCGGTGGCGAGAAGACGCTCTCCTCCCTGGCCCTGGTGTTCGCCCTGCACCACTTCAAGCCCACCCCGCTGTACGTCATGGACGAGATCGACGCGGCCCTGGACTTCAAGAACGTGTCCGTCGTGGCCCACTACCTCAAGCAGCGCACGGACATGGCGCAGTTCATCATTATTTCACTGCGCAACAACATGTTCGAGCTGGCAGACCGCCTGGTGGGCATCTACAAGACCCACGACGTGACCAAGAGCGTCACCATCGACCCCAAGCGCTTCGCTGCCGCAGCGGGCGTCCCCACTGGCGCAGAGGAGGCAGAGGCCCGCATCGCGGCGGGCAAGGCCAGCGCCTCCGCGGCAAGCCCCGGCCCTGCGTTGGCGGACCGCACCAACGTGTGATCTGGCCGGCTGCCGGCCTCCCAGTCCCATCGCTCCCTCTTCCTGGCATGCATATCTTCGTTGGTGAGTGTGAGTGCATCATGAGTGTTTGAGCGCGCGGATGAATCAATCTCATTCGTTTTCGACCCGCTTGCTGCTTGCCCAGGCGCAAACGACTGCGTTTCAGCGGCCCACAGCGCCGCGTATGCGCAGCCCTCGCGCCAACAACGCGCGACAAGCTTTTAGCTACCCTTGAATGGGGCTCGCGGCCCCTTGGCGGGCGCGTGCACGAGGTTCCAGCGCGCGGACAAAACCTCGGCAGAGCCGCCGCAAACGGATTCGGTGGCCGCGGCGCCCATCGCGACAGCTGCGGCACCAGCGGCCCGAACGCCACGGCCACGGCTCCAGCCCGCCCGAGGCGCCACCGACGCCTGCCGCGAGCAAGCCACGCAGTCTTGAGCCGCAGGCCAGGACCAGCCCCAGCGTGGCGCGTGACCCGGTTGCGCGAGAATGGCCAGCTCGGTCGTGCCTTGCTCGTGCCGCTCTGATGGCGGCGCATGGGTCTCGCGCTTCGCCATGGTTGGTGATGGCAGGCTCGCTCTCAAGTCCAGCAGCGACGGCGCTGCCGGCCGTCCGGACGAGGGCAGCCACAGCCTGCGCGACGCGCACATTGTGGTTGACTCGAGATCGCGCGAACTCACCCTGCCCCCGGCCGATGACGGCCCCGTCACGACGATCCGAGTGGTTTCGCAAGCCGACTTTGACGAGCTGCGCTCCGCCCTTGCTGCATCCGGGGCCCGCTTGACTTCGGTTGAGAATGGCGCCAGCGGGCGTCCGGTTGCAACTGCAGCCCAAGTTGCGGCCGATGCCGCTGTGATGGCCGCGGCGCAGACCGGCAGCGGGGCTGCGGCGGTCGCAGCGACGGGCGACGAGACCCGGAGCCTTGCCCAGGCTCGGGCTGTGCTGGGCCAGCTGGCGTTGCGAGTCGCAAAGGCGCAAGCCGACAGCGCCGAAGCCAAGACCCGGCAGGAGCATGCGGAGGCCGACCGCCAAGCCGCCCAGGACGCCCACTCTGCCTCGCTGCAGATGCTGCGCGACGCCAAGGCCCGCGAGGAGGAATCCATTGGGGAGCTCGTCGACGCCGCAAGCCAGCTCGAGGCCGAGGGGAAGGTGCTCCGTGCAGAGCTTGAGAAGGCCCGGACAGACGCCGAAACTGCCCGCCAAGACCTCGCAAAGGCCCTTGAAAGCACCTCTGCCGAGCTTCGCCAGGCGCGCGAGGACCTGGCGACGGCGCAGGGAAAGAAGGCATTCGCTGAAGCGCGGGCGGACGCCGCGGAGCATGCAGCCCGAAGCCAGAAGGAGGAGGCGGAGGTGGCAGCCGCCAAGCAGCGCGCGAGCTGGGACGCCGAGCTGGCGCGGCTGCGGGAGGAGCTGGCCGAGGTCCGGGCCTCTGCCGCAACCAGTGCTGCAGCCGCTGCGACGCGCGGCGAGCTGGAGCGAGAGCTGGAACGCCTGCGCAGCGAGCTTGCAGAGGCCCAATCGGCAGCCTCGGCCGCCGCCGCAGCCGCCGCGAGCGACCGCGAGCGCCTGTCGCGAAGACTCGCAGAGGCAGAGGCAGCGGCCGCTGAGGCGCGCGCGGCCCACACGGCAGACGTTGAGCGCCTCCAGCAGGAGCTGGCCGAGGCGAAGGTGGCGGCGCCGACGGGGGAGGAGGAGGGCGAGAAGGAGGCTGCTGCGGCGGCCGCGGGTCTTGCCCGCCCAGACAGGAGTGGCCGGGGGCCCGCCGCGGAGGCCTCGGCCGGGGCAGAGGCGCACGCGGCAGAGCTGGACCGCTTGCGCGGCGAGCTGGCCGCGGCCAAGGCTGATGCCGATCCGAGCGACGAGGGAGTGCGGCGGCGGATCGCGGCCGCAGAGGCGGCCGCCGCCGCAGAGGCGCGCGAGGCTCAGGCAGAGGAGCTGGAGCGCGTTCGCGCCGAGCTAGCGAGGGCCAGGTTGAACGCGTCCGCAGGCTCTGCTGTCGACCCGCCATCGGCAGCTGCGAGCGCCGATCTTGAACGCCGGCTTGCGGACGCTGAGGCCGCAGCCGCGAAGGCAGAGGCTGCCGCTGCCCAGACAGAGGCCGCCGCAGCGCAGGCCCGAGCTGCCCACGTGGCCGAAGTCGACCGCTTGCAAAAGGAGCTGTCCAAGGCCGCCCAGAAGGCAGAGTCGGCTGCCGCGGAGGCGAGCCGGCTCCGTGAGGCGAGCAGCGCAGACCGCCGCAAATCAGAGGCCTCGCTCGGGGCGGCGGCGGACGAGGCCACGCGGGCAAGGGCTGACCTGGAGCGGCTCCGAGCGCAGCTTGCAGAGACCAAGCAGCAGTCCGAGGCTGCCGCTGACCGGGCCAACGGGGACATCGCGGAGCTCGCCGACGCACTGGAGGAGGCGGTGGAGGAGGCCCAGCGAGTCCAGGTCGCGTACCAGGCGGCCGAGCGCAAGCGGCAGGAGGCCGAAGCGCAGCTGGCAGCAGCGCTCCTCGATGACGCGACGTCGCCAGTTCGCAGTGCTGCTGCAGCGACGGAGCTGGAGCTTGCCAAGCGTCAGGCGCGGCGCGCCGACTTGGAGGCCGAGGCTGCGTTGGAGCGCGCCGAGCAAGCCATGAAGACGGCAGACGATGCGCACGACGCGCTTCGCCGCCGGAGGGAGGTGGAGGCCACGCTTCGGGAGCGATGCGCCGCCGCGGAGCTGGAGGCGGAGGAGGCAGCCTGCCTCGTCGAGCACGCCAGGGCTGCCGCCCGCAGCCTGAGGGCGCGGCTGGTCGTGGCCCGTCAGTCCGAGCTGAGCGCCAAGCAGCTCGCCAACCAGCTCTTCGCGGCCCTCGGCGCGGCCGGCGGCATGCTGGAGGATGAGGTGGCGGCCGGGGCGCGCGCGGCGGCGGACGCGGCTCGGTTCAGAGCCATGGCCGGCCTGAGCGGCCAGCAGCCCCGCCCCCGCCCCGCTGGGCTGGGCATACTGGATCTGGAGGTGTCGGAGGACCAATCAGAGAGCAAGGCCCGAATTCCGGCCGGCGGGGAGCTCCAGGCGCTCGCTTTGGCAGAGCGCGACGTTGACAGCAGGGCTGGCCGGTCTCACACGCGTGCTGCCTCGCCCGGTGGCAGGGAGGCGGCCGAAGGGAACGGTGACGCCACAGAGGAGTCGCTGCCTCCCCCCCCGCCGCCGCCCAAGTCGCCTCGGCCTGCTGGGCTGCCTTCTGCTTGCGGTCCGCTGGTGCCGCGCTCGCCTCGCGACGCGACCCCTGCTGGGAAGGCCCCGCCCCCGCCCCCGCCGGCGCTGATGGACGCCGCAGCAGCTTCCCCTCTCGCAGACCAGCCGCTCAACGCGGCTGGCTCCTCATCCGAGGCCGGCGGGGACGAGGGTGGCCGCGCGGTTTCATCAACCGGCACGGCGGCGCTGCGCCGCGAGCTGGTGCGCGCCCGGGCCGCGCTGTCCGCGGCGGCCAGTAGGCAGATCGAAGCCGAGCGCCGCGCAGCCGAGCTGGAGGAGACGGCCCACGGCCTGAGGGAGCGGGCCGAGGCCGCTGAAGCGCGCGAGCGCGCGGCTACCACTGCTGCCCGCCGCGGGCAAGCCGCCCTGGACGACCTCAGGTGGAGGGTCACTGTGGAGGGCCGAATTTCAGCGCTTGCCATCACCGACGCGCCAGGGGGGAGCGTGGCCCGCATGCGTGGGCCAGTTGGCGGGGCTCCGCCATCCCCGGGCTCGGCCGCCACGGCCGGCGCGCACCGCAGCTCCGCGAGCAACGCCGCCGCACGCTTGGATGCGCTGCGCCACCCCACTGCAGCTACTGCCGCAGCGCTCAAGGCGGCAATCCTCGGCGGCTCGGGCCGCAAGCCCAGGGCGAGCGGGCGCAGCTGAGCTCGAAGGCGCCCCGACAGGCAAGATCAGGAGAGCCAGCGGGTGCAAGGCTCGCAGCGAGCATGCGATGAGCAGGCGGCTTCGAGCCCCTACGCCAGCCCTGTTGCTGGGGCTGGGCCAGCGCAAGGCCTGTAATGTTCTTTAGGCCGTGTTTTTCGTGAGAGTGTGTGCTGTGCAGTCGGCCGGGCAAAGCAGCGCTCGGCTTGCCGCGCAGCGCTCACCTGCCCCCCCCCCCACCACCTCGTACACCCATTTAAGTACACACGCACGAATACGCATCGGCCCTCCCCCACCCCCATCCTGACGGCCCATTGGGACAGCCGCGGCCGATCTCAGGCCACGCGCCGCTCCGCTCAGCGAGCAACCTTGTACGCGTCGGGGACGTGGTACAGCACAGTGTGCTTGCCCTTTAGCTCCTTTGCCATGCAATCGTCGTAAACCTTCATAGAGTCAGCGCAAGACTGGAGCGCCGCGCGACCCTGCGAGCAGCGAGCGGCGCCAGACGGAATGCTGCGTCAGCTGTGACGCGCGCTGCCACCGAGTGCTGCCTTGGCGAGCGCTGCGCGCATGGCCTGCCGCCCCCGCAAGCCTCACGTCGGCGTTGGGGTCCAGCGTTGCTGCGCTGAAGCACTTGAAGAAGGGCTCGGCGGCTGCCTTGCACGGCTTGAGCACTCGCGGGAAATGGTCGGCGGCGCGAATGGGCGGAGCCGTCGCGGCGGCGGCGTCGGGGGTCGCGGGCACAGCTGCCATCAGGTTCTGCGCGAGAAGCTGCTCGCGGGACTCGGTCTCGTCGGCGCGGGGTGCCCCGCAGCCCCCGCCGCACGACTGCGCATTGACAGGCCGCGGCGGCCAGGAGTTGGCCGGCGCGTCCCGGGCGCAGCTCTGCTGGCGAGGACTGCCGGCAAAGTGCGCACCCCTCCGCTGCCGGCATGGACCTGTCCAGCCTCGGCAACGATGTGGGGCTGTCCAAGAGCCTGCGGGCTCGCATGCGCGGGCCGAGGCTGCTGGACGAGGAAGGCGACGAGTCTGGGGCGAACGCGCTGATGCTGCCCGGCAAGTCCAAGAAGTCCAAGCGCGCCACCAAGCCCCCCACTGCGGCGCGGGCAGTGCTGGCGGCCTCGCGCCCCGAAGCGCGCGGACCGGCCCGTGCTGCTACCGCTGCTGCTACCGGGCCTGCGTCTCGCCTGGAGAAGCGCAAGTCCAAGTCCCAGCTCAAGAAGCTCGCCAAGCTCGAGGAGAACCGTGTGAAGCGCGAGAAGCGCGCGCACATCCTTCAGGAGCTGCGCGAGTCGGCCATGTCCGAGAACCAGATGCAGCTTTTGCGCCGCTCCGGCGCTCTTGGCCAGCGGGACACGCTCAAGCAGCGGCTGCAGCGCGCAGTCCGCTCCGAGCGAATGGGCCTGGCCGTTGACGAGGCCGACGCTGAGAGGCTTATGGTGCCCCTGGAGGCTGCCCGGGGGGGAGTCCGCGACCCTTCTGCCCCAGTACAGCCGGCGCCCGAGCCCCCCCAAGCTGCGGAAGCTGCAGCTATTGACTCTGAGGAGGCGGCGGCGTCCGCGTCTCCCGCCCCCGCCTCCGCAACACCAGCGCCGTCAGCGCCGCGCGCCATGCCCAGCGTGGCAGCGCCAGCTGCCCCTGCCTTCGGGTCTGCCGACGGGTTCAGCTTCAGCGTCGGCGTGCCTGCCGAGGGAGCAGCTTCCGGAGGCTGGGCCGGGGCCGCGAGCGCTGGCTCATGGTCGACCGCCGTCGCAGACCCAGCAGCCCCACGGGCGACGACGGATGGCTCCGGGCAGCCCCTCATCCCGCAAAACCGTGCAGTGAAGGGTGTCTCAGGCCTCACGGAGCGCTCAGCCGCTCACGATGCCCTGGAGGAGCTTCGCCGCCGCAACGCCGAGCTGATGAAGCAAGGCCAAGTTGCAGCCTCAGCGCGCACGGAGATCGGGGCCCTGGAGGTGAACCCCAACAAGATCAAGAAGGCTTCAGTGGCTCTCGACGGGCAGGCCAAGCCCAAGCGGCACACGATGTCCTTGGCCGACAAGGTTCGTGCGCAAGTGTACGAGGAGGGGTCTCACAGTGGCGGAGCTGCCCGGGTGCAACGCTTGATCGACGCCGCGCTGGGGAACTCTGTCTTGCCCGAGACGTATGATGACGAGGAGAGCGACAAGGACGCAGAAGCCGGCGGCGATGACGACGCTGATCAGGAGAGCGATGGTGACGGCGGCAGCGATGCTGGCAGCGGCGACGAGGATGACGATGATGACGACGACGACAGTGACGATGAGAGCGGCAGCGACGACGACAGCGAACCCCCGGAGCCGCACGAGTTCTCGTCCATGCCCGCGCCGCCAGGCGGCATCCGCGACGAGCGCCTCCCCACGGCGACCGCCGTGGCTATGATGGGCAGCGACGCTGCGGCTGCCACAGTGGCCGGCGGCCTCAGCGCCGAGTCCGCGATGGCTAGCGTGAAGCGATCCGTGCCGCTCAAGCTGCGCAGCGGCGCCGTGGCAGTCACCCGCCGGCCTGAGATTATCGAAAGCCGTTCCAAGCTTCCTGTGGTGGGTATGGAGCAGGAAGTGATGGAGGCAATCGACAGCCACGGCACCGTGATTCTGTGCGGAGAAACCGGCTCCGGTAAGACGACCCAAGTTCCCCAGTTCCTGTACGAGGCCGGATATGGCGCTCCCGCCAGCGAGGGTGGCAAGCCTGGCCTCATAGCCGTCACTCAGCCGCGTCGAGTGGCAGCGCTGACCACAGCTGCCCGTGTGGCTGACGAACTGGGCGTCAAGTGCGGATCCAACCAGACGGTCGTATCCATCGTTCGATACGAGGCTTCGCGTATCGGACCTCGCACGCGCCTGGCATTCATGACCGACGGTGTCCTTCTCAGGGAGGCCCAGGAGGACCTGCTGCTGCGGCGCTTCTCCGCAATTGTGCTGGACGAGGCGCACGAGCGCAACCTCAACACGGACGTGCTGATCGGCCTCCTCTCTCGCGCCTTGCCGCTCCGCAACCGCATAGCCGAGGAGCACGATGCCGCTGCGGCCAAGTTCAGCAAGCGCAACGGCGGAAAGCAGCCCGCAGACGACGCAGCGGTCTTCCGAGGGCCTCACGGCAGCGGCCGCGTTCGGGCCTTGAAGCTGGTCATTATGTCTGCAACGCTCCGCGTGGAGGACTTCACCGCCAACAAGGCGCTGTTCCGGATTCCGCCGCCCGTTGTGAACGTGCCCGCCAGGCAGTTCCCGGTGACGACGCACTTTGCGAAGCGAACGGAAATGTTGTCTTACGTCGACGCCGCGGTCCGCAAGGTGGTGAGCATCCACGAGAAGTTGCCGGAGGGCGGTGTCCTCGTGTTCCTCACCGGCCAGGGCGAGATTGACGAGGCCGTCTCCAAGCTCAAGTCGCGCTTTGGTGCTGCAAGGCGCCGTGTCGCTGAGATGCGGCGGCGGGAGGAGGAGGAGGCGGCAGCAATCTTGAGGTCGGGAGACGCTGCTGCTGACACTGCGGGCTCTGGCGATACGGGGTCCGGGTCGGAGTCGGGTTCCGACTCGAGCGACGACGAAGACGACAGCGATGACGATGGCGATGACGGAGAGCAGGGGGAGGGCGATAAGCGCAAGGAAACCAAGGACGCAGACGCAGAGAAGCAAGCTGGTCCCAAGACACCCGAGTACCCGCGGACTCTCGTCCTGCCCCTCTACGCCATGCTGCCCCAGGACGAGCAGCTCCGCGCGTTCCAGCCGCCGCCGCCAGGGCATCGCCTCATTGTGCTGGCGACCAACGTCGCGGAGACGTCCATTACCATTCCAGGAATTCGGTGAGCGCCCTTAGTCCACCTTGCCTTGCTGCTCCCCTGCCGAGTCGCGTGGGTGCAAACGCACCCGGCCCGTGCCTTGGGGTCTGCTCGCCTCGCTGCGTATGCAAGCCCGCTCGCTTGCGAGCGGCGCTTGCACGCGTATCGGTTTGTGGCGGTTGAGGTGCTCCTTCGACTGGGTATTCCAGCTCGAAGGCGGCATCCGCAGACTCCCAAGCAGCTTCGGCTGTTCCAGCACGGGCCAATATCAAGACTGGTTGCCCATAGTACCCTGGCCTAGCGCGTGTTTTAACCTCGGGCAGCCGGTGCGCCGCCCGCGACTTCGCGGTGGTGCGCCGCCTGCCCGAGCAGCGCAAGTTTACCTGGCCGGTGCCTCCGTTGCAGCCGACATTTTTGCGTTGCGTCTCCATCGACGCCGCTCGCCCCTTGCATTGCGCAAGCTTTCCGAGCGCTGCCTGCCCATGCCAACGCTTGCGGTGCTTGCTCTCTCTTTATCGCTGTGTTGTTCTCCGCTACCGTGGGCTTGCAGGTATGTGGTGGACTGCGGGCGTGTGAAGCGCCGGACTTGGGACCTTCGGGCCGGCACTAGCCGCTTCGAGGTGGGCTGGATTTCTCAGGCGTCTGCCGACCAGCGCGCTGGTCGCGCGGGCCGCACGGGCCCGGGCCACACATACAGGCTCTACTCCGCAGCAGTGTTCCAGGAGCGCTTCTCGCGGTTCGAACCTCCAGAGACGGAAACAATGCCGCTCGATGCCATGGTCCTTCAGCTGAAGAAGATGGGAATCCGCTCTGTTCAGTCCTTCCCCTTCCCGTCACCTCCGCCCAAGCACGCCCTCATTGCTGCCGTCAGGCAGCTCTCCGCTCTCGGAATTCTCCAGCTCTCCAAGGGCCACGCCGCGTCCATGGGCCCCGGGGCAGCTGAGGCCTCGTCTGGCCCAGCAGCTCGGGACGAGGAGGCCCTCACCGCACTGGGCGACCGCGTGGCGGATCTGCCTGTCGCACCGTCGCTGGCGAAGATGCTCGTGCTTGCGGCAAGCGGGGGCCCCGACCTCCTCGCCTGGGTGACGGCTGTAGTGGCCATTATGACTGCGGACACGCCCTTCATCTATCCGAAGCGGCGCAGGCCCCAGGACATCAAGGCCGCAGCTCGGGCGCGCGCTACTGGCGGAGCCGAGGCCGAGGCGGTGCGCCAGTTGGACGGCGACGAAGACGGCGACGCCGATGACGATGGAGACGCCGACGCTGACCCGCTAGAGCTCGCAGCCATGACGGCCACCTCCGCTGGTGAGGAGGCCGAGCTCGCAGAGCGCCGCAAGGAAGCGGAGGAGTGCCGCATCGCCCACGGGCGCATCCGCCACACAAGCAGCGACGCGCTCACCGCGCTCCGCCTGGTTGGCGCTCATGCCCACAGCTGCATCGACGCGAGCACTGGTGCGCTGGATGGCGCCGGCTCGGTGGACTGGTGCAAGCGCCACTTTGTCCGGCACAAGACGCTCAAGGAGGCGTTCCAGCTGCGGAAGCAGCTGCACTCGCGCGTGGCAGCCATGCTGTCGGGCACGGGCGTGGGCATTCGCGGCGGGGACGCAGACGCCGCTGAGAGGGAAGGGGACGGGGGCGCGGATGTGTCGCCCGCCGACAGCGGCTCGTCGTCCGCCCGTTTCCCCGCCCGCCTACCCAAGGTCCGGCGCGCAGACGAGGAGCGCATCCTCCAGGTCGTCACGGCGGGCCTCTTACACCGCGTGGCGAGGCGGGCCACTGCCGAGGAGGCCGAGGCGATCCTGCCCCAGCACGGCCTGAGCCTTCACACTGGAGGAGGGCGCGCCGGCAGCCGTGTGCCGTACCTCCCATGCGACGAGCGTTCGCCGTCGCCCCTCTTCGTCCACCCTCGCTCGGCGCTTTGCCGAGACGATATTGGCGACATGCCGGAAATGATCGTGGCACAGGAGGTGCTGCAGAGCTCGGGGGTGACGAAGCGCCACCTGCTCCGGGGTTGCTCCGAGGTGGACGAAGAATGGCTGGCCGACCTCTCCGCCGGCACACCCATGGTGGTGCTGGGCCGCGCCCTGCCAGTGCCGCAGCCGGACTACGACCCCGATCTCGACGGCGTCAAGGCCTGGCACGAGCCCCAGTTCGGAGACGGCAAGTGGCGGCTCAGCCCAGTGCCGCGGCCGGTGGCAAACACCGACATGGCCACCCGCTGCTTCGCCAGGGCGCTGCTCTCTGGCCGGGTGCTTGGTTTCGCCAAGCAGCTGGCGCCGTTCCTGGTGGCGCCTGCCGACCTCGTGGTCAAGGGCGGCGGGCAGCGGCGAATCCAGGCGCTGCTCTCGGTGCTGGCAGCCCCGCCGGGTGGTGCGGCTCCCGTGTCGTCCCGCGCTGCGCTGGCCAAGGTGTGGGCGGGAAACCCTGCCTTCCTGCTGCCGGAGCTGTCGCTGTGGTACCCAGCCGAGCAGGCTGCCGCGCTGGTCAAGACATGGCCGGCCATTGTGAGCTCGGAGGTGCCGCTCGCGTCGGCTAGTGACACTGCCGCCGCTGCAGCAAGCGCTGCTGCGGCAGGGGGCCTGGCGAGGCAGGCCGGACCTGCGGCCGCTGCAGCTGCAAGCAGTGGGGCGGGACCGTCGTCCAGCGAGGCGGCCTCGGGCAAGCGCAAGCCTCGTCGGAAGCGTGCTCGCTCTCCGGGCGCAGGCAAGGCCGCGACTGGCGCTGCCAAGGCCTCCAAGAACCCCCGTCGTGCTGGTTCAGCAAGCAAGTGACTGTGATTGTGTGCGGGCATGACAGCATGGCGGCGCTTCACTGCGTTTGCCACGCCTGCCAAGCGCTCAAACTGTGTGGAGGGAGCCAACCGCCCGGCGCGGCGTGCCCGAGCTGCACCAACCAAGCGCACGTGCCAAGGCGCTTCTCTCCTGCAATCATTGCCCTCAAAAAAAGCCACGCAACCGGCAAGCAGCGCACGTACGTGCGCCAACGAGGGTAGTCGCCATCCTGCCGCACTGGCGAGAAACGGCTCTTGCCTAGGGCGTTGGCGGCCACGCAGCGTCCGGGTTTGGCGTGCCGGGCTGCTCTCCGCCCGCGCGCGTGGGGGTGGACTGCCCCGCCGTGGCAGCGGCCGACCCTGGCGGGGCAGCAGCGGCCCTGGAGGCCCGCAGCGTGACTCTCGCCCTGTTGCTGGGCGCCGAGGCGGCGGCCGTCGTCGCCCTGCTGGCCCGCACTCGCTCCCTCCGCTCCGTCTCGAGCCGCTTCACGTGCTCCCAGTGTTCGCGGGTCAGCTCCGTGGCGCCGAGCGACGCCGCCACCAGCCGCGCAGTGTCGAGCAGTCGGTGCAGGTCCGCCACTTGCACTGGGTCGTCTGCCGTGTGCGAGCCCTTGAACGCGGCCAGGTCAGCCTGGATGACGTCACGCATCCCTTCCGCGTAGGCAAACGGCAAGTGGCGCGCCGTCGCAAGGTAGAGCCGGCTCCGCTCGAGGAACTCGGCAGTCGGCGGGGGCGGCACCATGGCCGAGGTCTGAGCGGCGGCGGCAGACGCTTTGGCGGACGCGCTGAGGGGGACGACGGCGTCGCAGTCGAGGACGCTCTTGCCGTGGCTCACCACCAGCAGCGGCAGGTCTGCAGGGAAGGAGAGGACGCAGGCGCCGGCGGGCCCGTCGGAGGCGCTGAAGTCGTAGAGCGCCTGCGAGTTTGTAGCCAGCGTGCGGAGGGCGTGCAGCGCCTTGAAGGCGCGGCCGTGGTATTCCCCGGTCTGCAGCAGCGTCTCGTCGACGATGAGCGCGGTGCCGTCGGGGAGCTGGAGCACGCCGCCGCGCAGCCTGTCGAGCACGTTGTCCTTTCGGGGAACGATGTCCACGCTCTGAAGGGCTGCCCTCGTCATCGGCAGCAGGGCTGCGCGGGGGAGCACGAGCTTCACGCCCGTGTGCAGAAGGCGGCTCCAGTGGGAGCCACCAGTCGCGAGCGGAATGGCCACCCCGGCGGCTCGGAGCTGCTCCGCCCCCATGGGGCCTGGCGGCAGCGGGGCGGGGGGCGTGCTCCCGCCCGCAGCATCCGGCGCAGCTGCCGCGGCGGCGAAGCTGGGGGTGTCCGGCCCTGCGGCCACGCACTCCGGAAAGCCCGTGATGTTGACGCTCAGCTTCCCCACAGGCCTGTCCGCGCCACGCACGACCACCCTGGACAGCAGAGCGAGAAGCACAAACTCGGCGGCGAACTGGTCCCCCGCCGTGAGCGCCGACAGGTAGGAGATGAGCTCTGCCCGAAGAGTGGCAGGCGGCTTGCCCGCCATCGTCGGCAGAGCAGCCAGGGCCGCTGCGCCAGAGGCCTCGACCGCGGCAGAGCGGGCCGCGAGCTCGCGCGCGAACGTCTTTTCCGGGGACGCGAGTCGCGGCACGGCGGCCACGGCGGCGTCGGCGGCCCCCCACACGTCGGCAGCGGCGTCTGCGGCCGAGGGAGCCTCGGCCACGCAGCGGGCAGCAAAAGTAGTGACGTCGAGGAGAGAGAAGGGTCCCGTGGGGGCCAGGGGGGGCTGCAGCAACGGGAAGGCGGGGGCGAGGGTGCGCCACACGATAGCGTGCACCCTGGGCACGTGCGCCGCGGAGGGGTTGAGCGCCCAGTGCTCTGGCTGCGTCATCATGTGGGCTTGCACGGAGCTGAGGCCGAGCGCCGCCGCCTCTGCAGGCCCCAGGCTGCGCACCGACGCGGGCCCTCCGGGGGGCGCAGCGGCAACGTCCCCCTGGAGCACGCCGAAGATCTCGACGGCCTGGCCAGCGCGTAGGGGGGTGTCCTCGCCCACGCCGAACAGCGTGGCCAGACAAGGGCACTCGTCCTCCTCCCCGGGAAAGGGGTTGTACGCGTCGATGGGAGCCACTGCGTCCGCAGGGGTGCCCGAAGGCGGGGGCATCAGTTCGGAGCCGGCAGCGGAGGCAGATGCGGCCGACGAAGACGACGACGACGGTGCTTGCGTGGGGGCCGCGGCGGTCGACGACTCAAGCTCCAGGCGAGCGCGCCGGGCAGCAGCCTGGGCGGCCCCGTCCTGCGCGCCTCCGCCCTCAACGTCCTCATCGTCATCCTCGTCGTCGTTTGCGCGCCGCTTGGCCGCCCGGGGGCCTGCTCCGGCGGCCGATCGCTTGGCCGCCCACACTGACTCGGCCAGCTCGTTGGCGCCGCGCAGGGTGGCGTCGCGGGACCACGAGCCCTGGGCGGGCACCGGAACGCAATAGAACTCCATGTGCGACGCCCTTCGTGGCGTAGCCCCGGGCGGGTCCACCACGTTATCGGGCAGCGGCGCGTACCGTCCCATGTGCCACTTCAGGCCGCTCGGCTGCGCGTCCGGAATGGCCGGCTCGTGGTACATGATTGGGAAGCCGTACTGGACCATGCCCCGGTAGCGGACCAGTGTGCCCGGCGGCATCACGCGCCCGAACGTCGCCTTGGTCAGGAGCGGAACCTGCGAGGCGCGCAGAATGACGGAGGCAGAAACGCTCTCACAAACGCAAGAGCCACAGCCCTCCCCTGATGCGCGACCAGCACACGCTGCGCACACAACCTGTTTCATTTGAAGGCGGGGAGGCAGCCAGGGAGCGTGCCTGGGCAGCGGGGCGAGAGAAGCCGCACACAAAAAAAACGGCGGCCTCGTCGCCCACTGACGGCCGCCCAGCCTCTCCTCGGAATCGCCGCGGCTGCCGCCGTTCCCGCGCCTCGTCCCCCCCCCCTTCCCCGCTCCTCGCGCATCCGGTCTGCCATCGCGACCGAGCATGCCTGGCAGCGGCTCCCCTCTTCCCGCGCGGCCCAAGTCGGGCTCACAGAGCTGATCGCTGCCTCGCTGGTTAGCTGCCGCCTGAAATGCGATGCCACTCCCCAGTCGCTGTCAGGGTCTGGGGCCCGCCCGCCCGCCCCAGCCACCGCAGCCTCGAACCGCTCGCGGATGGCGCCCAAGGGGTTCGCCACGAACTCGGGAACGGCCATCGCGCAAGCTGTGCGCGGAGCCGTGCGAGGCGAGCAGAGCTGCGGCAGAGGCTGCTGTCGGAGCGAGCGGCCGACCGCTGGTCCGGCGGGGGAGGCGCCAACGCTGAGCGGCGCACTTAGACATGGCAGCCGCCAGGAGAGGCGGCCGAGAGGGAGGGCGCGGCAAGCAGAGGTCCTGGCAGACCGGGGCAGCTGGTCCGCCGCACCCTGCTTTCGCCCTCGCCCGTGCGAACGACGCCGCCGAGCTAAGGGCCCTGCTGGCGCGAGACCCGAGCGGCGTGTCGGCAGTCGACAAGCTGTCGCGAACGCCCCTGCACCTGGCCGCCTCGGCTGGAGCCGCCGATGCTGCCGCCGTCCTGCTGGAGATGGGCGCCGCGCGAGACGCTCCCGCGCAGGACAGGATGCTCCCCATGCACTTTGCTGCGATGCAAGGGCACACCGAGTGCCTAGCGGTGCTTCTCGACGACCCGTCTGTGCAGGTCGACGCGTACGCGAGCAAGCGCCACCGCACGGCGCTGATGATGGCGGCAAGCAAGGGCCACGACGACAGCTGCGCCCTCCTGTTCGCAAGAGGCGCCTCCAAGACGATCCACGACAAGACGGGCAAGACGGCCTCACACATCGCCGACGAGGCAGGCTTTCCCGCGCTTGCTTTCAAGCTGCTCACGGCCAAAGGCAAGACTGCTCGGGCCGCGCAGGAGGCCAAGGCGGCCACCGCGCCGAGCACGGCAGCGCCGGCAAACGGCGGTGGCGGCGGCGGCGGCAAGGCCCCCGAGGAGGTGGCCAGCGCACGCCCTGAAGGCGATTCCAGCGGGGCGCCAGCCGCGGCAGCAGTGTCGCCAGCGCCAGCCGCGGCAGCAGTGTCGCCAGCGCCAGCCGCGGCAGCAGTGTCGCCAGCGCCAGCCGCGGCAGCAGAGGCGGCCGCGCCAGCCGTGGTCGCGGCGGCGCCAGCAGCTGGAACTGCGCTTTGCGAGGCGGATGCCGCCGCAGCCGGCGTGAGCGGTGCCGAGGCGGGCGTCATCGCGCGAGCCGCGAAGCGTCCCCGCGAGGAGGGGTATGGCGGAGGTGGGCCAGCGGCGGGCGAGCCGGCAGCCGCGCGACCCAGGGCAACCGCTGCGGCCGCTGGCACCGCTGAGGGCGGGGAGTGACTGGGGCTGCGCGGCAGACGGGTTGCGTCGCTTGGCTTGTGTGACGGCAGAAGCTCAACCCACGCGCGCTTGCAGCCGAGCGCTTGCTGCCGCGCGCCCTCTCGTACGCCCGCACGCGCTCCTCACGCATGCCGCCTGAAAGGCACAGAGGCCGCGGGCAGCCCCACTGCGGCGGCGGCCGCTTGCGGCAGAGCGCACCGTCCCGCGTGGCTACCCGCGCGCGGCTGGCGCCGCTCCGGGGGCGCGTGCCTTGGCCGCCGGCCGCTTCCACGGGCCGCCGCGCCAGCACACGTCGCGCACGTTGTCCCAGCCGCCCGTGCGCATCACCGCCACGTTGACCCCCAGGAACACGACCAGACCGAGCAGCGCCGCCGCGGGGCTCGTCGCGCTCAGCCAGACGATGGCCACGAGCGAGGTGCAGTTGAACGCCGTCGCCGGCCACACGGACAGAGGCGGAACGGGGGCGACCACCGCGCGCCGGGCGCGCTGCTGCGCCGCCCAGGCGACGCACCGCGGATCCACCTCGGCGAGCGACTCCACGCTGCCGTCGTCAGGAGCGGCTCCAGGCGTGCGCTCGGCCGGCTTGGCGCCGCGGTCCGCGTGCCACTGGCGGAGCGTTGCCTCGCGCCACAGGAAGCTGTCCTCGAGCCAGGCGCCCACGCCCTCCTCAGTGGCCTCCACGAGCCCGCTCGAGGCGCCGTCCGTGCGGCAGAGCGCCCTGAACGGCTCTGCCGGCCCAGCCGCGCCCGCCGCCACGAGCTCCCTGCGGGAGAGCCACACGTCCACGGAGGAGGGGACCACGCCCGCGATGAGCTCCTTCTCGGTTTGGGGGACGGCGTCCGCGTACGCCACAGTGACGTCGAGCACGGGCACTCTGGGGGCCGTGACGCCCTCGGCGGCGAGCGCCTCGAAGATGGAGGCGATGATGGCGTGGGTGCCCCTTCGGCGGGGGAAGAGGGTGCAGTGGCGGGCGGCCAGGTCGCGCGACTCGGCGAACTCGCGGCTCTTCCCGAGGTTCTTCGAGGAGAGGTCCGTGCCCTCGGGAAATACCAGGAAGATGGGCCGCGAGCCCTCCTTGACCAGCTCCGCAACGCGGCGGCGCAGGTAGGGGCCGTCGCGCTCCCAGTCGCGCTCCAGAAAGAGGAAGGAGCACATTGCCGTGCCCCATCCCATGAGGGGAATGCTGCCAATTTCCTTCTTGAGCACAATGACGATGCGGCTGGTCATCCCGAACGGGAACCACGGCCGCGCAACGCCAGCGAAATCGGACACCGCCTGCGCGCAGATGGCCGGCAGGATGAACCACAGGTACATCCAGTCGAACCGGGTCCGGTGGTTCATGGTGATGACGATTGCTGACGGGTCTTGGGTCAGCACGGCGCTGGGCTCCTTGGCCTTCTTCTCGGCCGGGCTGTCCAGGAAGAGGCGCACTGGCGAGCCGTGGGCGAACATCCATGCCGCTGTCGTCGACGCGAACCAGCCCTCGAGCCACAGGCTGACCCAGAACTGGTACACGGGACGAAGCCACACAAGCGGCCACACCAGGCTCATTCCCACCGTCGTCGCCACCGCGCACGGCAGCAGCAGCGGAAAGAGCAGGAATCCGAGCTTCATTGCTGCACTGCGGCGCAGAGGGCACCGCGCGCGCTCTCACGCCAGTGCGAGGGCGCGCGCATCAGCAGACTTTGCCCGCAGAGTCGGCATATTTCGGCTTTCCGTAGCGACAAGGGTTCGAAAGCCCTCCCCGACGGTTCGCAGCGGGCGGCCTCCGGGCCCCGGATGGGGAGGCAGAGGATTGCATCCAAGGCAAGGGGGCGTGCTGGCTCAGCTTTCTCGGTGTCGCGCGTCCGGGGCAAGCGCGAGGGCACCCTGCTGCGAGTGCAACCGCGCCCAAGCGCTCTCGTGGCGCTCTGCCGGCACCCGGACTCCTCGCGCGGCGGCGCAGTTCGAGGCCGCACAAGCCCTCGTGCACCTGTCGCCGGCGGGCCAAGGTAGAAAGGGTTCCAGCTGCGCGCTGTGCGCCGAGCCGCGCGCGCTCCCCAGCTCCTGGCAAGCGCCTGAGCCCAGCGCCGCGTGCTCGCGGCTGCAGTGCCTGACCGTTTCCCCAGCGACCTGATGCGCTCGTCGCGTCCGGCATCCGCCCGTCGGGCGCCCCGAGCCGGAGTGCGGGCCGTTGCGCAGTCGGGTGCGGCGCGTGGCCCTGGTCGACCGGCCGGGGAGGGCGAGTCGTGCGCCCGCCCACAGACTGCCAGGTCGCCTCGGAGAGACATTGCGCCGCTCGCTGGCGGACGGGCTGCCGCCGCGTCGCAGGGCGTGCGCATGCCGGCAGACGTTGCAGACCGCGTGGCATTTCGCTTGCAGCGGCTGCAGTCGATGCGGCGGCGGCGGGAGGGCAATGCGCTCATCGCCTGCGCGGGATCGCCTCGGCTTGCCACCGAGGGCGCGCTCGCGGCGGCGGAAGAGGGCCCCGCCCGCGAGCAGGCCGCGAAAACTGCGAGGCGGCTGCGCAGGGCCAATCGTGAGGCCGGCGCGGGCTGGGACGACGCCATGGAGGCCCCGAGCGGGCCGCGGTTGCGTTCTGCCGTGCCGTCGCTTGCGCTGCTGCGCGATCTGCAGTGCGCGCTCGCCGCCGCGCGAAAGGCCGAGCTGCAGTGCGTGGTGGAGGACGCGGTGGCGGAGCAGCGGCGGAGCACGGTGCAGAGCATCCGGGCGGCGAGGCGCGAGCGCCTCTCACGGGGCGCGTGGGCCCGGTACGGGGGAGGGCGGGGGCTGCGCGCCGCGCCGGCGGCAGGGACTGCGGCACCGCCAGGTGCAGCGCGCAGGGGCGGGTGCGAGTCTCCGGCCGGGGCCTCAGCTGTCGGCCCGTGGCCCGAATCCCCTCTTGCGGCCCAGTCGGTGCTGTCCGGCGCAAGCGACGCCGGCCCTCCCGGCACGGGAGCCCGGCCCCGCACGCCGGCTGGCACACTTCGACCTGCTGGCGCGCCCCGCGGCACCGCTGACGCCCCGGCCTGGAGCCGCTCCGATGGGAGGCGCGCAGTGCCGCTGCTGAGGCCTCGCTCTGCCGCGTCACCCAGGGGGCCTGCCCCGCCCGCGGACCCCCATACCCGCCGCTTCGGCGCGTCCCAGCGGCCAGCAACAGCCAGCGCGAGAGCCACCGCGCTTGGCGTCTCCCGTTCCCCCGACGTGCCAGGCAGCAGCGGCGCGCAAACCGACGCGCTGAGCTCCCCTGGCTGCGGCGGCCCCGCCGGCGACGCCCGGCCAGCACAGGGGGGGCGCTGGGACGCCCCCTCGCCGCCCCCTTCCGCTCGGCCCTCCCTCTCCTCGCCCAGAAACCGCGCGGCCTGTCGAGGGCAGCGGGCGCCCTCTCGTGCCGACGGGCGACACCATCAGACGCTCCCGTCTCCGGTCGAGACCGGGGCCGCGTCCGCCTTGGGCCCCGACGAGGGCGTTTGTCCTTCCGAGCAGCCCCACGCGGTGAGAGACGCGGATGCGGATGCCCGGGCAGAGCAGCGATTGCGAAGGGCTCTGTCGGGCATTCCGGCAGAGGTGCTTGGCTGTCTTCAGGAGCAGCCCTCCAAGCGGCTGCAGGCCATCCACGCGACGTCGTCAGCCTCGGGTGCGTCGAGCGCTGCCTGGCAGTCGATGTTGCGCCGCGAGCCGGAGCGAGAGCTGGCCGGAGCCCTCCTCAGGCACGGGTCATGGCGTCGCCCGGCCAGCGCACAGAGGGCGGCGAGCTCAGACACCTGGGGTCGAGAGGCGGCTCTTGGTGAAACGCGGTGGAGCTTGCCGGCGACTGCGGCGGCAGCGGCGGCGAGTGGGACGGCGGCGGCGGCTGTGGTCGGACATCGAGAAGCCGCGCTGGCCGGGCTGGAGGCAGCCGTGGACGCTGCGCAGGCGGCGTACTCCCGGCGAGTGCAGGCTCAAGTGCGGGCGAGCGGGGCACGCTACGAGCTCTCTCAGGCAGACTGCCCTCAGAACCAGAAGCGGGCGGAGGCGGCGCTTGTGGCGGCGGAGGCAGCTTGCGCCTCCGCCGCAGCTGATGCGGCAGAGACTCTAGCTGATGCGCTCTCGCAAGCGGAGTCAGTGCTGGACCCGCGGGGGCTGCCGCCCACTGCCCAGACGCTCCCCATCGGCATGGACATGCGCGGGATGGTGCTGACGTCCCCCTCCCTCATCGAGCGCGTCAGGTGCGACTCCCTCCGGCGAGCCGACGCCGCGAGAGCGGAGGCCGCGACGCTCCGGGGGGAGGCGAGCCCTTCGCGCAGGCGCACGGCGCGACGGCCGCCGCGCCGCGACGCGCCGACTCGCCAGCGGGAAGCGGCGGGCCGGCGGGGCTCTGCCTCGGGCCCGGCCGCAGAGCTTGCCTGGGGAGAGGGCAAGGCCGACCCCGGCGAGGCGCCGGATCTGGACATCACGAGCGGCACGCTTGAGGCGGCCACTCGCAGCCTGGGGCCCTACAGGCCGCCGCCCAGCAGCGCGCGGCCCGGCAAGGAGGGCCCGCCAGCAGCTCTCGGGGCGGGGTGGCGGACCAAGGCAGCCAGGAGGCGCGGGTCGGCGTTCTCGCCCGCCGCCTACTGCGCGGGGCAGGAGGGGGTGCTCGCCTCGGATCGGCTCCCAGCTCTGGCGGACTGTGCGGACGCCTCCGAGGAGAGCGGCGACAGCAGCAGCTGAGCGGCGGCAGCAGCAGCTGAGCGGCGACTCGCTCATCGTGCCGGTTCAGGCGTGTGTGCGCGCGTCGCGGTTGGGGCGCTGTCGTGCTTCGGGGCTGGCCCGGGCCTCCAACGCATGCAGGAGACGAGGCTCTCGCGTGCATCACGCGGCAGGCGAGCTCAGGGAGCGGGGAGAAGACACGGGGAATGGAGCGGGACGGCAGGCAGGGGGGGGGGCGGGGGCACGCACGCATGCATGCACACACGCACAGAGACACAGACACACGAACGCGCATCGGCTGAGCGCGGGCCGAGAGCTCAGTCGGTGCCGTCGGCGACGCCCTGCTCCGTGATGGCGAACGTGGCGTCTGACTCCGGCAGCGTGGGGCTGTCGTAGACCTTGCAGATGCGGTTCTCCCCGCGTCCCTTGCGCAGCTGCAGGCGCGTGGTGGACGCGTGAGCCATGATGTTGCCTCCGATGGGCTTGGTGGCCGGGCCAAACGACATTGCCCCGTCCACCTGGGCGACCACCTGGTTCGTGACGACCACGGCGACGCCGAACTCGTCCGCAATGCGGGTCAGCTTGCGGAGGAACTGGGCGAGGCTCATCTGGCGCGCGGCCAGCTCTCCGCGGCCGGAGTAGTCGGTCCGGTACAGCGCCGTCGCGCTGTCGACGATGACGATGCCAAAGCGAGACTCAGCCATCATGGCGCACGCCTGCTCGAGCAGGGCGCTCTGGTGGTCGCTCGTGTATGCACGGGCGCAGATGACGTTTTCCAGCACGTCGTCGGGGCTCAGCCCGAACCGCTCGGCGATGGAGCGCAGGCGCTTGGGGCGGAAAGTGCCCTCCGTGTCGATGTACAGCGCCTTTCCCTCCGCGCCGCCCGCCTCGAGCGGCATCTGGCACGTCACACAGAGAGTGTGGCACAGCTGCGTCTTGCCAGTGCGGAATTCGCCGAAGAGCTCTGTGATGGACCCAGTCTCGATGCCGCCCTGCAGCAGCTTGTCCAGCTCCTTGCTGCCCGTGGAGACGAACACCACGTCCTCGCGGGCCTTGGCATACTCGGCAGCCTGCGCGGAGACGTGGCGGGGTGGGGGGACGGGTCTGGGTCGCCTCGCAGCGCGAGTCGCGGGGCGTTGCAGTGTGCGGGTGCGATGTGCAGAGCAAGTTCACCGGCCGCCGTTGCGCGATTTTGCCCGGCGTTCAGGCCTTACCGTGCTGAAGCCCATGTCCACGAGCTTGGCTGCTTCGGCAATGAGCTTGTCCGCCTTTGCCTCGGAGATGCCCTTGATGGCGATGAGGGTCTTTTTGGTCGAGTAGGCCACCTGCGGCAATTCGGCATGCGACGCCAAACGACTGCACCGGTGGCCGCGGGAGTCCGACCCCCCCGCGGGCAAATTGCGCTGGCCTGGCGCCCGCATCAGTGCCGGGAAGGACGCCCTGGGCGCGGAATTTAAAATGGGCGCTCGCAAGTGTCTCACCGCCTCAACCGTGTGCAGGCCCGCGTCCTGCAGCTTCTTGATGTCCGACGCATTGATGCCCTGCTCCTGGAGCACCGTGACCAGGCTCGGGCCAACGTCCTGAGACGTTCCGTGAGAAGGGGCGCCAGGTCAAGGGAGGGGGGGCGAGTCCATGGGGCGGACGGCAGGCAAAGGGGCGGGCCAAACCGCCCAGAGCGTGCAAGCCGTCAGCCCGCCCGGTGTTTCCCGTCCCTGGTACATACGTGTCTGCTCACCGCCGCTTCTTCCGCGGCATGGTCGGCGTGTGCTGCAGCAGCTGCCATTCCTCTGCGATCCGCGGCCGGGCCGGACGGCTTTCTTCTCGCTGGCGGGAGAGTGCTCTGGGACGCGAGAAAACATCGCTGCGCTTGTGCAAGTGCCCGTCGGCAGAGCCCGCGCGTCCTGCACAGCGGAGGCCGCCCACAGCCGCCAAGGAAACCGAACCCGGCCGCAAGGGCTGGCTGGCTGGCTGGCTGACCGGCAAGGCTGAGCGCGGGCACCTGGGAGCGGCGTTCCGTCTCCTTTCCGGCCCTTGCCGGCACAGCCGGGGTTTGACCTTGCGCTCTGTGCTCAGGCTGGCCGCGCACGGCAGGCAATGTCGGGCCGAGGGCGGCGCGCGCCCCCAAAGCTTGCGTTGAAGACCGGGGC
Organism: Cafeteria roenbergensis; assembly: GCA_008330645.1. Lineage (NCBI taxonomy): Eukaryota > Bigyra > Bicosoecida > Cafeteriaceae > Cafeteria > Cafeteria roenbergensis. Next base: position 152,421 of record VLTN01000041.1, read on the forward strand.
CGTGGCCTCAGCGGGGCACCTTCACCAGGCGGCGCGGCCGGCGCACGCCGAGCATGCAAGCGACTCGCAACTCATGCCGCCGCCCGCAGTCCCCCCGCGGAGGCCGCCTGCGCGATCCGGTTCGGAGCCGCAAACCGTGACAATGACAGTGCCCATGCTGCCCCCGGGGTCGACGCCGCGCTGCCTCCCAGCCAGCGACTCTGTCGGGGCTGGGTCCGCCTCATCGTCAGGAGCCGTGCCCCTGCGCCAACCCTCGGCCTCCTCGCTGCAACCAGTCGCCGAAACCGGCGGGGCGCAGCACGTCCCTAGCACCGCATCTGTGGACCTGTCCCAGGACTTCATGGCGTGGCCTTCCAAGCACCGTGCGGCTGCGGCGACCGGCAAGGGTGTCCCGCAGGCTGCGGCCCCCAGCAGGGGCGGCGGCGGCGGCGTGTCGCCCGGGGCGCAAGCAGGCGGGGCCATCCCTGCGGCCCTTCTCCAGCAGCTGGCGGACCTCAAGGCCCAGCTGGAGGCGCGCAAGCAGGAGGCGCGGGCTCGACGGTCCGATGTGCAGCGCCTGGAGGAGCAGCTGGAGGAGGCCCAGCTCCTCACCGCCACGCTCAACGTGGAGGCACAGCACGCGCAAAGCGTGCTGGAGGACCAGGCGCGGGCGGAGCGGCGCGCCCAGGACGAGCGGTCGCGGCACCTGCTCAGCGAGCTGCGCGAGCAGCTCCAGGACACGAACCGCAGGAACAAGCAGTACCTCAGGCGGCTGCAGGAGAGCGACCAGCGGAACGCCAGGCTCAGCGCGGAGGTGGCGCAGGCCAGGCAGGCGGCGGAGGCGGCCAGCTTAGCGCTGGCTCGCTCCAACGCGGACTCTGGCGCTCGGAGCCCGGCTGCTGCGGGCAGCGGCAGCGTCGACACCTCGCCGGTGGACCGACCGGCCGGCGGCAAGCCGCCAGGGCCCGTCTCCGCGTCCAGGACGCCTCGCCAGGCCAAGGGGCACAGGCCCGCTATCCAGTCGGCAGGCTCAGCCAAGTCGACCGGCCTCGACAGCAGCTTCGACCTCGCAGAGTACGAGCGCCAGGAGCTGGCCGCGCTGAGCCAGCCCGGCGTCGTGGCAACTGGGGCCTCTGCCCGCGAGGACGGGCAAGCCCCCGATGCCCGCTCGCCCCCGCTGGCGCTGGACGACCTGGAGGCGGCCGAGGGGAAGGGCAGCATCGCAGCGGAGCTCTCAGACTCGCCCATCGGATCGCCGCTCTTCGCGCCCCTGTCGCCCGCCGCAGCGCACGCTTCACTGCGGGGCAAGGCGGCGAGCGCCGCCGGGCTGTCCTCCGCGGCGGCGGCGACGGCGCTTCGCAGGATCGCACGGGCGGGAACGTTTCCCCCTCAGGAAGTGGAGCAGGCGGAGGCTGCTGCGGTCGCCGGCCCCGTCTCCTTGTTCAGGTGGCTCTGGCGCCGCGCTGGGCTCGACCCCGGTCCCGCAGACATGTCCAGCCGCTTGCAGCCGCAAACATCCTGGCGTCCTGACTCCCGCGCCGGTCGCTCCCAGCCCCGCGACGAGGCCGCCGCGCGACAGGCAGCAGCCGAGGCCCTCGCCGCCCTTGCAGAGCTGGTTCACTCTTCGTCGCGGTGCGCGAGCGCCGTGCTTTCGGACAGCGGCTGGGGCGACGGCTCTGCATCGTCGCCTGCCGATGCACCGGCGCATTCGCGCCATGCTGTCGTCGGGGAGCGTGGCTCCAGCGGAGTGGCGGCGGTGCTCTCGCGGCTGGAGCTGAGCTCAGGCCGTCCGCTGCCTCCGCGCATGGCGCGAGCGGCGGCGGCGTGCGCGGCTGCACTGCCCGCGAGCCACGACACGTCCATGTCATGCGCAGGCTCCGCTGCGGCGGGGGAGGCTCGGAGCATGTCGGGAGGCACGGCAGCCCAGCGCCTTCCTGCGGGCCTCTGGGCCCACGTGCTGTGCCGACGCTGCGTTGCTGCCGCAGTCTCCGTCCAGGAGGCGTCGGCCCGAGTCGTTTCCAGGTCCGAGGCACAGGCCGCCACCGGCACGGCGTGGGCGGCGCCCACCCGCGCGGCTGTCGCTTCCCTGGAGGGGCGCGTCGCTTCCCTCCGAAGCCACGTCGCTGTGCTGGGGGCGGCGCTGGCGCTACGCGACCACCCCAGACAGCCCGCCGCAGTGTCCGACGCGATGCGGCCAAGCCTGCTGCCCGCGGCCATGGCGGCCTTGCGTGGCGCCGTGCATGCAAGCGCAGCCGCACACGCTGCCGCCCGCTCGCGCGCCCAGTGCGCTTCGCGGAGTGCGAGCATGTCAGCAGACAACTCCCCCGCGGAGGCACTGCGGGTGGCTGCAGAGGCGGCCGTGGCGGCGGTGCGGTCGGCGGCAGCGCTGCGGGCTGTCGCGGACCAGGCATGCAGGGCTGTGGACTCCGCGTGCGAGCAGTGGCAGGCGGCGTGCTCTGAGGCTGCGGCGGCCGGACCAGATGGCGCTGCGGCCGGGCAGTCCTCGTCAGCTGGTCCGGCCGCCTCGCCGACGACCAGGGGCCCCGCATCGCACCCTCCGTCCCTGCTGGCACCGGCCGGCCCGCGCCACTGCGCCGCGGTGTGGCCCCTCATGGCAGAGGCCGTTTTCTTGGCCGGCGACTACGCGGGCGCGGTGGGCGCCTCGGCTGCCTCGCCCGACCTCGGCGCCCAGCGCGCTCCCAGCGAGCTGGCGGCGTCCCTGCTGGCCGCCCCTGTGTCGCGGATCTGCGAGTTCCTCTTCCGGTTCGCCGCTCGCCTGCCGTGGCGACGCGCAGCCTCCGCCACGCTGACTGGGGCTGTCGACTCGCAACTGGTTCGGCAGCCAGGCCAGCCACGCCACGCAAAGCCGCACCGCCTTGCCAACGAGCTGGCCTCCGCGGACAGCCCACAGCCGGAGCACGATGCTGCTGTCGCCGCCGCGGCCCCGCACTGGGCGGGCCGCGCTGCAGAGGCGGCGGAGCCGATCGTGCACCACTTGCTGGCAGCCGTCGCGCGGGCAGCGCACGCTGGGGTCAGCGCAGCCCTCGGCGTGGCGATGGCAAGGGCGGAAGCACGCGCTCGCCCAACCTTGTGGGCAGCCCAGCCCGCAGCGGATCCCCGGGCAGGCAGGTGGCCCGGCCCCAACGGGCAAGTGCAGCGTTTCTTTGTGGACGCGGCCGACCTCGGGGCGGCCGGCAGGTGGGGCGCTGCCCCTCCAGACAGCGACTCAGAGGGCGACCTGGGAGAGGACTACGACGACGTCGACAGCAACGAGGACAGCAGCGGAGCTGACGCCGACGGCGGGGCCTGGATGGCTTGCGACCCCGAGAGCGCCTGGGAGACGGGGTGGGACGTCTGGGGAAGCAACGGCGGAGCTGCGTGGAGCGCGAAATCGAGCGGCGCAGCAGGCGGGCTGGCGTCTCCCGGCGCTGTCGCAGTCGCCAGGCAGGCGCTCGAGCTCCTTGCCCTGCTCGCAGTGGTGCCCGGCCTGCCGCGGGTCCTGCAAATGCGAAACCGGCTCGATTTGGTGGCAGTGGTGGCGGCGCACGACTACGAGGCTGCAGCGGAGGCCGCCGTCGCTGCTGCTGCGGCGGCTGCCCGGCCAGGCGCCGACGAGGAGGCCCGCTACGAGGCGGAGGCAGCGGCGTCTGACGCAGTGGCCGCCGCTGCGTGGACCTGGTCACCTGGCTCGACTCGCGGCACCCAGCTCCTCACCGAGACCGGACACCGGCTTCTGGCGCTGGCCTCGTTGGAGGCGGAGAGCCTCGGCTCTGCTTCCGGCAGAGCCGCGTTCGGGGACGTGACCTCGCTGGGAGTGATCTGCACCGTGCTTGGAGAGCTGACGGCCCACGATGCTGAGCTGATGGAGACCGTCAAGGCCATCGACGAGGGACGGGCGCAGCCTCGGCGGGACCCGCCGGAGCTGGAGGCCCCACCCACGTCAGTGGTTCGCGCAGCCCTTGTGGCGGCGGAGCAAGGGGCGACGGCCCTGGGGGGCCTCGGCGAGGTGGAGCGGCGCGTGCTGGCCAGCGGCAAGCCGGCCGGAGCGGCAGACGGCCGCAAGGCGGGCGGAGGGCTGCGTCACGCGAGCGAGAAGCCTGGCCGGAGCCCCGCGGCCTCCAAGCGTGGCAACGACGACCAGGACGGGTTTCCGCGCGCCAGTGCGCGCGGCAAGCGGCAGCGCATGGCGTGAGAGCGCGTGTGGCAAAGGGCGAGGCGCAGTGGCGCCGGACCAGAGCGCGCTGTTGACGCGGCGAGCGAGCGAAAGCAGTCGACCGCCTTCAAGGCGGCGCAGCCCCAAAGCCCAAGCCAAGAACCACATTGCACGCGCTCGTCTCTGGCGCGGGGCAGGGTGGCCTCCACGCTCCCGGCTCCGGCGGCCTTGGTTCGCTCAGCGCCTGCCGACTGTGCCGTCTGCGCGCAAAGGCGTCCCGTTCGGCAGAATGACGCGTCCCTGGCGGTGCTCGGGGTGGCCGATCGGATGCCCCGCCGCGATTTCCTGGTCCAGCGCGTGCTTCTTGTGCGCAAAGCGCTCCTGCACTTGCATCAGCGCGTCCCGGCCCACGACGAGCAGCCGCGCATTGATTTCCGGGTCGCGTTCATACCTCGCCTGTTCGAACTCCTCGCGAGCCGACTCACGGAGCACGTCGCCCCAACGACGGCCCTTGTCATCCAGCCAGTTGTAGTCTCGGCACTCGCGCACAATGTCGCGATAGAGGCGAATAGCCTCGAGGTTCGAGCCCCGGGTGTCCGGGATGGACACGATTTGCACCGCTCGGGAAGGCACACGCACGACCCCAAGCGCCACCGAGCGTGCCGTGCCGGCCGACGCCGCGCCGGAGCGCTGCAAGGCGCCGGAGCGTGCAGCTGCGCGCAGCATTCGGCTCAGTCTGCGGCAGCCGAAGGCCGAGCCTCGCCCTGGCGCTTCGCCTCCGATGAGCACGTGCGAGACCGCGTCCCCTCCCCCGCTCCTTGTTGGGGAGCCCGGGCAAGTAGTGGTACTTCCTGCGCTCGAAGGCCCCGCCGACCTGGCGCGTCAGTAGTGGTGGCTGGGGTGGGGCTGCGCGGGCAGAGCCGGCCGATCACGCTGGGAACCCTCTGCTCCGAGCACCGGCTGGCCGCGCCTCACGGCGCTGAGACGCTCTTTCGTGAGAAGCCAGAGCTTGGACTGATGCGCTTGAGAGCTACTTCTTGATGCCGAGTCGGGCGGCATTCGTGGCGCATGCGCGTGGCCATTTGTGTGAGCGGAGTGAAGCACTCTCAGCCTTGCCGTCACAAGGTCCCAGCGTGCCCGGCGGCGCCACGGCGGCGGCCAGAGCAAGCTTCATCCAACCGGCTTTGCGCCACAGGGGCGGGGCCCCGATATCAGCTGCTCCTTTCCTGTTAGCATTGGCGCTCTGCCTGAACGCCCCCCGCTGCGACCCCAGGGTCTTGGGGACATTTCGAGAGCCCTGCACGCAGCAAACCAGAGGCTAGAGTGGCGCTCCACCTGCTGGTGCCCAGGGACAGCCGCTGCGCTTGGCTCCAGGCGTGCCGGGGCCGGCGCTGTGGGCGGCGGGCGCGTCGCATCGCTCCCTCGCCCGGCCAAGCTCCCCAACTTGGGGAGCAGCGAGCTGGTCGGTCCCACGCGCCTGCTTTCCATGCCCCACCGCTCGAGCGCGTCGCGTGCGTCGGATTTGTGAGCCATTGCTTGCGAGGAAATGGGGGGGGGGGGGGGAAGGGGCACCCCGCCGCAGCAGGCATCACAGAGCTGGGGAAGTTCGCGCAAAGGCAACCACCACGAGCTCGGGGTGCAGTCCATGCCGCAGCGTGCGGGCTGCGCAGCGCCTTCGGCCGCCCGTTCCCGCGGCACGCCGTTGGGTGTCCAGGCGGCCGTTGGTTCCGGGTTGCCCTCCCGGCCGCAGGAGCGCGCGCGCTGCAGGGCAGCTTGACTTCCGGCAGCGGCCCTCGGCCGCCCCGCACCCGCCGCCCCACGGAGAACGTGGTCGGCGCTCTCGAGGAGGGAGCGCGGGCCAGGCCCACCAGGTTGCTTCTGGTCGAATCGCGTTCTCGGCCAGTCCGGGCAAGGAGCAGCCACCGACTGGCGACACATGCCCTGCCCTGTCAGCGGCATGCTCGGAAGCCAGTCATCGGCTGGGAGCGCCCGGCCCCCGCCAACGGTGGGTTGAAAGGGCGTGCAGCAGGAGGGCCGGGTCGCGCGGGGGTGGGCGCTCCCCCCCCCCCCTGCCACCCCGCCCCCAAGCTCCAGGCGACAGATGTCGCTTGCGCCTGGAAAACGGGCGACTCAGTCGGCAGAGGCGAGCCGCGCAAGTCGATCGCAACGCCGGCCATCGTGCCGCCACAGGCGGCACCTGCTCCCCGCTCGGGCGGACCGCAGGAGCGCGGGAAGCAAGCACGCCAGGGGCGGCGACCTAGGAGGCACACCCCCCGAAGCGCCGGACCCCCGGAATGTCCAGCTCTCGCAGGGCCGCAAGAGCTGCGGTGCAAGGCCCGACAACGAGGAGTCGCCCAGACGCGCCAACCGGAGGGTTGACATCTCTCACGCCGGCGCTGGAGGCCTCCCGCGGCCACGAGCCTGAGCCATCTCCAGGGGCCGACTGGGACGACGATGACGTGGACAGCACGGGCACGGCGGGCGAGGAGGCGGCGGCCGACGAGAGCGCCGAGGAAGCGCAGCTAGCTGAAAAGCAGCAGCAGCCCAAGCTTGCCATCGAACACGAGTTCCCGCCGATTCTGGAGGCCGTCATCAGGGACACGTACTCGGAGCGCAAGGAAGACCAGGACCGCGTGAAGAAGGACATGGCCATGGCCGGGCGCCCGCACTACAAGTTCCTCAGCCTGCGAACGGTGAGCTTGGTGGTCTCGCCGCCATCGAAAGCACTCCATTCTGCGCCTGCCAGGGTGGCGAGCCTGCCAGGCCGGGCCGCAGCTGGCTGCGCCAGCTGCGTGATCGCCGTTGATTTCGGCTGCGATGGGGGCAGGGGCAGCGCTCTGGCGAGGCGGCGAGCGTTGGACTGAGCAGGTCGGTTTTCGGCGCAATTGCCGACGGCGCGTCCCTGCGCCCTGTTCAACCACTGCCGCCTGAAATGCAACTGCCCCGCCGACCGCCGACCGCCGCTCCCCTGGCCCGCCCGCCTGCCCGCTGCGTCCGCGTGTGATCGTGTCCGCAGGCCCGCGAGAACATGCACCTGAGCCACCCGCGCAAGGCCAAGGGCGTCAGCCCGGACGGACGCGTGCTCGAGTGGACGCACCTGAGCATTTGCGACACCGAGCTCGGCAGTCACGGGTGCACGTGGCTGTGCTGTCTGTGCCGGTTGCGCGCCGTGACCAAGGTTTGCCCTTGCCTCAGCGCGCGCAACTGCGCGGGTGTGAACGCCGTGCCGTCCGAGCTCAGCGAGTTCGGCGTCGGCGTCGGCCTTTACTTTAAGCTGCTCAAGTACCTCGCATTCATTTTTGCCATCATGCTGTTCTTCAGCATCCCCAACGCAATCCTCTTTTGGTTTGGGAACGGCCTCCTGGACAGCTCCGTCACCATCACGGACTCTCTCGCCCTCCTCACCATCGGCAACCTCGGCGAGGGCACGGCCGCGTGCGAGCAAGTCGCGGAAGACGAGACCTTCAGCCTTGCCTGCTCGCCTGGAGCCGTGTTGGGTAAGGTGGAGGCGTACTACGGCCAGCCCCGCGGGTCGTGCGTGTGTCCGCAGGCACAAACGCCGACCCCGGAGTGCGGCGGCACTGCCAGCGGCTCGGGCTGCGCCGTGAGCCCCGGCGGCGGCGAGCGCTCGCGCTACTGCCACCTAGACTCCGACCGCCCGCTCCGCCTCCCGTCCGGGGACGTCGTCGGCGTGGGCCCCTGCTGCTCGGCATCCATCGTGGACAACCGTGCGGACTTTTCTGCGCTCGACATCAACGTGACCAGCGGCTGCAACTCACTCAGCGCGCAGCGTATTTTCGCCGGCTCGTGCCTTGGCAAGGCCTCGTGCAGCCTCCGAGTGTCGTCTGCGCCGGGAACGGTGTACAGCTGGCAGCCACAGAGCGCCTTCGGCACTGACTGCACTGAGACTCCTGCTGCCTCGGCCCCCGCCTCCTCGCCGGCGCGGGCTCCGTACAACGCTTCGTCGCAAATGTGCGAAGACACGCTGGAGTCTGCTGGGGGTCTGGATGACTGCCCCGCCCGAAGCAGCCGGCGCCTGACCATCATCGGCACGTGCTACGCCACCCAGCTCAATCTGTTCGACGGCGTCATCATCGTGGACAAGGACATCGTGGGCATCTTCGTGAGCCTCTTTGACTTCTGCTCCATCTTCGTCTTCCTCGTCGCGGCTTGGTACCTCTCCACCGCGGAGGTCAAGGACACGCTGACCCGCGTGCGGATGACCGTCGCCGACTTCAGCATCTTCATCCCCGCGCTGCCGCGCGGCGTGGCAGAGGATACGCTGGAGCACGATCTTCGCTGGCACTTCACTTCCCTCTTGCGCAAGCTGCGCCACGAGAAGGGCTTGCCCGTTGACGACATCCCCTCAAACGCCGCCGAGATGGAGCAGTGGCGAGCCAACCCTGCCGGCGACCGACGAATCTCCCACGCGGGCGGCGAGGCGGCGGTCGCAGCTGCGGAGGCTGCCGCGGGACGGGCTCCCGCGCTTCCCGGCCACGGGCGCGTTCCCACCATCGGCGTGGACACCGCTGTGCACTTCCCTGTGGTGGCGGACATCAACTTCGGATACGCGCAGGGCCGCCTCCTCCGGCTCCTCATCTTCCGCGGGACCCACCTGCGCATGCTGGAGTACCATATGATGAAGCTCAGCATCCACAAGCAGGAGCTGCTCGTCAAGGCACAGGAGCAGGTGCTGAAGGGAAAGGTGGCCGACGTGAGGGCGTCCATCAAGCGCAAGGCCGCCGAGAAGCGCAGAGAGCAGCGCCGCCAGTCCCACACCGTGACGCCGCGCAGCGACGCGGGGTCCAGGTTCGGCAGCGGGTTCCGGACGGCGAGCCCTCGTGGCATCTCTGTGGGCGTGTCCATGGGCGTCTCCGAGGAGGACGACGACCTGTCCAGCCTCTCCGAGGACGAGGAGGGCGGCATGGGGCTCGGCCTCGACGCCGAAAACGTGAGCGTCGTCGTGGGCATCTGGCTCTCGTCCCTGTCCAAGGACAAGCGCGTCGCCCAGCTCCGGGAAAAGATTCGAAAACTGAGCAGCGACATCGAGCGCCTCAACCTCGACATCGACACGGAGAGGGCCCGGGCCACGATGGCCGCCAAGGAGCTTCACCGCCTGGCGCAGGAGCGCCTCATGGGCTACCACGACGACGAGGCGGAGCCGGCCGTCCAGGTTGCCGAGGCGCCGGTGACGGCGTTCGTGACCTTCTCCTCGACCACTGACCGCGCTCTCGTGATGGAGGCGTACCGCGAGCCTTGGCTCATCCGCTGCTGCAAGCGCGGGCGCATCCGCGACCTGATGCTGCAGACCGCGCTGCGCCTGCCGCAGGGCCTGCGCGTGCGAGCGGCGCCAGCTCCCTCCGACGTAAACTTCGAGAACCAGGACGTCACCGCCGGGTCGCGCGTGCTCCGGCAGTGCGCGACCCTCCTGGTCACGCTGATCATCCTCGGCGGCGCCGCCGTTGCGCTCTTCTTCACGGAAGACACCAAGCGCACGCTCCTCCGCGAAAACCCGCCCCGCGACTGCCGCGCCTTCAGCACTGACGTGCTCACCAACCAGACCGCCGCAGTGCGCGACGAGTACTGGCAGTTCTTCGGCGCAGTGAGCGGCAACACGGGAGTGCTCGAGTGCTACTGCCGCAACGTGCTCTCCAAGGACCCGGGCGCGCTGTTCAACATCAACTTCGTCGTGCCCGTCGTGGACATCGAGCGCGTCCCGTCCACGCAGTCGGACTATGCTGAGATCAAGCTGGCCGCCGAGCGCGGCGAGTACTACGAAGGCGCCCCCTTCACCACCCGGGAGGCCAAGCTGTGCGAGACTTGGTTCAACTCCTTCCTGCAAGTGCAGGCGCTCATCTACGGCTCCGCCGCCATCACGCTCTTGGTCAACTTTGCGGTGCGGTTCATCATCAACTTCCTCGTGAGGCAGGAGCGGCTCGGCTCCAAGACTGCCGAAACCGCCAGCCGCGCCCTCAAGCTCTTCTTGCTCCAGTTCCTCAACACAGGCGCGCTGGTGCTCATCCTCAACGCCCAGATCGACACCGAGTTCGAGCCGCTGCGCAAGGGCCAGTTCCGCGACTACTCTGCTGAGTGGTACCGCTCCGTGGGCGTGTCGCTGACCATCGTGATGCTGGCCAACGTGTTCATCCCGCACCTCACGCCCCTCTTCTTCTGCATGAAGTCTGGGACGGACCTCTGCATCGACAGGCGCTGCACGTGCGACCCCACCATCACCCGCGCCACAACCGCCCAGCAGCTGGCGCAGGTGCTCCGCGGCCCCGAGTTCCTCGTGGCCGAGCGCGTGGCCCAGGTGTACACCATCGTGTTCGTGTGCGTCGTGTACTCGACGGGCCTGCCCGTGCTGCTGGCCGTGGCCACCGTCTCGATGCTGCTCTTCTGGCTGGTGGACTTTGTCCTCTTCGTCAGGGTCTACCGCAAGCCCGCGCCCATCGACGGCTCGCTCAGCAGCCTCTTCACGGCGATGCTTCCCTTCGCGGCCGTGCTGCACTTGTGCATGGGCATCTGGATGCTCTCCAACGAAAGCATCTTCCCGCCCGCGGACACGCTCACCATCGCCGCCCGCTTTACCGCATCGCTCGGCGCAAGCGCGGAAGAGGTGGACAGCATCTTTGGCTCCGTGTCGGCCTTCCAGGAGCTGCTTCAGACTTACGATCCGTCCGGCTCGCTGCAGATCGGCTCCCGCATCAGCAGGACGCACGTCCTCCCGCAGCTGTGCATGCTCCTTGTGCTCGTCCTTGCCATCGTCCTGGGCCGCCTCGTCTTCCGCTGCTTCAGCCGCACGATTCTCACCATCTTCCCGTGCCTGCGCGGCCTGGAGTGCTGCATGTCCACGTACGACCTGCTCAACAACCGGGCAGTCGCCGCCCAGCGCAAGCTCGGCAAGCGGCTCCAGGAGAGCAACAACCGTGCGCAGGTGGAGGAGGTGATTGGCGACGACAGCACCGACGGCGAGACCCAGACGGTAGCCACGACCCCGGGCGACGACGCCTCGACCGTCGGGGGCTTCGATGGCGCCTTCGATGTCGAATCGCCTCGCTCGTCCCCGCGTGGCTCTGGCCGCGGCGGTTGCTGCGGCTGCTGCTGTGCGGACAAGGCCAGCGCCTACAGCGCCCCGAAAACCCGCTCCAAGCGTCGCCGGGCCAAGCAGGCCAAGTCACTGGACACAGGCTCACTTCTCTACCGCATCGAGAATGGCCTTGTGCCCTCCTACTGGCAGGCCGTGCCCACGGACGTCCTGGAGGCGGTGGTGTCCGACCAGCGCAGCAGCAAGCCCGAGCTGAAGGTGCTCTTCCGCAAGGCCCTGGCAATGCGGACAGAGGACATTCGTGCCCGCGCGGTTGCCAAGGCCCGCGTGGCAGCGCTCGCCGAGGAGGCCAGCCTGCTTCGCCAAAACTTCGTGGGGGTGGTCCAGCCCGCGTACGCCGAGGCCCTCCTCGAGGCGGAGCGCGAGGCGAAGGAGGAGCAAGCCGTCCGCGACGCGATCCGGAAGCGCCAGGCAGCCGTAGCCGCAGCCCAGACCGCCCGCATCAGGCGCATGGAGCAGCTGCGCAGCGCAGAGCTCGAGCAGCAGACGGCTGCCTTCAACCTGGCGGCCGCGGATGCCCACATGCAGAGCCTGAAGAAGGACGACAGTGCGGCCGACGAGCGTCTGCAAGCGATTCGGGCCAAGCTGCTGGAGCTGCACAAGCCCATTGGGTTCGAGCACGCCAAGGAGGCCGTGGCGAAGCCCCAGCCGGCCCGGCCTGATATCACCGAAGTGAGCCGGGACGACCTTCGCCATTGCGAGCGTGAAATCTCGGACCTCAACGTGGACATTGAGCAGCTTTCGAGCGACATCAAGAAGTGCAAGACAGCCCTGACCGCCGCCCAGGCCAGGGAAGCAGCCAAGCCAGGGTCCCCTGCGAAGAAGGCCGGCTCAAAGGACAAGGCAGCGGCTGCTGGGGCAGCTGCCGCGGCAGCAGGCGGGGGGGAGTCCGGAGACAGCGACGACGACGACGATGCTGACGACAGTGACGCCGAAGAAGCCAAGGCCACCTCGGCTGCAACGCACAAGAAGAAGCTGCTGAACCTGGAGGGCACTCTCAGCGACAAGCGCAAGAAGCTCGTGAGGGCGGAGGCGCACCTCAAGGTGCTGATGGACAAGTCCAAGGTGTGGACCAAGTTCCACGAGGAGGACACGCTGTATTGGCTGTACTCGGACATGGTGACCATCACCCACCAGCTTTCCCAGCTGCGGAACAAGCTCAGTCCTGCGGCAGCCGCAAAGCTGAAGCGCGCCGAGGAGGCCTCCAAGAAGATCGACGAGAGCCACAGCAAGGCCGCCCTGCGCTACGAGGAGGCGCTCCAGGAGAACATCTCTGTCCTCAAGAGCGCCGCCCGCGAGGCGCGTGCCAGCAAGCGCGTCAAGGAGGCCACTGGCTATGAGGCCAGCACCGAGCGCATCCAGACGGTGGGGGGCAGTGATATGCATCTCGTCGAGCTCCCGTCCGTTGCCGACGAAGGAGCCGGCGCAGACGCCAAGGCCGGCGCGGGCCTCGGCCCGTCCGCCACGGTAGTGATGGCGCCCTCTCGCCGGACAGGCGTGCCGTCGCTGGGCTCATACGGGCGCCTCACGTCCGCCACCGCCGACCGCGGGCTCCAGCTGCTCACCCTGGAGCAGGCCATGCAGCTTTCGCTCCCCGAAGTTGAGAGCCTGCGCTCGACCATGGCCCAGCAGTACAAGCGCCGCATCCAGGACGCCATCTCGCTGTACACGGCCAGCGGCCTCGGCGTCGACCTTCGTGTGTCCGTTTCGGGCGCCCAGTTCCTCTCGGACGTGCACTCCTATGCACGCATGGACGCCGAGTCGTACCGCTACAAGCTCGGGAAAGGCCTGATGCTGCCCGCGCACCTGACGGATTCGGGCACCCACGTAGAGGACAGCTTCGGCGGCGCGGTGGCGCACCCCGAGGACACGGGCGCTGTCCTCGACAAGGACGAAGTCACGCGCGACCCCACCGAAGCAGACATCCGCTATATGCGCCACTGCGGGTCCTTTGGGCCTGCTGAACGAGCTGCGGCGGTCGCGGCGCGCCGCAACCCGGCCGGCGCCGACAGTCAGGTTTGAGAACCCCCCCCCCCTCCCGCCCTCGCATGCAAAGCCGAAGAAGTGTGCAGCTTCAGGTTGCCAGTTTGCCGGATTCGTATCGTGTGCCAGAGCGCCAAGATTGCGGCCAGCGAGATTGCGTGTGCGTTCGATCGCGTGTTGCAACGTGTTCCACGCCAGACAGCAGGACGCGTGCACCACCCAAGCGAATTTGCAAACGGGCTCCGCCCTGCGCAGCGTCCGACTCTGCCTCGGTCGTGTGGCAAATGTGAGGGTGCGTGCACTCATGTTGCAGCTGTCTTTGCGACGTTTTGACATGCAGAGTCGCTCGCACACGCCAACGCCAGCCGCTTCCACTGTGCGCCGGAGCCGCTGCCTCAAGCCCCCGCCTAGTTGGAGGCGGCGTAGGTGTTGCACGACGGGCAGCGCAGCTCGCGGCGCGAGAACTGCTGCCCGCAGCTGCGACAATCGCGCATTTGAGGCACCATCGAGAGGATTCCCATGGCAATCAGCTGCTGGAGCTCTGCGGAGTCGGTGGCGTCGTCGGAGCCGAACACGCGCTCGTCTGCCGGCCGTTGCGCTTCCCGCTCACGCCACGACATGGAGGCGTTCGAAGTCGGCCTCGTGCTGGCCGAGCCCGCGCCCTTGGTTGAGGCGAGGACGAAGTGGCACCGGTCGCAGCCGCTCAGGTTCTCCGCCTCCACAGGGTCGGGAGACCAGCCCTCCAGGTCTTGCTCCAGAGCAAAGCCGCCCACGGTTGTGCCTTCCGCGCGGGCAGTGGGGATTGTCTCCTGCGCCTCGGGGTCATAGAGGTGGTCGTAAAGCCAGTTGAAGTCATACAGACCAAAGGGCTTGGCCGGGTCGATGGCCTCTCGCACTGTGAGCACGCCGCACTGGAACGGGGCGTTGACGAAGCGAAAGCGCTCCTTGACAGGCTTGGGCTGGTCGCCCACGTCAGCGGCCTCCTTCGCGGCCGCGGCGTCGCCTGCCTCGTTCGCCTTCTTGTCCGCCTCCGGCTTGTCCGCCTCCGGCTTGTCCGCCTCGGGCTTAGGGTCCTCTGGCGTCGCGGTCACGCGGAAGTTGGCAGGCTTCGTGGGGCTCTGCTGGTCGGTGAGGAAGACCGTGACCTTGAGCGCGTGGTCCACACGGCTGCAGTACCGCACGCACAGACTCTTCGAGCCGTCCTCGTTCTGGAGCGTGCCGGTGGCGACGCAGAAGCCGAGGAGCGAGGCCTCCAGAAGCTGGGTCCAGCCCAAGGCGCGGTCGTTCAGAGCTTGCTGCTCGGGAGAAAGGCGTTGCACCACCTCAAAGTCCAGGGCCTTGGCGTGGCCTTCCACCTCCGCGCGCACGCGGTGGAGGAAGGCGATCGCCTCCTCGCGGCGGTGCTTGAGCGGCATGCCGCGTCCCATCGTCGAGATGTGCGCCGCCCACGTGGCGAACTCGATCATCCAGTCGCCCATGGTCTTGTGGCGGCTGGGAGCGACCGGCGGCAGGAGCTTGAAGACGTAGCGAGCGATGGCGGGCACCTCCACCATCAGGTCGAGCAGCCAGGAGAGCCGCTCCGCGACGGCCTGGGTGTAGGTCCGCTGCGACTTGAGCATCCAGGAGATGATGCCTCCGGTGTGCCCGCAAGACACAGAGTAGAGGAAGTCGCGCGAAATGCCAGCCGACACGGCCGCGCTCCGCTTGGCGAAGGCTCGCTGCTTTTCCTCCGCCGTCTGCTCCTCAGCAGCGGGTGCCGGCGCAGGCGCAGGCGCCGAGGCGTCAGGCGCTGCCCCCTCCGCCGTAGCAGTGGCCTCACCCCCCGGTGTGGCAGCGCCCTCGGCGGCCACAGCGTCGCCGGCAGCAGCGGGCTCCTTGGGGGGGTCCTTGGGCTCGAATCCCAGCATCGTTCCGGCGCGCAGCGTGTTGCACGTGTGGTCGCCGAGGACCAAGAAGATGCGCTGCTCCTGGAGACTGTCCTCGATGGACACCAGGCCGTCAATGATGATCTGCACAACCTTGCGGTGGGCCTCATCGTTCTGGGCACACGATACCTCGCTGGCCATGGTCGAGCACAGCAAAGCGGACGCGTCCTGGCTCTCGAAGGCCAGGTGGCAGGCGATGTCGCGGAGGATGGCTCCGTCCACTCCAAGGCGGGTGGCGACACCGAGCAGCCGGGAGTTCTCGTAGAGAGGCTGGAACGGAGCGGAGACTTCGGAGCTCCGCATGAACGGGCACTCCTCGGCCTTGGCCACCGACGCGGCCCACACTTCCATGTCCGGGTTGCCGTCGGGGCCAAGCGGCAGCTGGAAGGCCATGGGCCGGGTGGTAGGCGGCTCGGCGACCCTCCAGCGAGCCTCGGCTGCCTGTGCCTCTGCGCCCAGCAGGCTTGTGCCGGCTGCGGCCTGCTTGCGACGCCACTTGCTCAAGTTGCAATTTGCGCCGCCGGAGACGCGCAGATGCGGCGGCAGCTTGGCAGAGCAGGTGATGTTGCGCCAGAGCCTGAAGAAATCGTTCCAGCTCGGCCGGCTGTAGGCGCTGCCCATCGGCGGGATCTTGCGGCCGTCTGGGCGCACCGAGTCCTTGATGGGGCTGTCCTCGCCCAGCACGAAGTCGAACATGATGCGCAGCATGTTGCGGTGGGCAAGGAACCGGCAGACCTCCTCGAAGGGGATGTCGGCAGCGTCGGCCAGAATGCCCCAGTACTCCTCGAAACGAGCCCAGGCGCTGTCCACCTTGGGCAGCAAGCTGAGCATCGCGTCGATAAAGGCGCGAACGGTGCTTTGCGGGCCTTCGGCAGCGCCGGCACCGCTCGGCCCGTCACCAGGCGCCCCGTGCGCGGCCGGAGGCGCAGGCGTGGCGTCCTCCTTCTTCTTGCCGGTACCAGCGTCGTTGCTTGCGTCGGCGGCATCTGCCTTGGCTTCTGCCTCGGCCCGCGCGGCAGCCAATGCGAAGTTCTCCGCCGCCCAGAGCGCCCCCGGCTCAGCCGCAGCGCAGCGCGACAGGCACATGGTGATGAGAGACGCAACGGCGGACCGGATCTTCTTGTTCGTTGCCAGCAGCAGCAGCTCGCGGATCCAGTCCGGGTCCGCTGCCAGCTGCAGCAGCAGGCTGGCGCACGAGGGCGGGTGCTCGGCGTAGACCCTGGACAGGGCCTCGAGCATGGCGGGGACCTGCTTGACATCGCGAGTGGACTTGACCATGACACGCAGCGCGAACGAGGAGCCGACATCCAGCAGGCCAGAGGCCTCCTTGGCAGTCATGGCCGACGCGTCGCGGGCATCGCTCGCACCGGTGAGGGCAGCCACGAGCGCAGGCGCCGCCTCGGTGAACGTGCGTCCGATGAATCCGAAGAACTCGCCGGAGTACAGCTCACCCTGGCGCACCATCCGCGCGTTGTCGCTGAAGATGCGGTCAAACTGGGCCTTGGGGAGGAGCGAGCGCAGCAGCGTCGACGGCTGGATGCGGCCGCTGGACTTGTCGCCCTCCGCAGCAGCCGAGCGCGCAAGCTCCAGGAGCTTGCCGGTGAACGCGGCCGAGTCCGCCTCCGCGGCCTTGGCCTGCGCCTCGAGCAGCGCGCGGTGCTTTGCGCGATCCTCCTCCTCCTTGTACTTTTCAATCTCCGCCTCCACCTCCTGCGCGCGCGCCAGAGGGTCAAAGGGCCGCGACTCGACGGCCGCTGCCTCGAACGCGATGCCGTGCATGGCCGCGGTGACCGACACTGCCTGGCGAACACGCGACGGCTTCCTGCACTCGTACACAGTGAAGTACGCGTTGAGGGTGCGCTCCGTCTGCACGTCCGAGACATAGCCGAAGCGAGACACGGCGCGACCCTTGCCCGTGCCGCCGAAGCACTTGTCCGGGATGTCCTTGGGGTCGAAGGGGCGGACAGTGCTGTCGTTGAACTCGAACCAACGGCCAGTCGCGCGGTCCTTGATGAAGGAGAAGTAGTGGCCCGACTGAGCAGTGCCCGTGTGGACCACAATGCCGGCGAGGTCGTACAAGTACTCGTCCGACGGCGACTTGAGGCGGCCGTCCTCGTGGCGAGCCCGGGCGCCCGAGCTTGTGCTCGGGGCGGCTCCGTCAGCAGCTGCTGCTTCGCCTGCGCCGGACGCCGCGGCAGCGGCTGCGTCTGCTCCCATGGCGGCTGCAGCGGCCACCGGGTCACCCTTGGCGCGAAGAGCGGAGAGGAAGGAGCTGGTGGCGCCCCCAGCCTGCGCCGCGATCCGCTCCTCCTCCATCACGCCCTCGCGAGTGAAGGCGTACATGTCCAGCTCGTGGGGGAAGGCGAAGCGGGTGTTGATCTTCTTGTTAAGGAAGGTATCAAAGTCGAACACCATGCGCTTGAAGTGGAGCATCAGCGTGTCGGGCAGCTGCCCCAGCACCTGGCGCTTCTCCAGCTGCGTGGGGGTGTCCGGCGCTGCGTCGCACTTGTACTCGGACAGAGTCTCGCACTCGATCGAGCCGCGGAGAGCCTCGTACACATCGCTGTTGTTGGCCACAGTGAGCGGCAGGTGGTGGAAGACGGTGCGCTTCTCGCGGATCCACTGGAACTCGGGGCAGCACATTTGGTCCACGGTGGTGCCAGTGAAGCAGTCCCGAACCAGGCTGTGCTGCTTGGAGCCCTTGAGGGACTCGGACACCTTGTTCAAAAAGGCGTTGACGAACTCTTCAGCGTCCTGCTGAATGCCGACGTTCACGGGGTTGCCGCCGCTGTCCTTGAACGAGTTGCACCACGGGCGCGGGTCGTAGTCCCGGCGCTGGCTCATCGAGAGCGACGCAAACATGCGCTGAAGCTGGTAGAGCGGCGACTCGCTGGCCGGGGTGGGCACTGCGGCGGCGCCTCCCTCGACAGCGGCACCCTTGGCTCCTGCGCCTTCCTTCCACACCTTGACGGCGTCGGCAACGTCGTTGGGGATGTCGCGAGTGCCATCGTGAGTGTCATCGTCCGTGACTTCGCAGTCAGCGGCCAGCACCCCGAAGCGGAAGTGCGGCACCATAAACAGCTGCTGCATCATGCTGTTCATGTAGCAAATGCAGCCCAGGTTGCGGAGCCCAACGTAGCCGCAAGCGGCGCGGCGGCTCAGGTTCGGGTTGAGGGCCGACTGGGAAGGCTTGTCGCCCTTGACTGCGTCCATGACAGTGACGAGGCTGTCCGACATGCGAGCAACATTGCTCGGCTGGCCGCGAGCGAGCGCGGAAAGCAGCGCGAACGCCGCCGCGCGGGTGCGAGCGCGCTTGCACTTGGGCAGAACGGGAGCCACGGTCTCATCCAGGTCCTCGGCCGTCGTTGGCTGGAAGAAGAGGCAGTCCTCGAACACGACTCGCATGAAGGTGTCGTCTGGCTTGCCCGGCACGCCGGTTCCAGGCTCCGCTGCCAGGGAGCGAAGGGCGGGGATGCCATCGGCGAGGGTGGCGAGCACCTTGAGCACACCCATCAGGAGCTGGTCGACCTGCTCTGTGCCACCGCGGCGCTCCAGCGGGGGGTGGCAGGTGACGCGGCGCATGAGCGACTTCGCAACAGGCATCAGCCGGACCTCCAGCGGAGACGCCGAGGCACCGGCCGGAGGCGCGGCAGCCGCCACCGCCTCCGGTACCTCCGCGGAAGGCCGCGCAGTGAGCTCCACGGCAGGCGATTCCGTTGACAGCGCGACCATGTGCCGCAGAATGCGCGTGAGCAGGCTGAAGAACTGAACGCAGGCGGCGGCTGCGTCGCTGTTCGACGTGTCGGTGGCGGAGTCGTTGGTGGCAGCGGCAGCGGCGCTGGCGTCCTCGGCCGCAGCAGCCGCGGCCGTTGCGACAGCCACGGCGCGCTCCGCGGCACTGGCCACCTCGTCCAAGCGCTCCAGGAGCAGCTCCAGGAGGAAGTCAGCCAGCGCCGGGGCGCCCGCCGCCTTGAATGCCTCGTCGGGGATGCTGGCCACCATTGCGCCAAACTTGGAGGACGCAAAGCGACGAATGCGGGTGCTGCTGTCCGATCCGGAGTGCAGGAGGAGCCGAGGCACGAGCTGGGAGAGCCAGTTTTCCTTCTCGCCAGCAGCAGGCGGCTCCACGAGGAGCGGAGCGAGCGACGCAGGGCGCTGCATCGCAAGGCTCGAGACGAGGCCCAGGCCCAGCTGCACGATCTTCACATCCTCAGCGGTGGCTGCCTGCGCGGCTGAGCTCACGAGGTGCAGCACGCTGCCTACGAACCGGTCAGGGTCGGCGGCATCCACCACGGCTTCGCCAAGCTCGCCAGCGAGCTGGGCGAGGAGCGCCTTGGACGAGGCAGCCGACATGGACTGCTCCTCGACCAGGCTGTCTGGAGAAGCGGAGGCGTCGCCACCTGCGCCGGCCGATGCCCCCGCGGCCCCCGAGGCGCCAACGGGCTGGGTGATATCCGAAGGCTCGGCGGCGTCTCTGCCATTGGTGGCGTCCGTCGAAGCAGCGTCGTCATCGGGAGCGTCCGGTCCGCTGGAGGTGCCAGGGGCACCGGCAGCCGACGTGGCAGCCGGCTCGCCGTCAACGTCTTCGTCGTCGGCGTCCGCGTCAGCCGGCTCTGAGGCGCCAGCAGCGGCACTGCGGGCCTCCAGGGCAGGCCCCACAAAGGTGCGCGCCAAGGCGAACAGCTCAGCAACGCAGCTGCGGCGCAACCCATCAGCAGTGGAAGCAGCCTCGCTGCCCTCGGCTCGCTCGACCTCGGCAAGCGAGGAGGCGTCCCAGTCGCGCAGCAGCGACAGAAGGCGGCGCAGGCCACCGGTGCGAATAAACTGCTCGCGCCAAGCGGCGTAGCGCTTCGGCTCTGACTCCTCGTCGCTCGCGCTGGCGCTGGCGTCGTCGGCGGGGCTGTCGCTGGAAACGGCCGCGCCGCCAGTGGCGGCGTCCGTCGCACGCGCGCCGTTGTCGTACTGGTCGGGGGCCAGCGGACCGATGAAAGCGCTGGTGCCAACGGGGAGAGCGTTGGCCGGGTCTGCGTTGGACTGCGCGGGAGGGGCAGGCTTGCGCGCCCGGGGGGCCTCTGCGGCCAGCATCTGCAGCACCTGGAGCACGTACAGGAGCTTGAAGGGAGAAGCAGAGTCCAGCTCGGCAGCCCAGTCCACAGCGGAGAGGTTCACTGCAACGTCGTCCAAGCTCGGCTCGGCGTCGGGCTCGGCGTCGGTTGTGCCGACGGGCTCCGCAGCCGCTTCGGGCTCGGCCGTGGCGACAGCAGCCTCCCCGGAGTCGCTGGCGGCTGACTGAAGCGCAGCAGCGGCTCCAGATCCGCCAGTGGCAGCATCAGAAGCGGCGGCGCCGGCGCCCGATGCCGCAGGGCTGGGGGCGGATGCGGCCGCCGTGGCCGCCGCAGGCTTGGCGTCCTCCACCAGGTCTGCCTTGACAGGCACCAGGAGCGCGGCCTCGGCTCCCCCGCCCACGTGACTCAAGACCGACGGCTCGGTGGGCAGGGCCATCAGCATGGCCCACGAGCGCTGAACGACCGCCTCGTCGAACTCGGGCGGGGCCGTCAGGGCGCCGAACAACGCAGAATGGATGCCGCTCTCTGGTGCCACGAGGATGCGGCGGGACATGGCGCGAACCTCGAGGGCGCGGTCCCTGCGATCAGCAGCCGCCTGCCGGCGCTGCTTGGCGCGATCTGCGGGGGACGCGCCCGCATCGCCCGGGCCGTCCTCCGTGGGGATCGTCATGGTCGTGGTGTCGTACCCCAGGGCGCGGAAGTCGCTGAGCACGTTTCCTGGACGAGTGAACGCCGCCTCCGTGTAGAACTGGATGAAACCCTTGAGAGCCAGCATGCCGCTGGGGTCCAGCTCCGCGTTGCGGAACACCTCGCCCAAGCGCGAGTCGGACAGGTTCTGCTCGTCCGACACGCCAGCTCCTCTGCAAAAGTCGCGGAAGTGCGGGATGCCCATCAGTCCATCTTCGTTGCAGAAGCGGTGGAAGATGTGCATCACGACCTTCTCAGCGGCAGGGGTCAGCTTGGCAGAGCGCTGGTCGGACACGCTGGGGTTGGCAAGCAGAGGGGCGGTGGTCTCTCGCTGGATCTTGAGGGACAAGAGAACCGTGTCCGCGGTCTTGATGCCCATTTGTGTCAGGCTTCGGCTGTTTTGCTCGGGGCTCCAGACCTTGCCGGCCACGGCCAGCCGGAACACGGCCGGCGAGAAGCCCAGGAACTCAGCCAGCACGCCGCGCATCTCGGACACCGTGGCCGCACCCGGCAGCCGCAGGCGGAACTTGGCCGGAGGGGCAGGCTTGTCCGAGACGATGGCGGGAGGGTCCTTTTCGCTGCCTCCGCTGAAATGCTTGGCCGGGATGCTGCACGAGAACGAGACGACGAGGGGAGAGCCGCGCGACGCGAGGCTGCCGTGCGGCCGGACGCCAGACTCTGCGACTCCAGTCTCGTCGGCTTCGCGAAGCAGCTGGTCTGCCGCTACGAGGCAGCGCCCGGCCATCGACCAGCGGCCTTCCTCAACTGCGTCGCGGAGGCGGCGCACGATGGAGCTCACAAACTCGGCGCGAACGGCCTCAGGCCTGGCATCCTTGTTCTCGGACTCGAACGCCGGGCTGAACTGAGAGTGAAGCGACGAAAGGAACTGCACCGCGCGCGAGCCGACCTCGTCGTCATCGGCCTCGAGGGCGACGCGCCAGAGGTACTCGAATCCCTCCATCTCCTGCGGGAGCTTGCGTACGAGGAACTCTGGGTCCTCGCCAGGCCGCGTGCTGCGCAGGTCCAGCGCCCCGGCGGCGCCGTTGGCCAGCAGGAAGTACGGCACGAGGGCGCGCAAGTCGGCCAGTTGCATCCTCCGAGGGCTCTCGGCGAGCATACTGCTGCGGAACAAGTCAATCATGGTGGCGGATGTCATGACCTCGCCGACGGCCGACAGGGAGCCGGCTGCGGCCGAGCGCAGGTGGCGGGACAGGAGCTCGGTCTCCTGCGGGCACAGAGCGTCCGACACGAGGCAGGAGTAGAGCGTCTTGGCCTGCTCTCCGGAGAGGTGCAGGCTCTCGGAGGCCTCGCACGCGTTGACGAGCACGCCCAGGCGAGTTCGCATCGAGGTGATGAAGTCCGAGTCGTCTCCGCTTGGCGTCCACGCGCAAAGCTTGGAGCCAAGGTCGCGAAGCTCTGCCAGGCTGGCAGACGCGATGCCGCCGTCGGGGACCCACCCCTGGGCCGCTGCATGCGCCTTGGCGCTCTCGTGAACCCCGACGACAGACGCCAGCACGCTCTCGAGAAGCCCGAAGCTGCCTTGCAGGCGTGAGAGCAGCATGGAGCGGCTAAGGTCCGTGGGGCGGGAGCTGACTGCGGGGCAGTCGTTGATGACGGCCCACATGATGGACAGCAGCTTGGCACGCGAGCCGGAGCCGGACTTGACGCGCGCAAGCACGCGGGCGCAGAAGGGAACCTTCATGCGGTCGTGCGCCTGCTGCTTCAGAAGCGATGCGAAGCTGGTCTCGGCCTCAGCAGCGACCTCAGGCGAGGGAGCGCCCAGCGTGGAGTCGTCCTCAGCGACCGCGGCTTCCAGAGCAATGCCTGCCGCCTCAAAGTCGGCGGTGCGCCACACCTCGACAGCAGCGGCGTGCTCGGCCTTGGCCGACTCGGAGAGGACGCGCTCGCCGGCGGAAGGGCGCGGCGCCTTGGGCGCGTCAGCGGCGGGCTCGGCGAAGGCCACGCGCACGGTGGTTGCAGGCTCAAAGGCCAGCGACCAGAGGATGTTCAGGCCGATGGGGGCGAGCTTGACTGCCTTCTCCTGGGACACGTTCATGAGGGACACTGCCAGCCTCACAATCTGCGTCGTGATGGTCGCGCGTGGCATTTGGCAGATGCGCACCAAAATCGAGGCAGTCGCCTCCACGTTGAGCTCCGAGGCCATGTCCTGAAGCTGGCTGAAGCAAAGGTCGCGGATCTCCGCGTTGGCGCGGGGGCCGGTGCCAGACTCCCACAGGCGCTCCACGATGTCGGACGCGTCTGAACCGGCCCGGAGCAGGTTCTTGATGACCGCCCCGACGCGGCGGTAAAGCTCCTCGTGCGAGCGGCTCTGCGTGAAGACGATGTCGAAGAACTCCGTCTCGTCGAGCCACCGCTCGAGCGACTCCATGTCAACAGTGACGGCCTCCTTGGTTGCGGCGGCCTGAGCAGCCTCGGTGTAGAGGCGCATGCCCAAGATACGCTGCTGCAGCATGTCCTGGCGCAGCATGCACTCGGACAGCTCGAGGGAGCACAGCTCCAGGAGCGCCACGCCGGCCGTGCGGCCGATGCCACGGTGCAGGAGCATGCGCAGCGTGGAGTTGACCTTGGCGAGGTCCTCCGGGCGCAACAGGCGGCGAGCCACGGGCGGCTGGCAGCAGAGCGCGCGAGTGATCAGCAGCGCAAGCACTGGCGCAACGGCGGCGACCCAGTGCTTGTTGAGCAGGGCCACGTTGGCCTCAAGCATGCCCAGCATGCCTGTGAGGGTGGCCACTCGAGGGGCGCCCTCGGCGCCTGCGTCCGCCTCATCCGCCGGGCCGAGGGCGTCGCGGACGACGGCTGCGGCCCCCTCGAAGGGGTCGCCCGCGCCTGCCTCGGCAGCCGCAGCAAGGGAAGTCACCCCGGCCAGCCAGTGGGAGGCCAGGTACTCGGCGGAGCGAGCGGACCGCTGGTCCGCATGCGCCTCAAAGTGGGCCGCATCGACAGGGAGGCGCTTCATGGCCGCCGCGCGGCGGAGCATGTTGCCCAGAGCTCCGGACGTGAGCACCTTCGAAATGAACGCAACTGCCAAGGAGCCGCCGTTGTCGCGGCCTGGGCCGCGCGGCAAGACCACCGCCTCAGCGGGGGCGCGCAGCGCTGCAGCCAAGCTACCGTCTCCGATGGGAGCGTCGTCGCTGTCGCACACGGGCCCGCCTCCCGGAAGCAGAACCTCGCGCTGGCCAAGCTGAGTCGCCGGAATCGTCGCAATGCCGAAGGACGACTTGACGCAAGAGGCAGTGTCCGCCTCGGCGAGGCGCAAGGACCACACGGGCGTCCACGGCAGGTTGGCCGGCACAATCGTGCTACGTTGCAGGTCGGACAGACGCATGACCCTCACGAAGCGGACGACGCCGTCGTCGTCAGACTCGGCGGCGGGGGCCTCTGCCCCCGCTGCCGCGTCTTCCGCGTTGCTCGCGTCCGCCGCGGCGGGCGCGTCGTTCGCCTTTGCGGGAGCAGCTGCCTCGCCCCCGTCCTTGGCGTCCACTTCCTCCACCATTGCCTTGTTCTGGAACATGACCACGGCCTCGGTTGGGGGCGCAGCCCTCGTCCAGGTGTCTGTGAGGGTCCCCTTGACGAAGATGCCGCCCGAGCTGATCAGGTCCACCGAATCTCCAGGCTTCAGTGCGAGGCGCCAGGGCTCGGCGGCCAGCCGCTGCTCCGGAGTGATTGTGTGCCGGCCTCGAGGCGCAAGCACTTGAGCCGAGAGGCGCACCCAAATGGGCGACGCAATCGAAACCACGTCCTCGTACTGGATGCGCACACCGCGGGTGGCGTCAACATCGACGACCTTGACTGGCAGCCACATGTCCATGCCAGAGTTGAAGTGCTCCGCCAAGCTGCCCTTGGCGATGCTCTCTCTCCAGTCCTCAAGGCTCGCGGCCCCCTGCGAGCGAAGCCGCCAGCGACACCCAGGTCGGACACACGAGAAGGAGCAAGGAAAGAGCGCAGGGTGAGGCGAAGCACGCGGGCGACCGACGCACAAGCGGCGGGGGCAATCGCAGCGCGTGCTTGCCCCCGCGCGCCCTCGGACCCGCGCCGGCATCGAGGCGCGCGCTCCGCGGCAAGGCCGGGAGCACAGCGATTCGAGAGGAAGCCACCAGTGGGCCACGAGGCGGCGCCGTTGAGAGGCGGGCGATTCTCGCGGCCGACTTTGCACGGGCAGGCGGCGTGGCGCAGCCAAGCGCTCACCACCTCGTCTCCGTGAGACTTGTTGAATCTCGATGTCGGGTTTGAGGCCTTTCGAAGCTCAGAGTACAGCTCAGCCTCCACAGCCCCTCGCGATGCTGCGGCCGTGTCCACAAGCTTGTGCAACGCGCTCGCCACCTTGGTGGCCGTCTCTTCGGAGTCGTAGCTGCGCGGCCGCAAGGCAGGAGCATTTGGCGGCGGGGCGCACGTGGGAGGCGAGCGAGCGGCCCGGCGGGCAACAGGTAGGCCGCGGGCGCAGCAGCGCGCTGCTAGGCGCGCGGGGGCGGGGGCGGGAGGCCGCGCAAGGCGGCCTGGCCGGCGCCGCGGCGAGCCCGCATTTTCCCGTCAGCATCCTGCGCTGGATCGTGCCGCGCGCCCAGCCGGAAATTCCCCAGCGCTTTCCTGCTCGCCGGAGCGGCGGGGCAGCGGCGCGCCTGCGGGCTCACGTCGTGCGCAGCATAGCCTGGAACACCTTGGCTAGCTCGTCGCCGTTGGGGGCCGCTTCGGCCTTGTTGGACCCGATGCGCATGTTTGCGAGCTTCTCCAGAAGCTCTGCCGATCTGTCCACGAGCGCGGCGTCGCCGGAGGTGGACGCTACTGCGAGGCGCGGTCGCGGCTTGGAGCGGGGCGTGCCGGTCGCCCACGAGCGCGGGGCGGGGCGCGCGCGCTTGCTGGCTTGCTGGCACAGCTGCAACGTGGACGCGAGCGGCGTCCGCAAGGAAAGCGCGCTTTGGCGAGCGCGAGGCCTGTCGCCGCCCCACGGGGCTCACCCTTGCGGAAGTCTGCCATCAGCGACGCAACATCGTCCTTGACTGCTTTGGGGTACGTCTTGCAATGCTCCGGGGTGGCTGCGGCCATGGCGGCCGGAGCGCCGAGTGTGAACCTGCGCCGCGGATTTCGCGCCTCCAACTGGGCGCCGACTCGTCCCCTTCAAATAGGCAGCAGAAATGAGGGCCCGAATTCGGGGCAGAGCAATCAGTCGTCCGCCGCCATTTCGGCTTTTGATGCCGGCCGCTCCCGGTCGCGTTCCCGCACCGACCGCCGGCCTCGCGTCGACCCGCGGGCATCGCGCTGTTTGCTCGGTTCGCGCAAGCCCCGCCCGCCTGCAGACCCCGCCGCTCCCGCAGCGAGGGCCCCTGGGCCAGTGCCGCTGCAGCGCGGCAGTCGTCGCCGGCTGACTGCGCGAAATGCGCCGGGCGTGCCGCTCGGGAGCGTCTGCGGCCGCCGAGGCAGCCCTGCGGTCAGCTGCGCGGTGCCACCCGCGCGGCCGGGCTGCCGCTTCCCGCGTCGCAGTGCGGTGGGCGTCGGCGAACGCGTCGGATGACGCGCCCAGCGCTGCAGTGGGACTGCTGCAAGTCGAGGCCGACGTGGCCGCTGGGGCGCGCGTTCAGGACGGGCACGTGGCGCGGCTGATGGAGCAGTGCCTGCAGTCGCGGCAGTACGCCGAGGTGCTCCGCAGCGCCGCAGCTCTCGCCAAGGCCGGATGCGACTGCCTGTCCGCCGACAGCGCAGCTGGCCCGGCCTCTTGCCACGGCGCTGGGCCCGTGGCGGCCGCCGGCACCGGGACGCTGCCCAAGTTCACCGGACTCGCTGCCGCGGTGGCGGCCAAGGCCCGCGTCGCTGGCGGCGGGGGGGCTCCGAGGGAGCGGCTTCAGCGGTCCGTGAGCGAGGCGCTCGCCGCCGCTGCGCGCGTCGCCACTGCCACAGGCGCGCGCTCAGGCGGTCACACGGGGCCGCCCAGCTCCGCTCGCGCTTCTGGCCTGTTCGCGGTGCTCGGGGGTACCGAGGCCGGACGGGCTGAGGCGCTCTCGGCGCTGCTTGAGGGGGCGGAGGCCCTCTGCGCCCCGTCGGCCCAGACCGCGCTGGGACTCACAGCAGCGGACGCGGCAACGCTTCTTCGTGCGCTCTCGTTTGTGGAGGCCAGGCACGCTGCCTGCGGCGAGGAAGGCGCCGCTCGGCGCGCGAGCGTGGCGACGCTGCGAGTCTGCGCCGCGCTTCGAAGCTGGGAACCCCCCGTGAACGCCTTCGGGATGGGGTGCGAGGAGGCGGCCGCAAGCGCGGCCCAAGTCGCAGCCGGCCTGGTGGAAGTCGCTGCGCGGGACGGGGGCCACAGTCACGACTGGGACTCGGGCTTGCTCTGCCTGCAGCGGCTGTGCGGAGAGGCCGACTGCAGCGGCGCGCTGCAGGAGGCCGGCGCGATGGCACGCGACCAGCTGGCAGTTGCCGCTGCAGAGCATGCCGCTGCCAGCTTCGTGCGCGCCGCCCGAGCAGCCCAGCTCCTGGATGACGGCGCGCGCCGAGCAGTGCTTGCGGCCGCGACGGGCACCCCTCGATCCTTGCGCGGAGAGGGGGCGCTGGACGGGCTGCCCCTCCCCGGGGCGGCTCTTGCGGTGCTGGACCCGGCATCGGACGCGTCTGGCCAGGAGGCTGCCGAGCAGGAGGCTTGGCGCGGGGCCCTCGCCGGCGTCCGACCGCCGCCGGCGGACTGGGAGTACGCCGCAACGGTGCTTGGGTCGCCTGCCTGGGCAGCGGGCGCCGGCCCGGGCGACCCGGCGCTGCGTGGCTCCGTGGCGTCCATTGACCTTGCGCGGGCTCGGGGGGGTGGCGGGGGCGCAGCCGGCAAGCAGCAGGCGCTCAGGGGCTGGCTCACCGGCCGGGAGACCGACGCCGACCTCGCCGTGCTGGCCATGGCGCGAGGGGGGCTCTCGCCCAGCGCGGCAGAGCTGCTGGAAGGCCTGGTGGCGGCGAGCCGCGCAGGCGCCTTGGACGCCGTTGTCCGGCGGCAGAGGCAGCTGTCACACGCCGCCGCAGCCGCCGGCGAGACGCGCTCGACAAGCCTCGAGGCGCTGCTTCGCGCCCCAACAACCGCCGCGGAGATGGAAGCCGCGCAGGCTGCCCTGGCCTGCGCCCTGGACGAGCGCTCGCCCGCCACGCTGAGCGAGGAGGGGCCATCGGCGCGCGAGCTCCTGGGGCTGAGCCCTGGCCTCGCGCGCGACCTCGTGAGGCACCTTCTCGCGCAGCGCGACCCGGCCGCCTCCGTGGCCGCAGCCTCGCTCGTTCGGGCCATGGTTGCTGCCCCCCTCCGCCTCTTCCCCTCGGCCGCCATGATGGAGCGCCTCCTCCGCCAGCTTGCTTGCGACCCCACGGAGGCAGTGGCTGTGCTGGATGCCGTTCTGGCATCGGGGACAGGCGGCACGCGCCAAGGCCGCCTGTGGGCCTCGCCGCACGGCGCGCTAATAGTTGCTCACCTGGTGCGCGCAGGCATGCTCGCAGAGGCAACAGATGTTGTGGAGATGATGACGCTGGCGGGAGGCACGCTCACCCCCGGCGCAGCCGTGGCCAGCGCGCTTGCCTCTGGGCTGGCCCGCTGCGAGGTGGCAGCGAGCGACGCAGCGGACCCGGAGGCCAAGGCAAGAGCAAGCGCGGTCCTGCTGCAGATCTACCACCGCATGGCGGCCACCCCCCGCGGATGCTTGCCAAGCGCCGCGTCTGCGGGGGCCGCCACGCAGCTCGCCGTCGCCCGCGCCAAGGCGTCAGGCGGCCTCACGGCACCATGGCTACTTGCAGCCGCAAGCCATGCATTGAGGTACGTTCCCATGCTCTCGGAAGCCCTGCGGAGCGCGGGCCTCGCCGAAGCGCGAGCGCGGGCCGCCGAAAGCAGGCTCGAGGACGCCGAGGCGCGCCTCGCCAAGCAGGCCGCGGAGGCCTTGGCCGAGCCTGACTCGTTGCGCTCCGAGCGACGCGCTGCCGAGGCGGACAGGGACGCACGGACGGCTGCAAGTGCGTTTCGCGACGCACAGCGCGAGGAGGAGGATGCCGTGGCAGCGCTTGGACCCTTGCTCGAGGCGAGCGGCTTCGGGAAGGAGCTGGCTCCGGGCTTTGCGGGCCTCGACGCCGTGGCCTCGGGGGCCACGGACGTCGCGCTCCCTGTTGAGGAGGCGCCGCTGCCGCTGCTTGCGCCTGGGACGACGGCGCCAGGCCAGTGGCCCGCCGACCCCAGCAGACGGCCCATGGCATCTGGCTCCGGTGCGGGCCTCGCAAGCGCGGATCCCGGGAGGTGGCAGCCTCTGGCGAACATGCTGGCGACTGCGGCGCTGAGCATGCAGGCGGTCCCGGGCGCCGCCCGTGCAGGTCTGGCGCTCGGGACGGTGCACGCTCAGCTCCGGGCGGGCGTGCAGCCATCGGGCGACACGCTCCGCTCCGTCGTTGCGGGCATCGTGCGCCTGCCGCCAGAGGACTGGGATCCGGAGTCCCTGCGGTCCGCGTTCACGCAGGCCGCGCAGCGGCTTGGTGCGGCCGTTGAGCATGGCAAGGCAGCCCGCGGCGCCGCCAGCGGCTTCCAGGCAGCCCTGGAAGCGCACGGCGAAGCTACTGCCGCCGCGTTTGCCCGTGCAGTGCTGTCCACAACGTGGGAGTCGCCTCACTCGGCTGCGGCAGGAGCCGCCGCAGCGCTGCTGGAGGCGGGGGTGCCGCAGCAGGCCGCCCGCTCGAGCATTGAGGGCATCCTACTGGCTGCGGAGCGCGGCCAAGAGCCTGGCCAGGAAGCGCTCGAAGACCAGCCGTTGCTGTCGCCGGCCAGCGACAGCCTGCCACCTGCGAGCGAGGAAGCGCTGGCCTCGCTGTTCCAGGAGATGCGCCGCTCGGGGGCGCTGGCCGCCGCGGGGCTTGTGTCCCCAATGCCCGCGCTGTCGGCCATCGTGCCGGGTGCCAGATTCGTAGACCTTCGCTGCTGCACGCGGCTGCAAGCGCACCTGGCGTGCGATGCGGCGGTGCGCGAAGCGGCAGTGGAGGCCGTATCAGCCGCTGGCGACGACAGAGACCTGCATTTTGTGGTCGGGCGCACGGGCGCGGTGGCAGCTGCGGTGGAGGACTGGGCAGCGGGAACCACGCCAGTGCTCAAGTTCGACAACCGCTCGTCGCGGACGCTGATGCTGCGAGCACAGTCGCTCAAGGCCTGGGGGCAGGCTGCTTTGGGTGGCGACTCCCTCGCCGGGAGGCAGCGCGCGTGACGCCGCGGCGCTTCTTGCCGGCTGCCCCCCGACAGCGACTGTGTCCTTGAACGTCAGACCCCCTCCAAAGTGCTGCGTGGCCTTGTGGACACGACGGCTGCACCGTCATGCGTCGTTTGCGTGGCATGTCGCGCTTCGCAAGCCCTCTGAAGGGCAACCACCAGCAAATGAGCGCCTTTTCACGCGCAACACAGCCACCCCCATTCGTCCGACTCGCAGGGCGCGGGCGCGCTCGGGACACGCTACGGCTCCAACGCACATATGCAGGAACAAAGGCCGAAACGGACTGGCGTCGCTGCGGCGGCAGCTGGCCAGCAGGCTCACCGCGCCCTCGAGCGGCGCTCTTGGGCAGGGCAGAGCGGGAGAGACAGAGCGGAAGAGCGAGTGGGAGGGAGGGAGAGTGCGGAACAGAGCAGAGAGCGGGACGCTCACGCCCCCCGGGGACTCCGGTCACTCTGCGTAAATGGTCACTGCGATGAACCGGGTGTAGATCACACCCGTCGTCAAAGACTCGACAAACGCCTCCACAAGGATCTCAGCCTCGGTCTTGCTGAGAATTGGACTTGTCTTGGGCACAGTGTCCTGCACGAGCTGTCGGATGTCGGTGGGCGTTTGCACGCGCGTCACCCACGCGTCGATGTGACCGCGCACCCGCCCCGTGGACTGGGCCTCCTTTTGCGCCTTCTTGATGCGGCTGTCGCTGATCGCCATGAGCTCCAGCACGCGCTTCCGGACCTCGCCGGTCAAGTTGTCTGCCATGCGTCGATCGTGCGACCCGGGCTCGAAGTTCATCGCCAAGGCGCGAGACATGAGGAGCGCCCGCATCGTGTCGCGCACGACAGGGTACGTGCGCCGGTCGAACACTACACCCTCGGCCAGTCGCTTGCCCAGCCGGATGCCACCGATCGCGCCCTCGACCTCCCCGGCAATCTCGCGCGTGAGCCGATCGGTTTCCAAAAGGGACAACTGCCGGCGGAGCGGCGGACCCACCAGCGCTCCCGGGGCGGTGCCCTCCGTCGCGCCAACCACACGTCCGTGCATGGCGTGCTGGGTGAGGTCAAACCCGCGCATCGCGCGGCCTGCCCGTGCCTCGGCGGGCAGTCCAAAGCACGATGCACAGCCAGCGGAGGGGGCCTCCCGGGCAGAAATGTGCACGTCCTTCGTGCCCTTGAGGTTCGCGGTCTTGAGGCGCCCGAGGTCGTCTTGCCCAGTGCGGATCAAGTCGGGCTGGTAGCCGCCCGCGATGTCGCCCACCGCGCGGCGCTCGTCTGCGTGCGAGCGCGCCCCCAGCAAGGGCATCCAGCACTCGCGGTCACGCAGGTCCCAGCTTGTGTCGCAGCAGCGCGAGGGCAGGAGCCCGCACTGCATCAGGCTTCCAGCGGGGTCCGACCGAAGGCCGGCGACGCTGGGCGCGTTGATGCTGGCCACGTCGCGCCGCTTTGTGAAGAACTTGTACCTGTACTCGTTCGTCGCGGCCATGAGCTGCATCTGCTTGGCCTTTGCCGCCTTGGCAAGCTCGGCAGCCACACGGGCATCTTGGCTGGACTTCTCGAGATGGGAAGCTGACGAGTCCGCATTTGTCTCCACCGTCACCGCTGCCGACGCGCGCATGTCGATGCCCAGGTCGTCCACGTGGGCTTGGCGGTCCTTTACCTTTCCGATGATCTTGAGCGCCTGCTCCATCGTGAACCGGGCCGGGCGCCCGTCGGCGGTGGCCTTGGGCTTGGCAGGCGCACCGCCAGACTCGCTCTGGAACCGGTTGCGCTGCATTCGCGACATGAACTCGTGCGGGCGCTCCATGCCCAGCCACTGGTCCACCCTGTCAGGGTCGTCGTAGTGGGGGAAGCCCATCTCCTTGGCGGCCATCATGGCCAGGGCGGTCACCTCGTCCACGCGCACCTTGGCCGAGTTGATGGACAGCGCGCGCCGCAGCAGCTGCCACCGCTTGCGGCGCTCGTCGCAGTCCACCTGCCGGTTCACCCAGATGTTCTTGTGGTTGAACATGAGCATCGGCCTCCGGTAGCGCAGCCGCTCCACGACTCGGCGCAGGCGGGAGGCGACGCGAGCCTCGTTGTTGTCGTCGAGACTCTCACACACGCCGTGCTGGTACCGTCCCGGGAGGACATCGCCGGTAGGGGTCCAGAAGTCCGGCACTGCGTCGTGGACCACGGTGTCGAGGCTCTCCTTGGACTCGGACGCCATGGCGCCGCCGTCGAAGCATGCCTTGCCCGTGTCGGTCGCGCCGGGCGGCATGTCGCCGTCCTCGGGGAACGTGGCCGGGTTCTCCTGGTCGGACATCTTCCACCCGACGTAGTCCAGGGTGCTGGCGGGGCCATCATCCTCGTCGCTCGCGTGCTTCGCCTGGGCGTCCGCCTTGGCCTCCTCTGCCATGGAGCTCATCGTCGTGTGCTCCAGCCCGGTGCGGAACGAGAAGAGGAACCGCTGGTGGCGGGAGCCGTCGCGGGGAAAGGCAGGCTCGCCGCTCGCAGTGGCACCCTCCACATCGCGGCGGCTCGGGTAGGTCACGACCCAGAAGGCCAGGACGTCCTCCTCGTCGCGGCCAAGACACTCCTCCTCCTCGATGCCGAACCCGACCAGGTCGGCAGTGTTGGGTGTGGCAGCGCTGGAACCCTCGGCCTCGCCGTCGTGGCCATCGTCTTCATCCTCAACAGCCGCCGCCTCGCCAGCAGTTTGCTTCACGCCCTTGAGCAACCTGTTGGCCGGTCGCAGCACCGGCACCTTGCCGAAGCCGGATTCGTCCTCTTCCTTCCAGGCACGCCGGTCGTCATCGTCAATGAGGTCCTGCGTGGCCACGCTGTCACTGTCGCTACCACGGCGCTTGCGGCGCCCTCCACCCGCCCCTGCGGCGGCTGCCGCAGCCGCGCCCGCGGCTGCAGCATTACCGGCAGCGCCTTCGCCGCCCGCTCCTTGAGCCACAGGCTTGCCGTCACGCTGGATGTCCTCCGAACCAGACTCCTGACCGTCGTCATCGCAGTCATCGTCGCCATCGCCATCGCCAGCCGCATCAGCAGCGGCTCCGGAAGGCGTCGTGCGAGTGTCCCTGGAGCGATGGCGCGGCTTGGGGGGCGGGGCGGCGGCTCCCCAGCCGCCGAAGATGGCACCCAGGGCGTCGATGACCCCACCGCCCTCGGCCTCCTGAGGATCGCCTTCCTCGTCCTCGCTGGCGTCGCCGTCGAGCGACGAGTCTTCGTCGCTGGCGCCCGGATCCTCGGCGCCCTCCGCGTCGTCGGCAGCGAGGCTGGCCCTGGCAGCCGCCTGGCGCTTCTTGATCTCCGCGACCGCCTTGGAGGTTCGGCGCGACTGGACAAAGCCAGTTGACATTTCGTCACCCTCGTACAGCACCCCGCAGCCACGCTCGGGGAGGAACTCCGGCTCTTCCCGCAGAGCAGCGACCACATCCGTGAGGGAAAGGGGGTCCCCATCCTGCCCCCCGGTCTCGCCCTCGCCCGGGTCCGCTTCAGTGGCCCTGCCGTCGTGAGCCCCGCCCTCGGCTGGCGCCCCGCCCTTGGAGTCCGCCTGCGGCTCGCCCGCAGCGGCGGCGGCCTTGCGCTTGCGCAGCGCGCTCTTGAGCTTGCGCGTCGTAGCCTTCACCTTGGCATCCGCTTGGGCCGCAGCAGAGCCGGTGGCTGCGGCATCCTGCCCTGAGCCCTGCTCCTCCTCCTGGTCGTCGTCGTCTTGGATTCCCAGGTCTATGGCGCGCTTGGCATAGTAGTCATCGCCGACCCACTTGTCTGGCGTGGCCGTGACCTCCGGCCTGCGCACCGCCGCGCCGCCGGCAGATGCCTTCGCCGCAGCCCCCGCGCCCCCGGACCCGCCGACTCCCACGCCCTCACCGGAGCCTTCGTCCTCAAGGATCGAGGCGCCCGCCTCCGGGGCTCCCACCATTCCCCGTGCTGGCGGGGTGACGGGGTAGAGCTTGCGGGACTTGTCGCGGGCCTCGGCTTCAGTGGCCGCCACGGCGTCGTCGCGCGCAGCCATGTCACGGTCGCGAGACTCGCCGCCGCCCCCGCCGGCCTTTGCGGCTGCACCCGACGCGCCCCCTCCGCGGGTGAGCACGATGGCAGCATCGGGGCCGAGAATCGTATCGGCGGCCGGAATGTCGATGTAGTTGCGGTGAGAAATGTCCTCGTACGCCTTCTGCTCGTCGGCGTGGTCGCTGGGCTTGGTGCCGGAGCGCTTCCTGTGCTGGGTGATGAGCGCTGCAGTCGGGGCATCGAGGGCGGGCTTGCTGCGTCGCACCATGCCGATGCACACGTAAGCGTCCTCGCCGATGCCGAGAAGGAGGGAGCAGAGGAGCGCGGCGTGCTCCGCCGCGCCGCCGCGGCCGTAGTCCATCACCGTGCTGAGGCGCATCCAAACCCGCGGGAGCTGCATCATGATGCGACGCAGCTGCGCCGGGACGTACCGCGGCGGCATGCGGTACAGCGGCGTGTGGTCCAGACGCTTGGCCTCGCTCCAGTCGGGGTCTGCGAGAGATGTTCGTGCCTCGTAGGAGGGATCTGCCGCCAGGCGCGCCATGTCCTCTCGCACGGCGGTGGCAAGGCTCTCTACTCGCATGCGGCCGTTTCTGGCCGCGGTCGAGAAGAGCTCCTCTGGTCGCGCGAACTCGAGCGCCTTGACAATGCGGGCAACTCTCCAGGCGAGGTGGCGCCGGTGGCGAAGGTGCACGGTCCGGAAGCCGCCGGGCGTCGTCAGCTGCTCGTCCAACAGATCCAGTGCGCGAAGCGAATCGCTGTTGGCCAGGGAAGAGTGGTTGTTCAGCAGCAAGATTCGCTCGAACTCGCCCTTGAGGGAGCAGGCTGCAGTGACGGACGTCATGAGCAGCGGGATGGGCACCACCGACTGAGTGAGCAGCCGTGGGCTGCAGTCTTCGTCGAAGAACACAAGGAGCGGATGAACGGAGTGCAGCCACGTCGCGCCCCCCGGGCCGGCGCCAGGCAGCACCTTGGACGAGGATGCCGCGATCTTGGCCCTGAGCAGCCGCATCTTGTTGGACCCCATTTGCGAGAGGATCGCCTGCTGGCTCCTGGCCGCCTGGCCCTCGGTCGCCGAGCCGCTGGCCACGATGCGGGAGCGCAACTCCAGCACGAAGCGCAGCTCAGAGGGCTGGAGGCTCTGCAGCATCTCCGTGGAGTCGCTTGCCCCGCGGAGCCACTGCTCGAACTGGCCATCCCGCAGGCTGAGGACGTCGGCCTCCACCCAAAGGTCGCGCATGACTCGCCACCACGGCGGCATCGCGCGCGACCGGTGCTGCGTGCGGGGAAGCTCCGGCAGGGCGTCACTGATCCACTTGGGGTTCACCGCATCGGGAATACCGTACTCGGACAGGTCAGGCCCATACGAAGTCTCGCCGCCCTTGCGGACCAGGCGTCCAGGGCCCATCGCCGCCCCGGTGAACCGGAGGTGCGCGAACAGCCCCTCGAGCCGGTTGGCGTGCGGCACCACGTCCAGCTGCAGCTCCCCGATGCCTTCCTTGGCCTTGAGCAGCCGCAGGGACTGCTCCTTGGCTGCGCGGGCCTCCTCCTCGCTCACGAGGCCGTCCGTCGTCAGCTCAATTGCCGACGCCCACAGGGAGCGAAGCCCAGCAACGCTGGTCGAGAGGTCGTCGAGGTGCGAAGCTGCCGGTACGGCTGAGCCCGAGAGGGGAAATCCGCGAACCTGAGAGGCGCTCATCGCAGCGACCGTCTCGGGGCGGTCCAGGATGTGAACCGCCTCCTCCTCTTCTGCGTCCGGTTGGGCCGAACTGGCGGCACCAGGCGCTGATGAGGCGCTGCCGCCACCGCCGCCACTGGCTCCGGGACCAGATGGAGTCGCAATCATCTTCGAGTCGCTACTTGGAGCGCCAACGCCGGCTGCCGCGATGGCAGCCGAGTCCGCACCGGCCAGCGCCTTGCCGTCGGCGTCCGCCGTGGCAGTGGCTCCGGTCCCCACTCCAGCCGCCGCCTGGGTCGCGGCGTCCGCCCCTGCATGCGCGGCGCCTGCTGCTTCGGCTGCTTTGGCGTCGCCCGCGGCTGCCTTGCCGTCGCCAGCAGCTGCCTTACCGTCGCCAGCGGCTGCCTTACCGTCGCCAGCGGCTGCCTTGCCGTCGCCAGCAGCTGCCTTACCGTCGCCCGCGGCTGCGGGCGGGGCCTCGCCGTCAGCCTCGACAATCTCTTCGGCCCTGGCTCTGCGCCGCACCACGCTCGGCGCGGATCTGGCTGCGTTCCTCCTGATCCCGAACTCGCTCTCCGCGGCAGCTGCCTCCTCGGCAGCGGCAGCTCGCTCGTCCGCGCCCTGGGAGAACTCGACGCGCTCCCGCCAGTACGTGGGCATGGAGGACACAAAAGAAACTCCCATCGGCAGTGGCAGGCCGGGCGCAAGAGACACCCACATGGACCGCTTGGTCAGGGGACCCACCGCTGCGGAGGTGTCCTTGGTCGCGCGGGGCGTTGCCGTCGGGTCGGGCCGCTGAAGCCCGACGAGCTGCATCCTCACGGAAATGACGCCCACCGGCCGGGGTTTGCCGGGGGAGAAGACCGGAACATCAAACGCCACCGCGGGGAGGATGCGGTCGGGGGACGGGGGGTTGCAGACAAGGCAGCCAATGATGGACTTCTCGGCGGCCTCCGCTCGGCGGCGGTTCTGGGTGATGGCGCGCACCTCGGAGGGGATGTACGGGATGAGGCGGTGGAAGGGGATCATGAAGCGGGCGGCGACGATGCGCCTCGCCGGCTCCACCATGTGAGAGACCCCCTCGCTGCCGGCGAAAGGGTCAGCTGACGAGTCGGCCCAGCCCTCCACAACGCACTCGCGAACGGGCGCAAGGGCCGCGAGCACTGGCTCGCGCGTGTGAGAGAGGATGCTGTCAAACGTGACATCCGCGTCTCCGGGGAGCGGGGGCAGCGGGAACACCGACCAGTGGTTGAAGGAGGCAGCCGCCGAGCTGTCCAGCCCGGCCGAGGAGGTGGACTGGCGGCTTCCTGCGAAGCTGACGAGGACGCGCATGCCCGTGGAGCCTACCTGGCTGGCCGGCTGCTTGTCCACGAGGCGCAGGCGAAGGACTTGAACGGCCAGGCGGGGCGACTTGCCGAACCCGGCGTCCTTGGCAAAACCGACCTTGCTTCCAAGGGTGCGCATCGGAACCCGCGCGGTTTCACGCACATCCACCCTCTCGGCACCAACCGTAGCGCCGGCGTCGTCCACAGTAAGCGCAAGGTCGCCGGCAAGCGGCCCGGCAGGGGTCTCGCCGCGCTCGCCGATGGCGGCGTCCTCTGCCATCGATGCAGCCTTGGAGTCCCCAGCGCCGGTGTCGTCCGAGCGCCCAGGCTGCCCCACGACAATGTCGGACCCGCCCGAGGCGGAGGGCTGGCTGAAGAGCTGGATGAGCCTGTTGTTAACTGGGCGCCACTCCAGGAAGCCGCGGATGTACGCGCCGACTGTGCGGCCGCGGAGGGTCATGGGGATGGCGACGTAGGGGAGCCGGGGCGGCAGCTCGTCCGCCATGCCGACCTTGCTCTTTGCCGCGGCGCGTGCCGTGTCCTCGGCCTCCTGCGCCATGTACGCCTCGTGCAGGCGCGAGCGGGCGCGCTCGATCATGCGGAAGCGGGCTGACGGGATGATCCCTCGGGCGTCAAGCTGCTTCGGCTTGAACACCACGAAAGCTGTCACCGGGAGCACGCCCGCGGAGGTGATGCCTGCCAGCGGAAGGCGCGCCACCCCCCTGACGGCCTCTCTCGACGAGCCGCAGCACGCGGACTGCACGAACACGGACACCGCCACGTCGAGGAACTGGGCCTCGAGCGCCGACCGCGAGCAGTTGTACTGCAGCACGGACGAGGCCTCCCCCTTTGGAGCGCGCAGGCAGCCCGGGGGGGCCTTGGGCCCGAGGTCGACGTGCGAGATGGCATCGACGACGTGGCCGCGGACTGCGTCCTCCGTGATGGGGGCGGCCTTGAAAATGCTCTGCGGCTTGCCGGTCTTGCCGCCGTGGCTCTTGATCTCCACCTCCACACGGGCGGCGTCAGCTCCCGCCACCACCACCCCGGGAGGCGTCTTTGCGGCCGACGACACGGTGGTGGGCGTGGCGCCTCCGCCCATCGCGATGCCGTCAATGATGGTGTGCGACAGGCTCATGCTGAAGCGCGAGGCGCGCACGTGGTGCTCGAGCTTGCGCGTCTCCAGAACAGACCGGAAGCTCACCCGCGCGAGCGACAGCGCCTTGGCGCCGGGCAGCGTGCCTCGGTTGGGAACCTCGAAGCCCTGGATCGGGTCCGTGGCCACGACGGTGCGCAACTCGAAGGAGCGGTAGCCAAGCAGCAGGTTCGGCATCCAGTTCTGGTGGTGCCACAGCTCCACCACCATGCGGTACTGCAGCAAGTCCGCGTAGGACATTACCAGGGGGTTCGCGGCGCAGTTGGGGTTTGCCGCACGCAGGCCGCAGCCCGACACGTGAGGCCACGACTTGAATGTGAGGACCGAGGGCAGCAGCACGTCGCAGCCGCTGTCCAGCTTCGGGTGAACCGCAGTCATCTCGAACTTGGTCAGAAGCTCCGTTGAGGACTCGGCCGCGCAGCAGTAGGCCATTGTCTGCCCGCACGGAGCCTCTGCCAGCCTGTTCTCCAAGCGCACTACGACGAACGGGTCAAACTCCACGTCGCAGGTGTTCTCGATGCGGAAATCGGTCAGCTTGAGCGTCCACTCCAGCATCTCGTTGTAGCTCTTGCGAATTCCGTCGTCGCGGGACTTGCGCAGGAACTCGTGGACTGCCAGCGTATGGCCCTGCGAGTAGGTGGCG
This sequence comes from Cafeteria roenbergensis, assembly GCA_008330645.1. Lineage (NCBI taxonomy): Eukaryota > Bigyra > Bicosoecida > Cafeteriaceae > Cafeteria > Cafeteria roenbergensis. The sequence continues at coordinate 191,325 of VLTN01000041.1, forward strand.
TTGGGTGGGGGCGGCGGGGCTCATGCTCGCGAGACGCCTTTTGGGCAGGCCGCACGAGGGCGGCGCTTGCTGAGGCGCCGGCGCGGCCCCGCGGCCCGCACATGATGCACACGCACGCGTTGCCGGCCGCACGGCCTGGCTCACATCTCCCGCGTCATCCGTATCGAGGCCGAAGCCGCCCACATCGGCGTCCGGCTCGTCGTTGGCCTGGGCCTTGTCGTCGCCCTCCTTGTCGGACATTGGCCTCGGGCGAGCTCGCAGCCGCCACGGGCTCTAGAGTGCTGAGTGCCCTCGGCCGACCACCGCAGCAGCCAAGGAACCGGTTGCAGGCACCCTCCAAGGCCCGGACAGGTGCGGCCAGCCTGGGCCGGCGTCGCCAGCGCGGGCTGCGGCTGCTCGCGCTCCAGCGTCAACTCGGCACCGGCTCTGCCGACGGGGCGCGCTTGCTGCATGCTGGCCCGCCTCGGCTCCCGCGGGGCGAGCGGTCCACCCGGCGCTGGGTCGCGGCGACAGCACACATGCGGCTGCGGGTGTGGGTGGGTGCTTGCGTGTGGGTGTGAGCGCCCCCGAGCGAGGGCCCGGCTCGGTGCCAAGCAAGAAGCGCAACCGCGGCAACCAAACGCAGATTTTTTTTCACGCAGCAGGGGGCGACGCAGAACAAATCAGACCATGGTGGGGCCCCAGTGCTCGCGGGGGCGCTGGAAGCCGCCGACGCCGTACAGCTTGGTGTAGTTCGGGGCGTTGGCGCTGAAGCCGTAGTCCAGCAGCGCGTCCTCGCCCAGCGCGGGAGGGCCACACTGGCCGCCGCCGCCAACGCACTCCCGAGAGCCCACCCCTACGGGCTCCGAGAGCTCGTACACCGGGATGCTCTTCCGGGTGCAGTTCTGGAAGGCCGACAGCAGCTCGCGGTGCTGGGCAAGGCAGTCCTCGTAAAGCTGGGTGTCGAGCGCCCGCGCGTAGGACTGCAAGTCGAAATTGGAGTTGTTGAGCGGGGGCGAGTCCTCGTATGCCAGCACGTTGTTGAGGATGAACAGGCACTCGTCCTTCTTGGCGATGGACTTGTGGTGGATGTCGGGGCACTCGGACGACGTTTGGCGGTCTCGGAAGTTGCGGAAGTCGCGGAAGCGGTCGTTGAAGACGGTCGTGTACTGCCAGTGGCGGTCCTCCCAGTCGAGCTGGGTGTGGAACCCGAAGGGGGGTGACCTGCCGTTGATGTCGAAGCCGTACGTTGTGCGCTCGTGAGACCCGTTGGCGAGGCCCCATCCGAACCGCCCCCCCTGGCCGAACACCGTGATCAGGTCCTGCTGCCCCTCCATCTCGCCCTCAAAGACGCGAATTTCGCCCGCGGTCCGTGTGAAGTTGGCGTTGAGGAGCGATATGGCGACGTACTTGGTGCGGCGCGACTCGACGATGTGCTCCAGACCGATGAGCAGGTCGGGCACCGTCGGGTGCGGGGGGTTGTCCGCAATGTTCTTGTCCTCGTAGTTTTGCATCCACGGCTGCGCTTTCACGGCGGGCACGCTGGACGGGGACCAAGCGTTGTTCTCGCTTGCGTTGGGGCTGAGGTAGCGGCTGAGGATCGGAGGCCGGCCTTGCCCGTTGATCTCGCGAAGCGTGTACCTGTCGAACGTGTCGTCGAGGACAGCCTGCCGGCTCCCTGCAGGGTAGGTCTTGGAGTCGCCGTTGAGGTTGAGCAGCTTGAAGACCTCGTTGTCGTTGTCCCACGTCTCCGTCCACGCACCAACGGTGATGTTCCACGGCTTATCCTCCAGTCGCCAGCGCTGCAGGTAGATGTCGTCCGGGTTGTCGTACCCTTGGTGGTAAAAGGCCCGGTGGAAGTTGAGGCTAAAGTCGGTGGTACCGTCCTCCTTCTTGACCGACTCCCACACCGGCTGCATGATCGGCTTGGGAAGCCAGTAGTGGGTCGTCTCGTAGTACGTGCGGGCGAGCAGCGCAGTGCCGGTTCCCGCATCCGCAAAGACGGTCAGGTCTGTCGTCTCGTTCCCGTCGGGGTAGAGAGAGTGCTCCCAAACAAAGGGTCCGTTGGGCCAGGCCGAGGTCGCCACGCCTGCAGCGCGCCGCTGGCGCGCCGGCGCGTCGTCAACATACTGCCACATCACGAAGCTCGCCGTGTTGTTGTTGAACACCGTCTTGGGGCGCTCGGAGCGGAAGGCAAAGAGCTCCCCCGTTGAGGCGTTGACCGGGCCGAGGCGGTCGCCCTCGGGCAGGGAGATGTTCTCGAAGCGGTACATGATGCCCTCGTTCCTCCACACGAGCAGGTCGTTTGTGGAGCAGGCCGCCACGCCGCCGCGGCTGACGAGCGGGTGCTGCAGCCCGTCGTTCTCGGCCTGGGACGGAGGAATGAGGTGGCTGACGTCCCGGCCGGCAAGGCCAGGCGTGATCGAGTCGTGCTCCCCGTACCAGTAGTACCTCCCCGTGAGCCCCCCGAAGCCCGGCGGCCCGCCGAACCCGTCGCGCCCGTCGATGCTTTGGATCGACCCGTAGCCCTCCCGCCCGCCCTGGCTGTCCGACAGCCGGGCCTGCTCCGTCGAGGCTGCGCCCCACTCGCCGCGCATGGAGCCAGCAGTGGTCATGGCCCTGGCAAGCAGGTCGCGGGGCGGGCTGTCTCCCGGCACGAAGAGCATTGCGGCCGCGTGGATCGCGCCGTGCGTTGCGTTGTGGTCGCCGTCCGCGGCCACCGTCTTGATGTCGCGGTGGAATCGTCGATGAGGCGCCCCGTCGCCGAACACGATGCCGCCGTGCGACTCGTGCGTGTACACGGGGCGGCGGCTGACATGGTTCTCGTGCCGGGTGATTTCCCAGTCGAAGCTGTCCTCGCCGATGTCGCTGAGCAGCCAGCCGCTTTGCACGGGGCGGCTCATGCGAAGGCTGCCGTCCGATGCCGCCTGCGGGCACTCGAACCCGAGGGTGTCATCCGGCCCGGCGTAAACCTCGTCGAACCAGGCCTCGCCGGCTTCGAACATGTACATGCCCAGGCGGCGCACCGCAGAGCCGGTAAACGGCACGTCGAGCGCCACCGTGACATCGTCGATGCGCACGCGGAACGTGTGGTTCGTCCACGAGATCAAGACGTCGATCTTGTACCACCTGCCTGCCTCTGCCGCGCGAGTGACCACGAGCGCCGCGGAGCCAGCAGCGGGCTCCTGCGTCGGGGAGTGCCTGTAGTTGCTGCCGAACGCCCAGCGGCCGTCCACGACGCCGACGCCGATCATCACGGCAGCGTCGCCGCCAACGCCCCCCCCGTCCCCGGGGTCGTCTGCCGCCCCCACGCCGTACGGGGCCGCTGGGCCGCCGGGCCCGCCTCCCCCCGTCGCGCCTGGTGCGGCGTTGCCCTCGCTCCCGCGGAGGTTTGAGCTGGAGAGGTTGCGGAAGTCCGTCTCGTGAATGGCAAAGTGAGGCCCCCAGCGCGTGCTAGCGTCGCCGTAGGCTGGGAGGCCCATGCGAATGTAGGCTGTCACGCGCTCAGGACGCGAGCCGTTGTTCCACTGCGCCGAGCCGTCCAAGCCGCTGCCGCCCAGCCCAGCGTAGTCTTCGCCCAGCGACGAGGGAGGTCCGCCAGGGGCACCAGCAAGCGCGTCTGCCAGCGCGGGCGGGGCGCCCGGCGGCAGCGACGAGTTCGCGCCGCGGCGAGCCCACCAGCGCCCCGAGTTGGCCACGGGGAGGCTGAACGACGGCCCGTTGTGCGCGAAGGGAGCCCTGAGCGGGGCGGAGCCGGGCTCAACGCCGGACGGCAGGGCCGTCTCGCCCACGCGGACCAGCAAGCAGCGCTGCGTGTCCTCCGCTCCGCCCTGCGCTCCGGGGCCCGGTCGCGCGTCCACCCGGTACTGCACGCCGCTGGCAGCCAGCAGGGACACGGGCCCGTCCTGCCCGCTCGCGGCAGCCAGGCTCCGAGGGCCTGTGGGCACACCGCCGGGCGCGCCCACCCCCATGGCCTCATCCAGCAGGGAGCCGACGCCCCGCAGCGAGGCGACGCGCGTGGCCTCCAGGTCCCGCTGGCGGGCTGCCAGGGCTGCCGCCCGCTGCTGGCGCCGCTCCTCCGCTGTGGAGAGGGACGCGTTGAACGTGGCGTTGGTCGGCAGCACGGACTCGTCCAGGCCGCCGGCTCCCCCGGCCGCGGACACGGCAGCCACGCCGGCCGCAGAGTCAAACGCGCGCTCTCCCCCAGAGGGCCCCCTGAACGAAGGCCCGTCAGCCACGAGGGACTGGGCAAAGCCGGAGACGACGCCGCCCCCGCCTCCGCCTCCGCCGCGGCTCCCGATCCCCACGCCGCGCCCGCCGTTTCCGCCCCGAGCCGACACCGGCGCTTGGATAACAAGCGCGCCGCCGGCCCCCAGCATCACCGAGCCTCCTGCACCCCCGCCCCCTCCGCGCCACCCGTCCTCCGCGTCTGCGCCGTCCGCCACAACGCCGCCGCTCGGGCCAATGACCAGGTCGTTCACGGCGTAAATGGCCACCGCGCCACCGCCCGCTCCCCCTGCGCCGGGGCAGCCCGAGGACGAGTTGGACGTGTTCGCCGCAATCGGCCACTGGGCCTGCCAGGCCCCGTCCCAAGGCAGCGGGGGGTCGGCGCACGAGCGCTGGCCCGACAAGCGCAGGGCCTGCACGTGCGCGGGCCCCAGCACAGAGAGCGGCTGCTGGGGCACCTCTCCGCCCATTGCGCCCCCGCTCCCGCCGAGCAGGTCAAAGAGGGGTCGGGGCAGAGGGGCGGGGGACACGGGGCCGTGCCGCGCATGCCCAATTCCGCCTGTTCCCCCGGAGCTTGCGCCTGCGCCCCCGAAGGCGAGCGACATGGCCGCAAGCGCCTCGAACTCGTGCGGGGGCAGCTCCGCCCCAGCCGATAGGGTCGGGGTGGGCGACTGCGACGCGGGAGAGCGGCCTGTGTGCCCGGGAACGAGTGTGACGTTTGCGCCCGCGCCGGCCAGCTGCCACGACGGCGACAGGCGCACCGGGCGAAGAGGGAGCGCAGCGCCTGCGTCCGCCCCGGCGGGGCTGGCCCAGACGGCCTCTCCGCCGGCAGCTGCCCCGCCCTCGAACGACAGGGTCAGCAGCCACGTGACGCCCCACGCCGGGCCGGGGCCGAACGGGCTCGGGCACTCCCCGTCTGCGCAGACATCCGACCGCCTGGCCACGGAGTTGGAGCGCACCACGTGGGCGTGCGAGAGGCCGCGGCCTGACCCCCAGGCCCGCTCCAGCTCCTTCCTGAGCTCCTCCGCTGTGGCGTTGACCGGGATGGCGGCCGTCTCAAGGCCAGCCCACTCGAGCTGGAAGCTGCCGCCCACATCGTTGCCGTCCGTCAGCGTGCGGGCATCGACTCCGGCGCCAATGCCAGTCAGGCCACGACCCGAGGCCTCCAGCTGTGGCTGGTTCCCGACCGCCCGGACAAAGGTCACGTTCCAGAGGTATCCGCCGCGCGACGTGAGGCCGGAGGAGCGCGTGACCCGCACCTCCCCGGCCTCTGGAAAGGCCGCCAGCACCCTGTCGCGCAGCTCCTCCGGCTCCGCCCCTGCTCGAATGGGGTGCGTGACTCGCCCCTTGAACGAGAGCACGAAGAAGCCGCGGAGCGTCTGGCCGGAGCGAACAAACGTCTCGATCTGCTGCACCTCGTCCACGTCGGCGGCGCTGGCCTGCACTGTGGCCAGGAGAACGCGCTTGGAGCCGCTGCCCGGGCCGTGCTCGTTGGCGCCGACCCCGCCGAGCAGCGAGACATTCCGCGCCCCAGGGAAGCCTCCCAGCGTCCCAGGGTAGACCACAACGGGCGTGTCGAGGACTGCAGACGAGCGAGAGAGCAGCACAAGCGGCCGCGAGCCGGTGGTGTTCACCAGCACGGTTGGGCCGAGGTAGAGGGAGCCGAAGTTGAACAGCGCCACCGGCGATCCTGCGGGCGTCGCAGCGAGCTCCCCCTGGAAGGTCTCGTCACTGGGGGGCTCGGGGCGGTAGAGCATGTTGTCCAGGGACACGACGAGGCGTGGGTCGGGCAGCTCGAGGCCGCCCGTCGCGTTGAGCGTCGGGAGCGCGTACGCCAGGGAGGGCGGCCCCATGTGCACCACGGTGAGCGTGGCGGCGTCGGTGTCGATGAGGACAGCTGCGCTGTGGTTGAGGTACAGGCGCTGCGCGTGCAGCGGCCAGTCGAACGAGTTGAACAGCGGACCGGCAGAGGAGGTGCCGTTCCAGGCGCCGTCATCGTCGAGGGCCCCCACCAGCGCTGCAGCGGGCTTGGCGAACTTGGCGAGGTAGCCAGGGTCCACGGACAGGCCCATCGTGCCGGCCTCCCAGTTCTCAAAGTTGAGGAAGGCAGACGCGTCCTCGTGCAGGCCGCCCGCGAATATTTGCTTGGTGAAGCTCCAGCTGGCGTTGGCCAAATCAAAGGCCGCGTGCGCGCGGTTGCACCGGTGGGTGGCCTTGCAGCGCTCGTACCGCCCCGTGTCCGGCGCAGGCGGGGAGGCGAAGTCGACCGGCCACTGGAACAGCGCCTGGGCCTGGCCGCGAGCGCCTTGCGGCATCAGGGCTGTGGACGCCGCAGCGGCCACGAGCAGGGCTGCTGTCAGCCCGCGGCCCCGCCGCGGCCTGCCCCGCGTCACCTTGGCGCCGTGCTCCGCCGAAGAGGGCTCGTGGGAGCGCACGGGGCGAGCCCTGGCGTTGCGGCCTGCGCCCTGCTTGCCAGTTGCCGATTCGTTCGCCGGCGGGCCGCCAGCGCGGCACGATGAGCCCGTCCACGCGTCCCCGGCGCGTGCGAGGCGCTCGGGCAGGGTCGGGGGAACAAGCTGCCGGCGCTCCATCGCTGCCGAGCAGCGGCCAGCAGCCGCAGGCGCCAACGCGGTTGCCGCGCGAAGCCTTGCCAGGCGCGGGGCTGTCTGCTGTGGGCTGCACTCCTGGCGGTTGGCGGCGGGGTCGCTGCTGCAGCGCGCCACTGTCCACTGGTGCGCACGAGCTCGTGGGGCTGTGCTGCGGGCCGCTGCGCTCCCGCTGCGCGCGGGGTGGTTGCGCCGCAAGCAACGCGCAGTCCGGCCGCTGCAGAGCTGCGGCGGCAAGGCCAGCGGCTTGAGTCTGCGGATTGCCGCTGCAGAGTTGAGGCTGAAGCGGCTATTAGTTGAACGCGTCACTCTGCGAGGCTTGCGGCAGGCGACCGCCGCTCACACGCAGCGCCGAGCACCATGGCTGCGGCTGCCGCGACTGCGGACGCCACGGCTGCCCCTGCGCCTGAAGACTCCGCGCCCGGGAGCGCGTCGTCGGCCGAACCGCTGGCCTCAGTGCCCACGGCGGACGCGGAACTCATGGACGAGTCGGACGAGGACTCGGATGACGACCACAAGCAGGTGAGCAGCACGCTTCCCCCGCCCCCGGTGGCGCCAGCGCCGGCATAATCAGGCACTTTCTCGTGGGGCACTGTCCGCCGGGGCCAGGGTGTTGGTTGCGAGGCGCGCTGCGTTGCCCCGAGCGCAACGCCGGACGGTCATCGCATGCCCTCAGCTCCCGAGAGACGCCTCAGAAGCCGCCGAGGCGGGCACCCCGTGGCGAGGCCGAGCGGCAGATCGGGCGGGGTCGGTGCTGGCACGTGCCTTGCCCTCGACGTTCGCGCTTGCGCCGCGGCGAGGCTGCGCTGCGAGGGCATCCGGCGCCGTTTCTCGTCGGCCGGCTTCCTGGCCGCTGGGCACATCCGCAGCCGCGCGCACCACACCGCCCCGCCCCCGCGTGCATGCTTGCGCGCGTGGCACGGGCTGTACGCGACGTCTGTTGCCTTTTCGTGGCCTGCGCCCGCGCCCCGCCCGTGTGACCAGTTCAAGGTGATTCTGCTCGGCAACGGCGCTGTGGGCAAGACATCACTGGCACGCCGGTTCGCTCAGGATGAGTTCGGGCCAGAGTACAAGCAGACGATTGGGCTGGACTTTTTGCTGAAGCGGCTGGAGCTGCCCGGAAAGGTCAGCGTGACGCTGCAGCTGTGGGACATCGGAGGGCAGAGTCTCACGTCGAAGATGATCTCAGCGTACGTAGCAGGCGCCCAGGCGGTGGTTCTGTGCTACGATATCACCAGTATGGAGTCGTTCGAGGACCTGATGCGGTGGTACGAGGTGGTGGAGAAGGCGGCTGCAGCCAGGGCTGCCAAGTCTGGCGCGGCGGTGCCGACGCTGCCAAAGGTGTTCGTGCTGGGGAACAAGACCGACATCTCGCACATGCGGTGCGTCAAGATGGCGCGACACCAGGATCTGGTCGGAAAGGTGGGCGGCTCGGGCTTCCTGTGCAGCGCCAAGACGGGCGACCAGGTGAACCAGGCCTTCTTCCGAATCGCGGCTGAGCTGGCCGGCGTCAAGCTCTCGCGGCCGGACATCCAAGTGCAGGGCAAGACCATTACCGCCCACGTGATCAACCACAAGGGTGACGCGGATGAGGAGCCCGGGGAGGCGGAGGCGCCCGCGAAGCGGAAGGCCTGCGCGGTCATGTAGCTGTCCTGGCGCACTGCTGGCCCGCCCCGCTGCGGAGCACGATTTGCGTTGCGGGCGTTCGAGTCAAGCGCGCGCGCAGCTCGCCTGGGGCTGACGCTTTGTTGGCACGTCGGGATGCTGCCATTGAGCCCGGGGTGTGTGGGATGGGGATGGGGGAATGGAACGGGGCGCTGGGGCGAGGGAGTGACGGGAGTCGCAGGCGCGCCCCCTCCTGACGCTGCCCGCCTCCCGCTCGCTCCTGCATGCGTTTGTCGAAGGAGACTTGGCTTCTGACCCGCACACCCCCTACTACCCAAACCCGAAGCCCGCCGGTGGCATTGCAGCTGACACGCGTCTGGCTCGAACTTGTCGAAGCGCCGACTACCCGCCCGGCAATATCGACGGAATGCCTGGGCACCGGTGCATCGCAATACTTTGCGAGTGCATTGGGCACGCTGACCCGGCCTGCGCGCGGCCAGCCGGTGCTTTGCGCACTGGCCCCGTCGGCCCACGCGACACTCGATATTGTGGCCAGGACAAACACTCACAGCCGGCGCAAGTTGCCCCCCCCCCGGCGCCGCCTCCCTCCTGTCCACCCAGCCAGTCTCTGGCATGGCAGACCCGAGCGGGCAAGGAAGGCCGATGGCAGCCGGCGATCGCGCTGCCTGGGGAAGCGCCCCTGCAGGACAAGCCACGCCGGGGCACCACATGGCGCCGCCCCCGGGCCTTGGCCACCCCGCAAGTGCGCACCATGGAGCCGGGCCGCCGCATGCGGCGCCTGGCGCCTACGGCCATCCAGGACCCGCGATGCACTACTTGCACCCGGGGGCCGGCGGCGCCGTCGGGCACCCAGGCCACGCCCACATGTGGCACGGGCACGGCTACCCGCCCGGCGCGCCTCGCCCATTCCCCGGCATGGGACCGGGACCGTACGGCATGTACCCTCCCCCAATGCACCCCGGTGCCATGCGCCCTGGACCTGGTCCCGGAATGCCCCCGCCCCCAGGGTCTGGCTGGAGCCCCGTGCCACCCGCAAGCGGTCCGCCGGGGAGCGCAGTGCCCTCCAGCGCTCCGTGGAGCGGGCCGCGCCCGCCCCCGCCGCATCAGCAAGGGCATGCCCCTCCCCACCCGCACCAGCAGCTCCACTACCAGCAGCACCCGCACCCGCACCCGCGCCCGCACCCGCACCCTGGCGCTCCCAGTCAGGGCGCCGCAAGTGCCGCCTCGAGCGGTCCGGCTCTCTTCCGCAGCAGCTCCGCTGGCGAGCGTGCCGTGCGAAACCGCCTGGATGATGCCATCGCGATGGCCATGCCCATCCCCGAGCGCGGCCCCATGACGGACCCCACGCTGCTGCCTTGCGAGCTTGTGGCCGACGTGGAAGTCTGTGCCCCCCAGGCTCCCATCACCGTCACGGCCCACGGCGCCCCAGCGGAGTCCCGCGTGGACACGTGCGCCATGTACCGAGCCTTTGCATTCAGCTCCGACCACAGCATCGGGGTTCGGACCTGGCCGGTGCCTCGCGGCGTCCGGCCGGGCGACCGCTCCTACTCCAGATTCTTCAACTTTTTCGCGCCCCGCGGGCCGGGCGTGTATGAGTTCCGGCTGTTCGACTCGACAGACCCCGACCAGGAGGACGAGGGCTCGGAACCCCCGCTGTCCGAGGCGGCGCTCCGGGGCCGTGGCGCCATGGTCCGCGTCGACGTGCAGGGGGCTGGCCTCGCCCAGTACCTGGCGTCCATGCGCAAAAACCTCGCGGAGATGATCGCGGGGGCCAGCGGGGCCGTGAAGAGCGTGAAGGCGGCGGCGGCCGCGGTCGTCGAGGCGGCGGAGGCGGAGGAGGCGGCGGCCGGCCCGCCTGCCGAGACGGCCGAGGAGCGCGGCGTTCGCGTGGCCACCGCTGCCAACCGCTGCAGCAGCGCTGCAGAGCTGCTGTCCAAGGCGACCGCCGGGACGGGCCCCCAGGCTGTGCGCCGGGCCAGCCGCGCAGTGGACGTCGTGGCGTTTGTGCTCGGAAGGCTGCGCGTGGGGCCGGCCAAGGACGACGCCAAGGCCGCGAAGGAGCTGACGGCCTTCCTCTCAGACGCCTGGGAGCTGATGGAGACTATGGAGGTGACGATGGCGGGAGCAATCACGGCGGGAGAGAGCGCGATCAAGTCGGTGCTCCTCCCCCTCATCGAGGCGAGGGCCGAGGAGCGAGCGGCTGCCAAGGCCGCCGCGGCGGCGAACCCGTCCGCAGAGGCGGCAGCCACGGCCGCGCCTGCGCTGGAGACGGTCCCGGGCAGCGCCTCGGAGGCGCTCTCGCGCGGGGTGGCTTCCGAGCACAGGCAGCTGCGCGTCGCGCTGGCCATGTGGCGAAACCGCGACAGCATCACGATGCACCACGTGCTCCGAGCGGCCATGCGCGCCGTGCAGCGCCGCCCCTACCTGCAGGCGCTGCTTCCCGAGGAGCAGCGGGCGGTGCTGGCGCAGCGGCTCGGGTACTGGTGCCCCCTCTCTTGCCGGTTCGTCCTGGACCTGGGGACCGGCGGTGCGGCGGCGGCCGGCGGGCCGGCGGCGGGCAAAGCCGCCAGCCCCTGCCCCGGCCTCGACGGGATGCTGCAGCCGCGAGTGGTCGCCAGCGTGGCCGCCGCCGTGGCAAAGCACTGCTGCGCGGCAGCCATGCCGGACAGGGAGGCCAGCCCCTCGCCAGACGCCGGGGGCAGCGGCGGCGGGGGGGGGGGCGGGGAGCACCTCGGCCTGGTTGCTGGCGCGCTCGCGAGCACGGAGGACGGGGATGACGACCTCGCCCGCTACACGGCCCCAGACCCGGCGCTCCTGGCGGATGCGTCGGCGCTGGTGCGCCGCTCGCTCATGAGCCCGGCCAGGGCGGGGCCGGCCGCCGCTGCGGTGGCGCAGGCTGTCGTCGAGCGCCTGGCCGCAGCCGCCAAGGTGGAGCCGGCAGTGCTTCGGGCGCGCGAAGACCTCGTCTCCCGGCTGCAGGTCACGCTGGGGGCCCTGCCCATCCTCCGGGGGGAGCGGGCATCGGTGCACCCGTTCGGGTCGTCCGCCAACGGGCTCGGGTCGCAGTCCAGCGACATCGACATGGCCCTCGTGCCCAGCACTGTCGAGGCGGCGCGCCGCTGGAACTCATCTGTGGTGGTCACGCAGGCGGCGGAGCTGCTGGAGGCGTGCGGCATGGAGGAGCTCAGCGTGAGGGCGTCGGCCCGGGTGCCCATCGTGGCGTTCCGCGACCCTGTCAGCGGCATCCACTGCGACCTCTGCGCCTCCAACTCGCTCGCCCTGCGGAACACCCAGCTGGTGCGCGCCTGGGCGGACACCTCGTGCGTGTTCCGCCCGATGGCCCTCGCTCTCAAGTCCATCACCAAGGCGCGGGGCCTTGCCGCGGCCTCGGACCACACCCTGGCATCCTACGGCTGGCTCCTCACCCTGGGCGCATTCCTGGCCCGCGCGCATCCCACGCCTGCCCTCTGCACGCTGCTGGCGCTCCCGCCGACGTGGCGCCCGGGCACGCCCCCGTTCGCCGACGTCACCGCGTGCCCCGCCGTGCTGCGAGTGAACTCGGACGGCATTCGGTGCGACTCCTACTTTTTCGACCCCAACGACAGCGAGACGATGCGCACCCACCCGGGAGCCGCCGAGGCCCTGAGGGAGGCCACGTCGGCCTGGGCGGGGCGAGAGGGCGAGCTGCTCCTCCGCTACCTCTGGCACATGGGGCTGGAGCTCGACGCCACCGAGACGATCGTTTCGCTCACGCCCCCGCCGCCGGGCTCCGTGCCCGTCGCGGTGGGCCAGACCCAGAAACAGGCGATGCGCGGCCTGGGCCTTCCCGGCCAGTTCAACATTCCCCTCGACGCCGTCGCACCGCGCCCCGTCAGCGAAAGCGAGATGCAGGTGCCGAACGGGACCAAGGCGGCAAAGGCCTCCAGGAAGGGAGCGTCGCGGGGAAGCAGGCGGGGCAAGGGGGCGGGGGCGGAGGACGAGCCGGTTCCGGGATTCGAACCCGGCAGACCTGCCGACCCCTTCGCCAGCGAGTGGACGCCGGAAGCCAGGCCCAACCGGCTGGCGACGGACCCCGAGCGCGGCTGGCTGTGGGCCAAGCCCACCCTCGAGGTAGAGGACCCGTTCGAGACGTGCTACTGCGTCTCTCACCCGCTGCGGTCCAACACGTGGCAAGGCGTGCGCTCGGAGCTGCTTCGCTCTCTGGCCGTCATCGTCGGCGCTGGCCAGGACGCGACGGAGCGCCGCATCGCCCCTGGCTCCGAGGCCTGGGAAGCCCTGATCACCAGCACGGTGGACTCCCTGCTGGAGGCGCCGCAGCGCGCCGTGCAGCACACTGCGGGACTTCTGCAGCGCTTCGAGGACGCGGCCTCGGCGCCGCCGGGCGCGGCTGCAGCGGCGCCCAGGCGCAGGGCAGCCAGCATCGCTTCGACTGGGGCCACGAGGGCCCGGGCTGCGAGCATCGCGGCTGTGGACGCTGCGTCGGGCGCAGGCGCAGCCGTCTCGGGTGGCGGCAGCGCTGAGGCTGCGCCCGCGGGGGCGGCTGGAGTGGCGGTCGGCCCCGAGGCTGCAGCCGCGCGGCCGGCCTCAGCGGCTCGCAAGACTGGCACCCACAAGGTGGCCTCGCGGCTGCGTCCTCGCATCATTGCCAACCCGCGAGCCGAACGAGCCTTGCGTGCCCGGCGGGGGGCGATGGACAATGCGTGAGACAGGACTTCGTGAAGTCTGCAGCAAGCAACCGCCAAGGCATCTCGGCTGCTCTGAACGAAGAGCAGCAGCGGGCATGCATGCGTGCGTGCGTTCGTGAAGTGTGCCGGGAGCCTCATCGCAGTGCTGACCGGATCTCAATTGGCCATGAGAGCACGGCTTGCGCTCTCACCGCGAGAGGGAAGCGAGCACGCGGCAGGCAGCGAGCAGGTCCGAGGGCCTGCCCACTCACGCACACACGGCACGCTACCCAACACGATGCGCGCGGTGGGGGAAGCGAGGTGCTCAAGAAGAGGAATCGTCGGAGCCGCCGAACATGCCGCCGGCAGCGACGGACTCCTCCTCCTCCTCCTCCTCTTCCTCCTCCTCGACCGCAGCGGCCGCGGCAGCGCCGCCCGCGGGGGCAGCCGCGCCGCCACCGCCGATCTTGACGAGCTTCTTCATGCCCGCGTCGAGGACCTTGCTCAGGTCCTGCTCGGCGACGGCCTTGAAGAGACGCTCGACGGCCTCGGCGTCGGCCTCGGCGCCGGCGGCGGCGAGGATCTTGCTGACATCAGCCTCAGTCGGGGTCTCGTTACCACCGAGAACAGCCAGAAGGTAAGCAGCGACGACCTTCATCTGCGGGGAGCGCGAGGGGGGCCGGAGTGGGGCGGACGAGGCGAAGGGTTGAGTGGCAGAGACCATTGCCCGGCTCGGGACCAAGGAAACAACAACAAAGGGCGAGCGGCCCGAGCTCCGCGCCCGGGGCCGCGCCCAAAGCGGCGCTCCCTTCCCCGGGAGCAGGGCCGGACCTGCAGCCACGACACCGCGCTGCGCGGCTCGGCCCAGCAGCGCGGGCGGCGAGCCGCGGCGGCGAAGGCGGAACCGAGCGCTCGGTTTGGCCGCCAGCGCCCACGCGCCCTTGCCCCGGCCCCGCGAGGCCAAACGTGCACGCCGATCGGCGGCTTCGTGCCCCCTGGTCCCTCACTTTGAGATTCCGAACGCAAGCCTTGCTTTAACGGAGAACCCGAGCCTGCGCCTTGTCAGCGAGTGCCGGGCGCGGATGTCGCCCTCGTGACGGCAGACAGGGCAGAGCGGCCGCCGCAGATCCTTCCGATTTGCCGGCGCCTCTGCCTTGCAGAGCACGCTGGGCTCCTGTCGCGTTTCCGGCCAAGCGCACGCCCCACCGCGGCAGCCCCGGGCCCGGTGGACCGGAGGCGCGCGCGGTCGATGGTTTGTTCCGGCCTCGTTTGCGCGCCCGCTCTCCCGCCTCAGCGAGGCGCCAAACGGCAACGCTGGAGTCCACAGCCACTCACTCACTCACTCGCTCACTCACTCACGGCGGCTGCTCCCAAACAGGGACCGCCCCGGCATTCTCCCGCCCACGCCGATTCCCGAGAATGCCGAGCCGGGCGAGTCCGGGCTGTGCCCGTCCCTGGCGGGCCGCTCGGTCTCGTCCGCAAAGGACACGGCCGACCCCCTCGTCCGCAGCTCCCGCGACCACGGGAGGTCGAGCCCGCCGCCCATGCCCGAAGCGGCCGAGCCCGGGGGTGAAGCCTCCGCTGCCGCCTTTGCAGCAAGCGCCTCTGCCTGCTCCGCCTCGATGACCTCCTGCTCCGACGGCCCGGCATAAGGGAAACAAGCCACGACCGTGAACTCGCGCCCGACCGCGACGGACCGCGGAGTGCCCCGCCCCACGCCATCAAAGATAACGTCGAATGCCCAGACCTTTTGCGGGTACGCGGCAAACTCGTCCACCACCTCGGCCCCGAGGCAGCCGTACTTGTTGGAGCCCCAAGTGAAGAGCTGCGAGTCGTGGGTCAGCGCCGCGTTGTGGTGCGACCCGCAGGCCACGAACTTGACGCTGTGGCCCCTGTCGATGAAGCCGTAGACGGGCCTGGGCTCCAGCGCCTTGGTGACGGACCCCACGCCCAGCTGGCCCGAAAGACCGGTGCCCCAGGTGTACAAGATGCCGGCGCCGACAAACGGAGACTGCTCGACGATGCACGCCGAATGCCAAGTCCCGGCCGCCACCTGAAGCACCACCTCTCCCAGGAACGACTGGATGGGCTCGGGCTCAATGCGGCCGGCCAGGTCGCCGTGGCCGAGTTTGCCACCGGAGCCGTCTCCCCAGCTCCAGACCGGGGCGTCGCCGGAGACCAGCGCGATGGTGTGCGTCGGGCCGCAGGCCACCTGCCGCACTGCCAGGCGCCCCGCCAGCGAGGGGAGCGCAGTTGGAGACGGGAACAGGGCAGCGTACCTGCCAGCGGCCCCGAGCCGAGCTGTGGTGCCAAGTCCCAAGCAGCCCTGGTCTGCCCGGCCCCAGGCGAACGGCACCCCGTCTGCAGTCACTGCAACCGTGTGCGAGTGCCCGAGCGCGATGGCGGCCACCCGTTCAGAGGCCAGCGACTCCACTAGCTCCGGCTCGGCGGCGTCGTCGAACTTGCCCGTGCCCAGCTGTCCGTGCCTGCCGGTCCCCCACGCAAACATGTCGCCGCCGTCGGACAGCGCGATGCAGTGGTTGACGCCAATGCCGACGGCCACGACCCCCTCGCCGCGCAGCTTGTCGACAATGCGCGGGGCGAGAAAGTCAGTGCTTGCCGGCCGTCGAAGGCCCTCTCGCGGCGAAAAGCTGTACGGCGCGACGCCTTGCTCCGCCGCCGCGGCGGCGTGGCGCTCCCTCCAGCCTCGAACGGTCTCGGCGGCCGCAGCTGGCCCCTCGAGCACTGGGGCGCGCGCGGGGGTTGCCCGCTGCGGCTGGGGCTGCCGCGTGCCCAGGGAGGCCTGACCCCCGCCGCCCCAGGCATAGACGTAGCGGTCTTCGGTCACAGCCATGGCAAAGTCCGGGCCCGCAAAAACCGCGTCCACCGCCCGCCCCATGAGCGCGGGCACGCACTCGAATTGCTCCCGCGGCTCCGTGTCGCCGAGGCCCAGCTGCCCGCGGTGGTTGACGCCGCAAACGTAGACGGACCCGCTCTCCTCTTTTGCCGCGTCTCGCGAGGCTTGCACCTGGGCGGTGGCCACGTCGGCACTGTCGAAGTCGTACTTCTTCGTCACCCAGTCAACCAGCCGGTCGCGAAGGGCTACCTTGCTGCCCTCTGTCGACAGGCCACGCTTTTCCAGGTTGAGAATCAGCGCGGCCCGGCTGAGCGTCCCGATGTCCACCTGGCCGCCCATGACGTCGGCATCCGCTACCTCGCCTTCAGTCGCTTTGGCCAGGTAGCTTCTGGCCAGGGCGCCGACCCCGGCAGCCATGCGAGCCCGGGCTGCGCGCTCCGCAAACCAGTTTCACGCAACCGCAATCGGCGGCCGCTGCTCCCTGCCCCTCCCCCAGCAGAGAGATGAGATACGCGGCGCGAGTGTTTGGCCCCTTGCCACGGGTGCAGACCCACCGGTGCGTCCCGAGCAGGGCTGCAGCGCCCAGCCGCTCGGCGGGTCTCGCTGGCGGCAGCAGAGCGGCCACCTCGACCTCGGGATGACAGCATTGCTTGCCGCTGCCAGCGTCTGGGCCCCAGGCAACGTGCGTGGGGCCGCGCCTTGGCGCATGGTTCCGGCGAGCACGAAAGCGGCATGCACCCAAAAACCACGCAAACGAACACAGAGACGAGCCTCGCGCGAAAATCACCTCCTGCCACGCAGCACCGACTGGGCGGGGCGTGCCGCGGCCGCACCGCCTGTGCGCTTCATGGCGCGCAGCCCGCTCTTTCCTCCGGCCGGCCCCACCGCCACGCTTGCCCCCGAAGCGGCAGCGGCCATGGCAGCTGCCGGGCCGACAACAGTGCTCCCCGACTGCGCCGCCATGATGGAGACCGCGCCTGGCGTCGCTGCAGCCACTGCCCTCTGAGCGACCGTGGCCCTGGCAGCAGCCTTTCTCGCCGCCATTTCCGCAATGTCCACCTTGCGCAGCCACGAGCTGAGCTCCTTTGCCAGGTCTGCGTGCTCGGCGCGCAACGACACGTAGTCGTGCACGCCGGGCAGATCCTCGCTCTCGTCCACGGCGACGCCTAGACGGTCCGCCCGCTTGGTGTCCTTGACCAGCTCGCCCCCGACCCGCTGGTTCTCGGCGCGCAGGCGCTCCATCGTGGCGGTCCGAGACGCAATGTCGGCCTTGAGCCGCTTGCAGCGGGAAGTGAGCTCGGCCAGCTTCTGCTTCTTGGCTGCCAGCACTTGCATGGTCTTGCCCGTGGACATCTTGAGCTGGAGGAGCTGCGCGTTCCGCTCTTTGATCTTGGCAAGGTACTGCGCGTTCTCGATCTTGAGCTGGTGGAAGTCGATGTCGTGGAGCTGCTCGCTGCCCTCGTCCCGCCGCGCCGACGCACGCTCGGCCTTGCGCAGCTCCCTCCCTAGCGTGGTGTTGCGCAGCTGCAGCTTGTCCAGAGTGCTCGCCAGACCCTTGTTCCGGGCCTCCATCCACCGCGCCACGACGGCCGAGTCCACCCGACCCGTGCGCCTGCTCTCGCCGCGAACAACCACGTCGCGGTTGAACTCCCAGCTCTCCTTCTCGGCGTCCTTGATGCCCGCCTCTGCGTCGCGGATCATCGCCGTGATGAGGTCCACCGCCCCGGCGTGGTCCGTCGCCGTGCCGGCCAGCCGCTGCTGCAGGTCCTTGAGCTCGTCCTGTGCCACCTCGGTGCGGTGGTCCGCGTTCAACGACCCGCCCGCATCCGCCAGCCGTCTCTCCATGTGTCTGTGGGAGGCCATCATGGCCACGTCGTCACCGCCATCCGTGTCCTGCGCTCAGCGTTTGCTCCCGGCGCCGGCCGCGAAGCTGGGAGAGTGGAACTGGTGCCGCGCGCCGCCGCGAACGCTCGCTCCTCCACCCAAGCCCGCCCCGCTTTCCCTACGCACCCGCGCACGCGCTCGCGCGTGTTTCTCATCGGCCCCCACTCCGTGCTCCGGGCGCCGCTCTCGCTCACCACTCCGCTGCGCGACAGGAAGCCCTTGATTGCCAGGTTCTCGGTCTCCAGCCGCGCGTTTTCTTGCGTGATTTCCTCCAGCTGCACAAGCGCAAGGCCAGAGGACGCGTACATACACAGCCATTTACCAGGGCGCCGGTCGCCGGGGCTCAGCGGCGCGGGCGGCCGCTCAGGCTGCATCGCCCAGGCGGAGCCGTTTGGCCTCTGCCAAGGCTGTGCCGCGCCCCGGGGCGGGTGGCATGCCCGCCTCCCCCTCACCTCCTGCCGCAGCCGCATGATGTCCTCCATCGCGCACTGCCCCGCGCCCCTCCTGTCACGGACGCAGAGCCTGCGCTCTCCCGCGCAGTGCGGGCATTTGCTGTTGCGCTCGCTCGCACGGCGGGCTCTGCAGCGTTTTTGTGGTGCAGTCAACAGGTCACTTGGCGCTGCGTCCTTGGTTTGTTTGTCAGGCGGGGCTTTCCCTCTCTCTCTCTCCCTCGAAGGTTGCGGGTTGGCAGCAGTGTTGGTGCGGGGAGTCGCCGTTCTCGCTGTCGCCCCACTCCAGCCTCTTGCCAGCTGATGTCAAGCTATCTGGCCAGTGCATTCTCATTGTGGCAAAGACAGCAGCTGTACGGAAACATCGATATGAAGCCAGACAGCGAGTGCTGTTGTGACGCGTTCGGGGGGCTTGATCTTCGGCAAATTGCTGCAGGCCAACATCAAACCAGACATCCTGCCATAAAGACCATTGAAAAGGGCCAATTTCGCTGCGCCGGAGCTGACCGTGCATGGAGACCGCCAAAACACCCACCACATAGTCCACCGAAGCCAGCTCGGCCCGCTGCATGAGCTCTTTCGCTTCCCGGTGCCGCACTGCATCTGGTTCGGTTTTGCCGCCGACCGCAAGCTCGCGCCTCCAGAACAGCCGTCCGCCTCGGCACAAACGCGTCAAGCTCGAGCGAATTTTCCCCGCGGCACGCAGCATTCCCAGGAGAGAGGCGCATCGCTTGCGCACCCAACCCCCAAGCGCAGACGCGAGAGCGTCGGGAGAATCTTCCAGCGCTGACGGCCGACGCTGGTCGATCGACTGAGTGCGGCTCTGCCTTGGGTTTGTTCTGCAGCAAACCAATGCCACGGCGCGACGCTCCGAATCATGCACTCTCGCACCGGCGCGTCTCGCCGGTTGCCGAACCCAGGCCCCACACCAGCGGCAGCCTAAACCAACCCCCTGTCGACAAGCCATGGCGTCCCTTGCTGACATCATGTCGCAGCAGCTCGCGCAGCAGCTCGCAGACGCAGACAGACACGCCGCCGAGAGCGCGGAGCGCGAGCGCTCAGCCGCCCTCGCAGCCGAGCAGGCAGCGATCGCCTCCGCAACTGCGTCGGTAGAAGCCGGCGCGGCCGACGCGGCCGAGGCCGCGGGCGAGGCGGACAGCCTTGCCGAGGACGCGGACACCCGTCTGGCGCGCGCCCTCCAGGCCGCCTATGATGCAGAGACAGGACACTGGCCTGCAGAAGTGCCAGGGTCGAGCGTGCCCGCGGGGACGGGCTCCAGCACCGGTGAGAGGCCTCGCGGAACGGGCTGGCTGCGTTTTTCCGACGCGACGCACGGGCTCTGCCCGCTCGTGAACTCCTCTCGCCGAACGCGCGCGGGGGCGGGTTCTGCTCTGCGAGAGCTGCGCCAGCGCCGGGTAATGCGCTCCACGGAGCGGCTGCTGGGGTTCCGCGGGAGCGCGGCCCGGCTGGGGCGCCCGGCGGCCACTGCCAGGACTTCAAGCGAGTTTTCCGTGGAATTTCGCCTCGTTTCACCGGTCGTGTCCGCCGTCCCTGTGCGACCACGTTGCTCGCAGAAGACCAGGATCTGGCGATGGCCATGCACCTGCAGGAGCTAGAGCACTCCGGCGGCTCGGCAAGCGTAGCCGCGCAGAATGCGTGGCGGACGCGCCCTGCCCCCGAGCGCAAGGTGTACTCCGCCGACGATTGGGAGGCGGCACGCGACGACGCGGCGGCCGACGCCATTGCCGACGCCGAGCGCGAGCGCGAGGCTGCCCTCGCGTCTGCCGCGCAGCTCCCCGACGGCGAGGAGCCCGATGAGGAGGAGGAGGCCGGCGAGTTCGCCGCAACTCGCGGCACCGCGTTCAAGCACGACAAGCGAATCTCTGGACGGCGCAACGTGCGCCAGCTGGACCGCGACTTCACTTCCCACACGGGGGCGCTCGCGGACCTGAAGGGTGCCTCCGGGCGCGGGCTTGAGCTGTCCAACCGGGTGGCGTCCGACCTCCGCCGGCACTTTGCACGAGGCACCGTCAAGGGCATGCGCGCCCACGGCCGCCTTGCCGCGGACCATCGCGCCACCCGCGACGCGGTGCTGGACCAATCCACCCGCCTGCTGCTGTTCCGGCTCGTGTCCATGGGTGCTGTGGGCGCCGTGAGCGGCGTGCTGCGCACAGGCAAGGAGGCCTCTATCCTCCACGCGTCAGACTGGGCGGGGGCGGACGACTCGCCCTATTGGAAGGGCATGACCGGCGCGGCGCGCTCGGTGGTGCCGGCTGACACCGCATCGGTGGGCGGCACGACGGCGCCCGACACCGGCCGCAGCCACGCGGCGGCGCACGATCCCTCTCCGGAGCACGCCGGCAGGGAGGAATCGGACGAGGAGGATGGCGACGGCGAGGATGGGGCTGCCTCCGCGACTGGCGGCGAGGCCGGGGTGGGCGCCGCCGCAGGGTCTGCCGAGGAGGTCGCAGGCGCGGACGCCCTGTTCGACGCGATGGCGGACCTCAGCGAGCGCAAGGGCCCCCGGGAGGGCGCTGCGGCTGCTGGGGCAGGCTGCGACGACGACGACGACGACGAAGACGACGTCGGCGACGACGTGGCTGCTGCTTCCGCTGGGGAAGCTGGTGCCGGCGGCGAGACAGCCGGCGTCCCCAGCGCAGTCGTGACTGCCGCCCTCGCTGAGGCCACGGCCCGTGCGGAGCGCGAGGCATCGTCGCCCGGTCTGCCCGAGGTGGCGGTGAAGGTGTTCCGCACGACGCTGAACGAGTTCTCGAACCGCTTCGACTACATGGACGGCGATCGGCGCTACAGGCACGCCAGGCGGCACCGCAACCACAACCCCCGCAAGCTGGTGAAGCTATGGAGCCGCAAGGAGTACGCGAACCTGTACCGCATCTACCAGGCCGGCCTCCCCTGCCCGCAGCCGCACCTGCACCGCGAGAACATCCTGGTCATGGACTTCCTCGGCGAGGACGCCTGGCCCGCTCCGCAGCTGCGCGAGGCACAGATCCGCAAGCGCTCCACCTGGCGCCGCGCGCTGGACCAGACCGTGTCCATCATGCACGGCCTCTGGCACTGCGCGCGACTCGTCCACGGGGACCTGTCCGAGTTCAACCTGCTCTGGCACAAGCGGCGCGTCTGGGTGATCGACGTCGGCCAGGCGGTGGAGCTCACGCACCCTGACGCCGACTCCTTCCTCCTGCGCGACTGCGAGAACATCCGCGGTTTCTTTGCGCGTCAGGGCGTGGCCGTGCCGACCGCAAGCGAAATGGCGGACCTGGTCCGCGCCGACACCATTCCCAGCGTGTTCCGCCCGAGGCGAAGCTTTGACCTGCCCAGCGCCCCCACTGCAGGGGCAGCGGCTGGCGAGGAGCACGCGTCTGCCGCCGTGGGCAGCGGGGACGACGCCGTGGCAAACGCATTCCGCGCGATGCTGGCCGCCGCCGCCCCCGCAGCCGCGAGCCCGCGCACCGACGCCGTGCCATCCGCAGCGCCCAGCGAAAGCGCAGACGCTTGAGTGTCGAGCCAGGGAGCGTGCCCGCTTCGGTGCGTGCGCGCCAGCGAGGGCTCCAAACTGGCGCCGCTCGCTTCCTGCCGCGCTTCGCGCGCCTATTCACACACGCGCCACTCAAAACTCACTCGGGTGCAAGTGGGTGCCAAAGAGGGCGTGCTTGCAAGCATCGTGCCGCTGGCAACTGCCGTGCAGAGCGGGGCCATCGTGTCCGCCCGCATGCATCTTCGAGAGGATGGCGATTGCGCCGTCTGCTTGGGGAGTGGCTGCGCGTCTGGAAGCCTTCCGATGCGCCAGCCGGGGACCGGCCACGGTCCTGAGGGCCGGGGCGCGGGTCTCGCGAGCGGCGCTGTTGGCAGGGCTGCCTGCTTTCACTTTCGATCTATGCGGCTGAGTTCGGGCAACTGGCGTTTCCTGCGCAACTAGGACCCCAGGTTTGGGCCGGATTGGGCGCACTTGTTCCTGCAACATGGGCAACCAGCCCGGCAAGCCCCGGCGCAACGGCGGCGGCCCAGTGCCGATTCCCCGCCCGCCCAGCGAGGCCCCGGGTGGGGGGCACGGCTCCGCTCGATCCGCGAGCGGCGCCCCCCCCACCCGGGTCGTGGACCGCCCTGCCGGCGGCCCAGGGAAGGCGGCCGCGGCCGCGGCCGCCTCGAGCGGCGCTGGTGCGGCGCGTGCGCCCGCGGCCTCTGACGGCAAGGACACGGATATCAGCATTCAAGAGTCTTTGTGCACTGCAGCGGAAGAGGGCACGTCCGTCAAGCGCGGGATGGACTTGACGCATTTCGAGCTGCTCAAGGTGAGCGGGATGGGACCAAGCGACCGCCTCCGCGCTGCCCGTGCGGACCGGGCCGCCGGCGAGGCGCGGGCCGCCAGGCGGGGGCCGCGGCGGCGGCCTTTGGCCAGGGCGGCAAGCCAGAGAGAAGCTCCTGGAGAGCGCGCGTCGCCAGCGGCCGGCGCTGCGAGCGCGCCGGGTTGCCGACGGGGGGTGACAGGCCGAGGCCGGCGAAAACTGCACGAATACCCGTCTCGCTCGCGCCGGAAACGGCCCGCGCCGCCCGCAGGTTCTGGGCAAGGGTTCCTTCGGCAAGGTGCTGCTGGTGAAGAAGCTCACCGGCAAAGACGCCGGAAAGCTGTACGCGCTCAAGACGCTGCGGAAGGACGTGCTCATCAAGCGCAACCAGCTCGCCCACACAAAGACGGAGCGCTCGGTTCTCCAGAGCACGGACTTCCCCTTCTTGGTGACGCTGCGGTACGCGTGGCAGGTGAGGGCGGCTTTCCCGCAACCTCCGCCCCGTCCCGCGCTTCACTTGGAGGGGGCGGCCTTGCGATTGCCGCCGGCGTGGGCGCAGCCCGCCCTGCCCCGCCCCGCCCCGCCCCGACCATACCAACCAACCTCCCCCAGTCCCCCAGCCCCCCCCCCCCCCCACACACTCCAAATGCGTTCGCTTTCCCTGCCTCCCCTTCCTCCCCGCCCCGCCTCGTGACGCGCCCCGCAGACCAAGGACAAGCTGTACCTGGTGACGGACTACGCACCAGGCGGCGAGCTGTTCTTTTGGCTCAAGCGCGACCGCGTCTTCTCGCAGTCGCGCGTCAAGCTGTACGCAGCGGAGTTGGTTCTTGCGCTAGAGCACCTGCACGACCTGGACGTGGTGTACCGCGACCTCAAGCCCGAGAACATCCTTCTCGACGCCGACGGGCACATCAAGCTGACCGACTTCGGCCTCTCCAAGGAGGCCGTCACCGGAGCGGGCGCGGAGGGCGGCACTCTCACGTTTTGCGGGACTCCCGAGTACCTTGCGCCCGAGATCCTCGAGAATACGGGGCACGGCAAGGCCGTCGACTGGTGGAGCCTCGGCACGCTGCTGTACGAGATGTGCGCTGGCCTGCCCCCGTTCTACGACGAGAACATCGAGGCCATGTACGAGAAAATCATGACCGCCGACCTCGTCTTCCCCCGCCACTTCCTCCCCGAGACCAGGTCCCTGCTCGCTGGCATGCTGCAGCGCGACTACAGCAAGCGCCTGGGCTTCAACGGGGCTGGAGAGATCAAGTCGCACCCGTTCTTTGCCGGCCTTGACTGGAAGCTCGTGGCCTCGGGCGCGGCCAAGCCGGCATTCAAGCCGCCTCCGCCCCTCACAGACGCCGACACTCCAAACTTCGAGGACGAATTCACGCGGGAGACGCCGGTGGACTCTGTTCCGGACCCACGAGAGAAGCTGAGCTCCACCCAGGCCGACGCAGCCCACTTCGAGGGCTTCACATACACTGGCGAGGCAGCTTTTGCCAGGAGCGGAGGAAGCCTCGCTGCTGGCATGCCTGCCGCCGGTTCGAGCGGCCGTGGCGCCTCGTTCGCGGCCCACGGCTAGCGGCGCCATTGTGGCGCGCTGCTTCGTGCTCCGTGCGTTCAAGTGCGTTGGACCCTTGCCCCGACCGAAACCGGCGAGCCCCGTACCAGCCCCCCTCCCCCCTTCTCCGCCCCTCTGCTGCCGCTGCATCCTTCTGCCGTGCTGCAGGCACGCCCTGCCCGCGGAGCAGGCCCGCAATCTCGGCGAGTGCAAGCCCGCCCTCCTGGAGCGGGTCTGCGGCGGGCCTTCCGTGCCAGAGGCGCGGGTTGTGTGCAGCGCGAGCGCGTCGTGCGTCCCGCGCGTGGAGGCGATTGCTGCCCGTGTGAGCCCGTCGGAGCGCACGCGGAATTTGCCCGACCGTTTGGCGCTTCGCAAGGCGTCTCGCTTAGCGCACCACGCACCCTCGCGCGGGCGCGGTCCGGCCAGCCAAACACCAGAGAGGCGCCGCAATCGAGGCGCCCTGACCACTCGGCTCAAGTGCCGGCGGGCCTCGGAGACCCCGCGGGGGGCGTTGCCTCGGCCATTTTTGCTGCTAGGGAGAGGCGTGCCGGCGGCCCCGCTGCGGGCACGGCGCCCAGAGGGGCAGGCGGCGCGGCGGGCGGACCCGCACTGCCGCCGAGGGGGAAGGCCATTGCTGGGCGCTTCGAGGGCCGGTCGCCGGCAGCAAGCCTGCGCGCCCTGCGCTCGGAGGCCAGCTCAACGGACTTGGCAGTGAGGCGGCGGGCGTAGCCCAGTCGCAGCCACGGCCCCACAAGGTTGCCTCCCCGCTCCGCCGAGGAGCCCTTGAAAGAAGTGCGCCGCACGAAGTCCACTGTGTGCTCCCGCCCCGAGAGCAGCGCGCCCTCGCAAAACAGGAGCACGTCGACTGGGCGCACCCGGAGCGCCAGCGCGATGTGCTGCCTCAGCCCCGCGATGCGCAGCTCCGACGGCGCGAAGAGCCACGGGCGGGCGAGGGCCTTGGCCTCTGCAACCACGTTGCCCATGTCCGCCGACGCGGCGGCGAGCGGAGGGCCAGCTACGAAGCCGCGAGGCCCCCCAGCAGAAGCGGCGCCCCGCCCCGACGTCCCGCCATCCTCTTCCCG
The DNA here is from genome assembly GCA_008330645.1 of Cafeteria roenbergensis. NCBI lineage: Eukaryota > Bigyra > Bicosoecida > Cafeteriaceae > Cafeteria > Cafeteria roenbergensis. Next base: position 216,558 of record VLTN01000041.1, read on the forward strand.
CGCGCGTTTACCGGACGAGCCTTGCACTGCGGGGGAGGGGAGGTCCACGACGCCATACGCTCCGACCGCGTCGCGCTGGCGAAGCAAGTTCCTCCAAATGCCTCCCTGCATGGCCGCGGGACGCGAGCCCGACACGGCAGACAGCACAACCGGCAGGGGCTCAGGTACGAGGTGAATTGTCATGCCGCTCATCGTTTCGGCGCGGCGGGCGGCTGCCGCGGGGTCCAGCGGTCGCGCGGCCGGCCCGGAGCCGGCCGAAGCCTGGCCCGCGCCGTGCCCGCCAGCAGCCGCGTCCTGGGAGGCCGCCTCCATCATGGCCCCCTCTTCTTCGTCAGCCTTTACGATGTCCGGGAAGAGCTTGCGCACGAGGCCCTCGAGGAGCGGGTCTCGCACGTACAGCATGCGTCCGCTCGCGCTCAGCACGCCGCAAACTGGGCACTCCGGCCGCGGCTGGTCAATGCTGCCCGAGGCCCGCATCTTGCGCAGCACACACACATGGCAGAACGAGTGCATGCACTCGGGGAGGGTCACGGGGTCGCGGAACAGCCCGTTGCACAAATCGCAACGCAGTCGCCGTGCAAGCTCCAGCGTGTCCACCTTGACCTCCTTGTCCGAAGACACGCTTGCCAGCAGCGCGGCCAGGTCGAACGTGCCGTTCATGCCAAAGCCCCCATCGGACCCGTCGTCCTCGCTACCGCTGTCGCCGCTGCCGGCCGGCCCCTCGCCTTCGGGCTCCTCGGACTCGCGCTCGTCGCTCTGACCCTTGCCGACCGCGGCCACGCGCAGCTCCTGGGGAGCGCCCCGGGCCCCACCGGCGGCTGCGCCGGAGCCAGGGCTCGCAGGCCCCGCCCTCTGCAGCATGGCTCGCGCGCGGGGGCTTTGGGTCGCTCAGGGAGGCGGTTTCAGAGTCGGCCGAGGCCGGAGCGGTGCTCCAGAGCACCGATGCCCACAAGAGCACAGGGGCTTCACCAGCCGGAACGGCGGACCGGCAGGCGCGCGAAGCGCAGAGGCCCCGCGAGACTGCGAGTCGGCGGAGTGTGCGCGCGCCGGCGCCGAGCAGCGCAAGCGGCGATGGAGCGACAACGAGCTCTGTGCAGACTCGCCCTGCCAAAGTCTCCACGTCGGCCTCGCTCGCGCGCCGTCGGCCGCTCGCGCAAGGTGTCGGTGGGGCGCACCCGCTCACCGATGCCAGCCCAAGCAAGGCGGGGACCATCCCTTTTGGCGTTGCAAGGGGGGGGAGGGGGGGGGGCGCAACACTGCCGCCGGCGCGTCCGATCGCGCCGCAAGCTTAAGCAAAGCGTTTGCCCGGTCGCACGCCTCGATTGGCGTGAGCTCGCGACTCTGCCACGCCGCCCCCCCCCCCCCCTCTGCAAGCTCCACCTCTGGCCCCGCCGAGCATGTCCATCATCTGCTTGGTGGAGGACCTTCTCTCGACACGTGGACCCAGGGGGCTGAGCACAGGAGGTCCCTGCGTCTCCGGATTCGTTGCGGTTGCCGGGGCGGTCGCAGACCAAAAATGCAGGCCGCAGCACAGCGGCCAAGTGCGTCATCGACAGGGAAGAGAGTGACCAAGGGCGGGACAACCTGACAGCTTGCACTCAGCCTGGGTCGTTACGTGTCGGAGCAGGGTTGCTAGCGCGGCTGGCGGCAGTGGTAAAAACCACTCGTCGCTGATTGCACGCGCCGATGGCGCGCTATCGCGGCCAGAGAGCCAAAGAGCCGACCAAGCCGACTATATCCCAAGACTAGCCGGCCATAGCAGGCGGTTGCGACTCTCGCGTTGAGGGGACGGGGGTGCCGCTGGGCGCGAGTGCTTGGTCACTGCGCGCCCGATTGCAGCCACTGCAGCACGCCGTGCTGCAGCCCGAGCGTTGCGACGAGTGCCAAAACTAGGTCAAATTGTCGTCTGCCTCGGGTCGGCGGAGCAGCGGGCTCTCTTACGGCCGCCACAAGCGTTTTTTGGTTTGTTCGGTGCAACCGGGTCGAGGCGTGGCCACTGGGCAAGCGCAAGCGCCGTGGTGCAGCGACAGCCTGTTCACGCGGCACCGCGGTGAAGCATGGCGTCAAGGGATGCGCGCATTCGAGGGTTTGGCGTCGCCCTCGGGCCTGCGAGCGAGAGCAGTCAGCTGCTCGCTTGCCGGCTTCCCACTCAGCAAAGCTCGGTGCGGCGAGCAGCTGCACTGCCCACGCCAGTAGACATGCTCAAGGGCGCGACGCCATTGCCGGCGGCGTCGGCATCGGGTCTGGCTGCCGAAGGGAGCCCAGAATGGCCCGCAGGGCCCCCAGCGGCGACTTTACCGGAGCGACGCTGCCGGACGAGCCACTGAGCTGGGAGGGCGCGCCTGTCAGCCACGTGTCATCCAGATCTGCGTCGTTAACCCGCAAGAACAAGAGGTCCGCGCGAGCACGCAGCTCCAGGCGGTGCGGGAGGCAGAGCAACGCGCTCTCGGCCACATCGTCCGGCGTCACAAAGTCCCTCCCGTTGAGAGTTGCTCGCGCCGTGGCCGCCGCAAGGACGTCCTGCTCCGCGGCGAGCGAGGCGCCGCGGGAGAGCAGCGGGTGCGACCTGGTGGCGGTCGCAAGCTCGCGCGCGTAGCGCCGAACCTCCGCCGCCATGGCCACACTGGGTAACCTCGACCGCAGCTGGGATACGGCCCCGACGGCGGCGGCTAGGAGCTCGTCGATGCAAGGCGTGCCCTGGCCGTCGCTGTCAGGAGCCCCCGGCGGCAGCTCGCCGCGCCCGCACGCCAGCTCCGCCAGCCCGCCGACCCGCGCCCGGTCGTCGACCAGCGGGTACCAAGCAAACGCCTCGGGCCACGGCGGCGACTCCCCATCCTCGCACGCAACCTGGGCGCTTGCCGCAAACGCCGCCAGCAGCGACGGGTCGAGCCCTCGGCGCGCCCGCGACCCTGCTGCGGCGGCTTCGAGGGCCAGCCCGGCCTCGCGCACAAGCAACTGCGACGACAGGGTCGTCGTCTCGACCTCCTCGCCGGCACCACCAACCGCCGCGTCCTCCAGCGAGCCAAGGCCGGGCTCCGCCTCCGGGCCAGGGCGCAAGCGGGCGGCCGAGCTGGCGCCAGGTGCCGACGCGGCGCTGGCGCCTTGCCGCGCAGCGCCGGCCTGAGCGGCGCGGCGCCTGTCGCGCCGCGACTGAGGCTTGAACCCGTGACTGGGCGCCGCGTGCGCCCGGGGAGTCGGCACGGACGGGTCGGTAGCAGCCGCCGTCGTGCTCGCAGCTGCCGCCCCAGAAGCGACGGAGCCGGGGCGCGCTGCGACACCCGGCCCCGGCCTGCTCGCCCCCGACACACGGGCCCTTGCCTGGCGTTCGACGGCAGCGGCCGACGCCGCGTTGAACACCCCAGCGAGCCCTCCCGGGCTCGCCAGCCACAGTGGCACGGGCAGCGTGTCGGGCCCGCTCAGCGGTCCCCCGGAGGCCCTCAGGGCCCCCGCGCCCAGGCCCTCGGCCGTAAGTCCCGCCCAGCGCCACCCTGCCTCCCCATGGCTTCCCAAGTCTCCCATCGACGCGGCCAGCGACTTGGGGCCCTGCGCAAACACACGGTCCAGCCCCGACGCGCAGGCAGACGCGCTGGCAACGCTCACTCCCCCAGCAGCACCAGCTGGCGGCGCCGCCTGGCCCGCTCTGCTGGCGGTGCGGGAGCCCCCCCCGTCGGCTCCGCGGCCAACAGCCATCACCGGCGCGTCGCCGGGCGCAGACTCGCGGCGCGTCGCCCGGGCAGTCTTCCGGAGCGCCGCCTCCCTCGAGTCGCCCAGGGCCAGTGCCGCCTCTGCTGACCCCGTGACAGCACTGCTCGCGGCGTCAATCCGCATGCGGTGCGCGAGAAGGGGCAGCGGCAGGCGAGTTCCCACGACCACGAGGCCGCCGGGCAGGGCGCACTGCATCACCGCGAGGTCCCGCTCGCCGCCTGTGTGTCGCGCCACGCGCGCGCTCAAGAACCAGCCGCATGAGAGCACGCGCTCCAGCTGGTCTTGCAAGCCCTGCCGCGCGCAGTCCAGATTGCGCAGCAGCAGAACACGAGTCTGTGGCCCGTCTGCCTCGCTGCCGCTGGGAGGCTCGTGGGTAAGCTGATCCAGCAAGACGTCCAGAAACCACGGGCTTGAGCCCTCGTCCGCGTTGCGGCAGTCGGCAGTCGCAAGAATGCACCCGGGGAGCACCAGACGCAGGGCATCGTCGACAGCCGCAGTCGACGGGGCCCACATGTTCAAAAGCAAGGATGCGAACCCGAGCGACAAGGGGTCGTCGTTGCCCCGAATCGGCCGGGCCGCCAGGAGGCACTGCTCCAGGAGTGGGGCGAGCTGGGCCTGCGGACGGCGAGCGAGACGCAACCGCGCAAGGCAAGCGCTCGCGGCCGGGTCCAAGCAAGTCACCGCCCCCCCCCCTCCCCTCCTTTCTCACCGGCGTTCGTCTCCTCCCCACACCGCCCCCCGCCCCCCCGCCAACCTCGCTTGCACCCCCCGCGCAGAGGCGGCATGGGGCCGGGCTTCCCGTCTGGGCCGTGCTTCATTGCCAAGGGCGGACAATACCGAGCTCACCGCGACGAAAGCCATGCGGGACTCCCTGAGCGCCGCCCCCGGCAAGCCGGGCGCCCCGGGAACCAAGTGCGAGCCGCAGCGAGCGGCTGGAAACGAGACAGGGGGCGGTTTCGATCCGTGGAGTGTGATTGCTGTCGTGCCAGCTGTGCGCTCTGCAAGGGTTCGAGGCCATTGCTCGAGGAGCAAGGTTCACGGCCACGCAAAAAGGAGCAAGGGGAAACGCAATGCTCCAACGCAAATAGCGGCAACGCACGAATCACTGGCGGGGGAGCGCCGTCACATCGCGGGGCTCCGTTCCTGCCGTGGCGGGATGAAGGCTCGGTGCCGCACGGCCGGGCGCGCCTCGGGCCGCGTGCCTGGCTGTCTGAGCGCCAACGACGGCCCGCGTCGCTCTGGCCACAACGCCAACCACCCCAGCACATTCGCTTTCGCTGAGGTCCGCCCAGCGGCTCCACGCCTCGGCGCGCACCCTCCACGCGCAGCCCGGCCCCTGCCGCGAGGATGGCGGCAGCGCCGCCAGCCCGACGTAGAGAAGCGAGCTCGGGCACAGCGGGTCCACAAGCACAGCCGCATGGTCATCCAGCCAGGCCTCGTCCCCACTGCTGGCGGCAGGGCTCGCTGCCAGCGCTGCTTTGGGGTAGGCTTGCTTCAGGTCCAGCATCACGAGCGCCCCGCCCTCGAACTCGCGGGTGAGGGCGAGGAGCAGGGGCTCTGGCCGCCACACCGCTCCCGCACGCGCCATGGGATGCTGCCTGGAGCGACGCGGCAGCCTCATGGCCGTCAGGCCGGCAGTTGGCGTGCCCTCCACAGCGCCTCCGCGTGCGGAGTCTCCCTCGCCTTCGGCCTCGTCTCTGTCCGCGCGCTCCGCCTCACTGCCCTCGCCAGGGCGCCCCCCCGTGTACGCGCTGGGCATGGTGTCCCGAATGCGCGCTTCCAGCGCCGCAAGGCTCGTGGCAATGTGGCGCAACCCCGGGCGGCTGAGCAGCAGGCGCTGCTGTGACGGCTGGCCGGCCGCCGTCGCGGGAGCTTGTCCACCAGCACCCGGAGCGGCATCCGTGTCGACGGCAAGAGACGCTTGCAGGCGAAGGCACGTTGCCGCAAGAGCAGCCGCCTGAATCGGCCGAAGCGCGGGAGTGCCGGCGGACACGGACGGCGACGCGGGAACCGACGCGAAGCCTCGCGAGTCGGCGCTCCTCCCAGGCGCAGGCGGGACTCCGGACTGACCACTGCCCGCACGGTGCTGGCTCCCGCCGATTCGCAGCGAGCGCGCCGCCCTGCCGAACCCCCATCCGCCCCCGCCGCCGCCGCCGCCGCCGCCGCCGCCGCCGCCGCCGCCGTCTTCCCCAAGAGCCATGGCCAGGGGGTCCCCTGACGGCGGCTGGTCTGCAGCGCGCCGCTGCGGGCTCTGAGGGTTGCCCCTGGCCAAGCCATCGGAGCTCTCGTTCGAGCCAGGGAGGAGCATGCGAGCAACCGACTGGGGAGACGTCGACGCCCCGATGGGGTTGCCGTCCGCTGTTCCAGCCCTGCCGGCCCCTGCAGAAGGGGCGGGAGCGGCCGCCGGAAGGGAGGGGGCGCGCCTCGAGCTGGACACTAGCCTCCTGGCTCGCAGACGCTTGCTCCGGCGTTCGGCAGCCGCTGCGGCGCCAGGGCTGGCGGGCGGGCCGAGCGCTCCCGCAGCGGTGGCCACGGTCATGGCGCTGAAGGTGGGAGAAGGGTGGCCGGGCCCTGTGGGAGTGTCCACGTGAGGGCGGGCCGACGGGACGGCCGCTGCAGTCGCTGTCGTGGTCTCCCCGGCTCCGAGCTGCCCGGCCGCCTGCACCGCTGCCTGCAGCCTGGCCGTCAGGACTGCGGTCGTCTCGGCTTCCAGCACGCCCTGTGCCGAGGCCGTGGCCCTGGCAAGAAGGATGTCTCCCCACAGCCGCTCCCGGAGGCGAAGCAGCGCGACGGCAGCCCATGCATCCGTTGCGAGCAGGTCCGGCGAGACCACCTCGTCGGGGCCAGCAGCGCCGGCTCCCACCGCCCAGAAGCGCAGGTGCGACGTCGAGGACGAGGAGGACATGGATGCGGACGACCCACCGCTGGGGCCGTTGAATCGGCCCGGCGGCGACATGCCCAACCCAAGCATGTTGCCTGCAGCAGCAGCAGCAGCAGCAGCAGCGGCGGCGGCGGCGGCGGCCGCTGCTGACGGGCCGGACCCGAAGCCACCCCCTCCAGCGCTCGGGATGGGCACGCCTGCTCCGTGCGAAGCCTCTCGGCGGACGAACACGGCCGCTGCGACTTGGTACTCGCTCATGTCGTCTTCCCCAAGCTCGGCAGGGGACGTGGACGCGCCTTCTGCGCTTGCTGGGGCTGTTGCCGCAGACGCTGCCGCTGCCCGGGCGGAACTGGAATAAGTCCCACATGCGTCAGCAGCGGGAGCCTGTGCCGCCGCAGCGGGCGAAGCTGACGCGGGCGACAGGGCGACAAAGGCAAGGCCACCGCCTGCAGACATGGCGTCGGCCGCAACCTTGAGCGGCGGGGGCGGAGCGCCAGTGCCAGCGCCAGACTGGGCAGCCATTGGCGGGAGCGCACGAACGATGAGCTTGGTCGTGGGTGGCAGGGCCGGCGGCACGGCCAGCGCAGCGTGGGGCTCTGCATCCGAGGAGTCTGTTGTGCGGAGAGAGCCTGGTGCCCCCCCGGTGAGGGCGCTGGCTTCCGACTCCGCGACCGCGGCAGCGAACCTGGCTGCGCCTGCAAGCGGCAGGCAGAGGCAAGCGCCGCGCCAAACGGCCACTGCGTTGCTCAGCGCCCACTCGGCAAGATCCGCGGTGCTGGCGCTGCAGTTGACCGTTGTGGTAGACTCCTGGCCTGCTCGTGCCGCTGCCGCGGCCTGCGCGACTGGCCCGCGGCCCGGGGACGCGTCCCACGCTTCGGCCGACACCGGGGCGAAGGCCGAGAGGGGAAGCGGGGCGGTGATCCCCAAGGCCAGGTGGCCGCTCGCCAGCGAAAGCGCCGAGCCGAAGACGTGAGCCAACAGCGGCGCAGGCACCTTGGGCCATCCGCCGGCAACCAGGGAGCTTGCAGTCTGGGACCTGGGACGGGCGCCGAGGCGAGCGCCGCCTGCGCCCCCTCCGGCCGCCGTCGAGCCTTGCACCGGAAGGCCCCTCTGCCCGCCATCGTGCTGCTGCGCCCCGAGGCCGTGCCACGGCTTTGCCGACGTTTCGTCGTCGAGGACCCAGCGGACAACGGACTCGGCTCCCGCGTGAGGCTCGCGCTCGGACACGGTGAGGCCCTGGGCGCAGCGCTCCAGCACGGGGGTCAGCGGCCCGCCGTCGCTGCTGGAGGTAGCCTGCGCCGCCGCGCTGGCCCACCAGTCGCCGAAGCGCGACGCAGCGTCGCTCGTGTCGCGGAGCCACAGCGAAACCGGCGCATGAGGCGACGTCGTCGAGCTTGAGTCGCCCATCCGCTGCTGCCACGCGCGCTGCGCCGCGAGCACACCGGGGGGAAGAGGCCTCGTCGGAGGGGGAGGGGGCGGCGCCAGTGTCAGGCGCTCGGCGGCTCGCAAGGCGTCGGCGGCCAGAGCGGCTGCGATGATGTGCCTGGGCCGAATGACGGACTGCCAGCCAGCGATGCCGCTGTCCCCAACCGCGGCAGAGTGACCAGAGTCAGCCGCTGCGGAGCCCGGGGCCGCAGCCGTGAGCGCGCCATCGCCTAGCGGGTTCGTGGGGCTTCCAGCCGAGCCGGCTGGCGCGCTGGGCCCGCCTTCGCATGGCGACGCGTGGCTGCCGCCGCTGCGCGTCCGGTCGGAACCCTGGTCGGCGGCTGAAGGGAGCACTTCCAACACGGCGGTCAGCTCAGCGGGCATGGCCGCTGCCGGCCGCGTCAGCATTTCGGTTCGCCGGTTGACTGCTCCTGGGGTTGCCACAGCGCCGGCTGGCCTGGGAGACAGCATCGCAGCGCTTGCTGGAGTTCCAGGCGTGTCTGGTGGTGACGACGGCGGCGAGAACGGCCGGCTCGCCAGCCGGAGGGGCGGGCTGTCCCTTGGCTGGGGCGATGGTGAGCGGTGCAGCGTGCGCTGGCGGTGAGAGCGCGGCGTCATGGGGGGCGGTGACTGATCCGCTGAGACGTGGGCCGCTGCAGCAGGCGTTGTTGCTGCCGCTGCTGCTTCTGCTGCCGCTGCGTCTGCTGCCGCTGCGTCTGCTTCTGCCTTTGCGGCTGCGGCGGCTGCGGCAGCCGCGGCGGCTGCTCGCGCCTTCGGAGAGGTTGCGGTCAACGAGAGCCGAAGCACAGTGAAGCCGGCTGGGTCGCGTCCCCGGCCGTGCCGTGGGTCGGCCACAGGCACGAGAGCGCCCGACAAAGGCGGCTGCAGCGGCTCGGCGACGTGCATGATCGCGTACACTTTGGCCGTGTCGTCGCCGACGGTGGCGACCGCCGATAGGAGCGTGGGCCCGCTGGCAGGCCGAGGCTCCGCCGAGTTGCCGCGCTGGAGGAGGCGCCGGAGCAGGGATCGCAGTCCCATCACGAGCCGCCATGCTGCAGCCGTTGACACCACGTCTTCCGGGGGCGCGCCGCTGCCGTGCGCGCGGGGAAGGCGCAGCTGCAGCGCTCCGGGCTCGGCGGCGAGCGGCCCTGCTGCCCCAGTCAGTTGCAGGCTGGCGGCCACTGGCATCGCGAGCAGGTCGGCAGCCCGGATCACCTGCCTGGGCGCGAGAAGTCGAGGTATGCTTGCGCAGCGGCTCGCAGCCGAGCGGCAGGGCGACAGTCGAAGGAGCAAGTCGGCCGAGTCGCGCACGCTGAAGGGCTCAGCTGTGCCAGGCACGCCTGCGCCGGCGGCGGGGCGACGAGCCCAGGCCTGGTCAGGCATGAGGCGAGGGCCAATGGTGTTGCCGGGCACCGAGAGGGCCGCGGCGAGTTGGTTGGCGCGGGTTGTTGCCGCCAGGCAGCGGAGAGCGGCTGCCGAGGCCACAGCCAGGGCCGCAACGGACTCGAGCGGCGAGTGGGCGGGCAGCGGAAGTCGCAGCGTGGACGACGACACGACGACTCGAGCCGAGACGATTCCAGTTGCAGGGTGAAACGCGGAGCTCGCTTGGGCGGCAGCCTGAGCCTCGTCGAGCGAAAGGGTTGCCCACACCCCAGAGGCCCCGGGAACGGCAGCGGCCGCGACAGCCGGGAGCTGCGCTGCCGCGGCATGCGCCGCTGGCGGAAGCATGGCGGCGAGCGCCCAGTCAATTCCTGCGTCGGCTGCCAGCGGTCCGGCCGGAGCGAGTGACGCCGCAACGAACTGCCCGACAGCCGCCAGCGGGGACACGGAGGCCCCAAACTGCGGCCACGCCGCCGCGGGCGGGCCGGATGCTGCCATTCCTTCGCCAAGGTCGCGGCCTGACGCGGCCTCGACAGCCGCAACCACAGCCTGCGAGAGCGACAACCTGGCTGACGCATGGAGAAGCGGGACAAGCGCGGAGTCGGGACCGCAGGCGCGCCTCAGCTTCGGCGGTTTCAGGCTGTTCGGCGAACGCACGGCGGGAATCGCAACCGCCACCGCATCCGCTGCGCGCGGCCCAGAGGCGGAGGCCCCACCAGCGCTGGGGCTCCGGCCAGAGGCCCCGGCAGCAGACTGCTGCAGTCCGCGCTGCAGCGTCCCGCGGCTGAGAGCGTCGCCCCCTGCGCCGCTGCGGTCGGGCTGCGCCGGGCCGTGCGGTGCGCTCCGGTCAGCGCCCGGCGTCGGGCGCTCCGGGGTCGCCGAGCTCGCGCTGGCCTGGGCCGGCCGCACTCGCTTGGGCTGCGGAAGGTTGTCACGCCGGCGGCTGAGGCGGGCGGCCGACGGGCCGTCCTGCGCGGGGCCAACTCTGTCGCCGGCGGAGGGGACCGGTCGGGGGGCGGTGGCAGAGGCCGCTGTGGGCCCAGACGGGCTCTGCTTTGCGGGGACTCCAGCAGGCAGCGTCCCGGACCGCGAGCCATCTGGAGGCAGCGGGGGATGACCCCCTGCTGCCGGGCCGGCCCCGGGCGCGACTGCGGAAACCTGCTTTGGCATGGCCCGGCGGATCGGGACGCGAGCTCTGGCGCGCGCCCTGTTGGCAGCGATGGCTGCAGCTGCTGGGGCAGTCTGCATTTGCGGCGAGGCGGCCGCGGCAAGAGCCAGAGTGGCGCGGCCGGCGCCGCTTGCAGCCAGACTCCTCGGGTCGGGAACAGGCAAAAGGGACGCGCTGGACGACGTTCGCGGCATCGCGAAGCCCTCCGCCGCCCTAGAGTCTGTGCTCGACACCGAGGTCGGCGAGGCGTTTGCCGTCAGCCGGCTGGAGGAGCGCCACGAGCCTGGGGACGACACACGACCACTGGCGACGGCCCCGGAGCTGCCAAGGCCGCGGATCGGAGAGCCTACACGGCCAGGCCCGGGGCTTTGGCCGTCTGACGGGGCCACAGAGCGAGGGCGGGGCGGCGTGGCGGCCGCCGCGAGGTCCAAGCTCGAGTTGGAGTGCGCCGCCACCAGCGGCTGGGCCCCCTCTCGACCAGCGGCGCTGCTTCCGGGCAACGCGTGGAGCTGGGGCGAGCTGCCAGCCGGCTGCCCCCCACCCGACAGTGAATCGACTGCACCAGCGGCCGCCGACCGTAGCGAGCTGGAGAGGAACGGGTCCCGGTCAATGGCTGACTGCAGCAAATCGTCGACGCCCCGCGCCAGGCTTGCCGCTGAGGCCTGCCCTTCGCCTGGCCCGCTCGGTGCAAGCAGCACGGGCGACACGACTCCCGGCCCATGCAGCGCCGCCAGTAGCGGCAGGATGGCGGCGACAAGTCGTAGCTCCCTTCGCCGCGGCGCGGGCGACAGGGCTGCCTCCCATGCGGGCGAAGCGGACACGGAGCGGTGCACAAACGGCGCCGCTGGCCCTCCCGCCTCGCCAGGCCTGGAGAGCGCGACCTCGGCCGCTCGCAGCACCGCAGCGGGCGTGTTGCCGACCCGCCGGCCGCCAGAGTCTGCGCCCTCGTACGCAGTGGCCCACGCGCCGGCCCCGCCAGACACGCTCGCCAGAGCGTCCATGGGAAGCCAGTGGAGGGACTGGAGCGTGCAAACTGCGCTCTTTGCAGCCGCCTGAGAGTCGAGAGGGGGCAGACCGCTGACGTCGTGGGTGAGCCACGCGACCGACTGCGGAGCCTCGGGGTCAAGCCAGTCCACCACGAGCGGCGCGCTCGCTGCAGGGGGCAACCCGGACGCCCACACCCGAGCTCCCGACTCCACGGCAGTGCCGATGAGCCGCGCCAGCTGGCTGTCAGACTGCGCAGCAGCTGCCGCGGCCAGGTGGCGACCAAGGGCAGGAGGCGCGGGGTCCGGGAGCACAGTGACGAGCGGTCCCGGGTCGAAGCCTGCAAGCACGCGGCGCGCCGACCTGGCGCCTGACGGCTGCTTCCCGCCAGTGGCAACGGCCAGCGCAGGCGACAGAGCGGCGCGCATGGCGAGCCGGGCGTGTTGCCAGGCCACCGTCGCGCCCACGGCGCCTTGCAGCATTCGGCGCTCGTGCGCCGCGCAACCCCGAAGCCACAGCGCGGCGCCAGTGTGGCCGGCGCGAAGCACCGCCACGCGGCTGGCCCCGCTTCCCGGCCACAGCACAACCACAGTGAGCCCCGGGCAGTCATCCTCCTGCCCTTTCTCCCCGGCAGTCCCCGCCTCGCCCCAAACCCCGCGCGCCGCCTCGGTCTCGTCCACCCGAGACCATCTCGCAACCCCGTCACTCCTGCGCCTGCAGGCCCAAAGCGCCGGCCCCTCCGACTTGCAGCGCTCCGACAGCAGGTCCGCTTGGCTCCATCCCAAGAGCGCAGCAGCGACGGCCGACGCGAAGCCGCTCACGCGCTTGGGGAAGTGGCCGTGCCACGCGGCATACGCTGATCCTCGGTGGCCGATTTCAACCTCCCGCACCACGGACGCCGCGACGGCGGTGAGGGCCGCGGACGGGGCCAGCGCAGAGCCGCCACCAGAGCAGAGCCCCCCGGGGCTGCCGCGGGCAGAGCCTGCAGCATCCCCGTCCGCATCCAAATCCAGCGCGACGGCCTCAGGCTCGGCCCGCTGGTGGAGCCCGTGTGCAGCCAGGGCCCCAGCAATCGCCTCGGCCGTGGCCTCTCCCGCGCGATGCTGCTGCAGCACCGTGACGATGAGGCGAACCAGGACGGACACGGACAGCATGCGCGAGCCTCGCTCGCCCCCGCCGCGGCCCCACACTGCCACGTGAATTTGACCCCGCGGGGCGCCGCCTCCAGCCCCATCCGACTCGGCTTGCACGCAGGGGGTGAGCCGAAGGAGCTGCCCGGGCCCCGTCGCGACAGCAGCCTTGGCGCACCCTTGAGCCGTCGGGCCAGTGCCGTGGTGGCCGGCCGTGCCAGCGCCGGGCTCCGAATCATCCCAAGTCGCGCCGCAGATCCGCACCACGGCGGCACCAGCGCCCACCGCGCGGAACACCTCCCGTGCCCACAAGCGCTGCTCGTCCATGGTCCAGCCGCAAAGCCGCACAAGGGCCTCCTCGCTGCGGCACTCACCCGTCGCCGCGTCCGCTGTGCCGGCCCTTGCCGCGTCGAGGAAGCCCTCGTCCATGGCCGAGTACGCAAGCCAAACCTCGCGCTGGCTGCCAGCCGGGGCGCCTGCGCCGGGCGCCACCTGCCACCGGCCTCGTGCTGCCGACACAGGGCTGAAGAGGCCGCACGAAAGCTCAGCGAGACACTGCCCCGCAGCCCGCACGAGAGCCACAGGGTCGGCCGCGCCGTCTAGCACCGCGCGAGCGTGAGGCTGCGGCCACACCGGGGCGCTTCCCGCGCCCGCCGCTTCAGATGTCGCCTCAGTCGCGGTCTCGGGAGAAGCAAGCTCGTCGGGCAGCTTGCCTGTGACCGCAGGGGGCCCGTCTGGAGTCAGGGTTCCCGGGGACAGGGGATGCGGGTCGCTGCCTCGTGCCTCGCTCTTCAAGCGCTTGCGGTCATCCAGCGCCTCCTGCAGCCGTCGCTCCGCGGTGGCGCGCACTCGCTTCCACTCGCTCATCACGCTCTTCGCGCTGCCTGCAGCGCCAGGCCGGCGCCGTGTACCCCCCCTTGATGCGGAGTCGGAGAACCCGGCAGCGGCAAGACTAGGAGGGGCGCCGATGAGGGCGGGCGCGTCCTCGCCGAGGGCCCCGGGCCTCCCGAGCCGGGAGCTCTGCTGGAGCGCTTGCAGCCCCGCTTGGTCCAAGCTGCGAATCGCTGCTGCAAAGAGGTCGCGGCAGAGGCTGAAGATGGCACTCCGAGTGGCTGCTGCGTCCGACGGGGCGGCAGGGGAGTGGACAGTCAGCGTGAGCAAGCCGACAGAGTCACACCCCGACTGGCCAGGGTTCCAGTTGCCGGCCATGACCAGATTGCGCAGCATCGCCGAGCTTGGCGGCTGCAGCAGGCCCAGCGACTCGTGCTCGTACGGCCTGAGGCTGCGCGCAGAACTGTTTGATCCGAGGCGGCCGGAGCTCGGCGCCAGCGGCCATTGGACATCGAGCGGCTTTCGCGACGGCAGCGCTGCGGCGAGGGCCGCCCACGGGTTCCTCTCCACCCAGGAACCGGGGCAGGCGCGCGCCGACTCGGACACGATCGCCGACGCAACATCGGGCGCGATGAGGCGCAGGACCACGAGGCACACGAGGCCAGCCTGGTCCTTGTAGACGAAGGTGGTTCGCCTGTTGGACAGCGAGAAGTACTTGAGGCACTGGGCAAAGACCGTTGAATGCGCGTTTCGCAGGCCGAGCACGGGAGAGATTGGCATCGCCAGGCAGGCGGTGGGCGGCAGCGAAAACTGACCAGGGCGAAACGTCGGGCGGGTGGAAGAGAGCACCGAGCTGGCGTTGGCCACGCACGCCTGGGAAAGCCGCTCGCCAGCTGCGATTGTGGTGTTTCGCTCCAGACGAAGATGGGGGCGAGGTTGCAGAGCCTGCTCGGACGGCCTGCGTGGCAGCTGGCCAGCTGAAGCATCACTTGCGGCGGGGGCGGGGGCGGGGGTGGGGACTTGGGCGGCATCGGCGGAGCGCGCGTCCGCTGCCCGAGCCTCGAAGAGCTCCTGCGGCCGAGGCAGCTCCGCGGGCACAGCGCTGGCAGCAGGTTTGCTTCCCAGCGACGCCGTGCGCTCGAGGGCCGCAGCCCGTTCCGCGTCCTCAAGCGTCATTGGCGGCGGGAGGTGCGCAGCAGGCAGGCCAGCCTCGTTGGCCGCGCCACTTGAGGCGGCTGACGCGATGCTCGGAGCCGTGGACAGGTCCCGCGTCGCGCCGTCGTGGCGACGCCCGGCTGGTGGGGGTGCAAGCGCCTCGGCTCTCGACGGGGCTGACACCCGGCGAGGGCCCAAATCGTCCCGGCCGACCGCTGGCACCGCGTCCGGAGCTGACGAGCGCGCGGGGCCAGACCACGCCACAGAGTCCGGAGATGTGCCCGGGCCGAGGGGAGCCAGGGATGCAGCCGCTGCCGCCATAGCTGCGTGTACTCCGGCGCCCGTTGGGTGGCCAGCGTCCTCAGGCGTTGGGAGGGCGAGGAGCTCAGACGCCACGCCGGTCTTCTTGGCGCGCAGCAGGAGCCAGTCAGCGTTGCACCTGTAGGCTGCATCGGCGATTGCCGAGCAGACGGCGCTGGTGGCATCCGCAACGCCGAGGCCAGTCCCGTTCCGTCCGTTGAGCGTGCAAGACAGCAGGACCCGCACGAGCACGGGGTGGGGTGGCAAGGCCTGCCCATTCCCATCCGGCTCCCTGCCCGCCATCGGGGGAGACGGCTGGGACGCCGCGATCGGGGCGCTTGCCAGCGCTTGAGCGGGCGCCGAGCCGGCGCCAGCGGCCTGCGCGGCGACGCGCGCTGACACGCGGCCCGAGACAAAGCCGGTCGCCGAACGGGCGCCCGAGCTCGAGGCCGGCAGCACTTGCTGCGGCAGGACCAGCGGGGAGGGGCGCGGGGAGACGCCCGACGAGGCGGCGGGCACGCCAGAGGCAGACGGGTCCCACGGCCTGCGAAGCGATGCAGAGCCTGCTTGGCTAGAAGAGGAGGCGCCGTCCTCGGCGCGCCGAGGCGGCCCCATGGCGCTTGCGTTGGACGGGCGCCGGGCGCCTGCGCGAGCCGGCACCCGCCGCCACAGTCCCCCGAACGGTGCTGCGCGCCGAGGTGTGGGGTCTGACCAATCGCCCCGGGCCCAAGACGCAGCGCGAGCGGCTGTTGCCTGGATCGGGGCTTCATGGCCGTCGTAGCGAGCTGTAGTAGCGGGAACGACCCCCGTGGCGGCCGAGACGGGGCCCTGCGCGGCTCCTGTGAAAGTCGACGACTCGGAGGACGCCGGGGCGCCTGCCGACGCAGAGAAGCCCTCCCAGTCACGGGAGAGCACCCCGGACGGCTGGTCCGTTGCTCCGATCGTGATGACGACCCACCGCTTCGGCATCAGGCAGGCAGGCAGCGCCGCCGAGAGGCGGGCCAGCGTGGCGTCGGGGCCACCGGCGTCCAGCCCCGACTCAGGGGCGGAGCTGGGTGCTGGCCGGCGCAGGCAGCCGCTGAGCATGTCCACGCGGTCCTGCAGGATGTCGCGCGCCCGTGAGGTTGTGTGCCAGGCCGTGAACACCGAAGGGGCCGCCTCGCACAGAAGCAGCCTTGGAAAGGAGTGGCTGGTCGAGACGCGGATCCACGCGCGCGCGTGTTCCCTGGCCTGCCTGGCCGCTTGCCTGGACGACGCGTCGCTTCGGCCCCTTGTCGCGAGGGCGCAGGCGGCTTGGCGGATCGCCGAGTGGCAACGAAGCCACGACGCCAGGCCCGTCACCCCGCGACGAAGCACGGCCTCGAGCCGCGCAGCCCCGTCGAGCTCGCCCAACACCCAGGCAGGCACGTCGGCCTCGACGGCACGCGCGGCTCCGAGGGAGCGAGAGAGCTGGCTTGCAAACGTGACCGAGTCCAGGCCAGGGGGAGCGGCCAGCTGGAGGCCCGCGCGTAGCGTGGCTGCTGCCGTGAGCCGGGCCAGAGACAGCACAACCGAATGCGCGTGCGTTGCGACCCGCGGACCGAGGGCTGCGTCGGCCTGCATGGCCTCTGGGACGCTGCAGAGCGCCGCCACCCCGCCGCCCGCTCCGACCATGCTGGAAAGCACGTAGCGGGGGAGAGGCGCAGACCGCGACGAGAGGAACGTGACGCGCAAGTGCGCCGAGAACCGGTGGCGCTGAGGCGGGAAAAACGGGCCCGTCGCCTCCTCAGCAAGAGACTCGGCCGAGATGGGGGCGGGCGTCGACGAAACGCCAGCGGAGACGCGCGCCTGCTCGACTGCGGCCTCCGTTGCGATTGCCGCGATATCGTCGCCAACGGAAACGAGCCTCTCCGACACGCCCCCACCCAAGTCGCCGGGCAGGCTGGCAGCCTCCGGGTCGTCGCTGCCGGGCGTACCGGGCTGCGGCAGCGGTGTGCCCAGGACGTGCTCGGCGCGGTGCGCCCGGTCCGTGACAACCACAGAGAGCCGAAGGAAGCAGGGCCGGCACAGCCCCTCCGCTCCCATCGCCTCCCCGTCGTTAGCAAGCCGCTGGCCGGCCGCGACCAGCCGGTCCACTGCCGCGGGGGAGAGGAGGCCTCGCCGGCGAGCCGGCGGCACGGCCGGGGTGCGCGGGCGGATGGGCGTCGGGTCGACGCGAACGCGGGGCGCGGTGGCTGCCAGCAGCGGCGCCCAAACGGCAGCGCTGCTCTCCTCCCGCGCCATTGCAGCGAAGGAGTCGTCAGCCCGCCTCGGCGAGACGAACCACGAGGGCACCTCGTTCGGCTCCGGCTCAGCGTCTGGCCCGCTGGCGGGTTGCGCTGCCGCGCCGCCCTCCGAGGCTGGCAAGCGGAGCGAGCATGGCACGAAGCCAGCCAGGTGGCTCTGCTCGAGCACAAAGCTGGGAATGACGGGCGAAGCAAGGGGGCTCCCGGCGGCAGCGGCGGCCTTGAGGGCCGTGAATCTCGCGGTCAGCAGGGGCGTGATGTCAATGGTCGTCGAGAAGGCGGCCCGGGCGTCCTCAAGCCACGTGTCCACCTCCTCTTCGTCCGCGGCTCCGGCTGCCGTGAAGCGGTGCCCGCTGCCGGCGATGCAGTCTGGGTCGACGTCCCTGGCAGCTCTGGACATCGCTGGCACCGGGGGCAGCGGCTCAAGCACGCTGGTCATGAAGGCGTCCATCGCCGCGGCCGCCTCGTGCGGCACGGCGCTGCCAGGCTTGTGCGGAGCAGAGCTGTCTGCCGCGGGCGCGGCATGCGGATCGGCAGTCGTGGAGGGTGCCGCGGCTGGGCTGGACGAGGGCCGCGCAGTGCGCTGGACGGACGCGTGCTTGGACAGCGCCCTGTACAGCGCCTGGGCCATGATGGCAGGTCCAGTTGCGCGCAGCACCAGCCGGACCTCGCGGGCAAGCAAGGCGAGGCGGCGCGCGGACCCGTCCACCGCCCAGGGCCGCAGGCCGGAGAGCCGCGCGAGAGCAATAGCCCCCACCTCGCACACGGGCAGCGTCAGCTGTGCGCCTGCCTCCTCGGCCTCGTCCTCCTCGTCGTCCTCCTTCTCCTCGTCGTGGCGCTCGTCGTCGCCAATGTCGCCCGTTTTGCGTTTCGAGCGCCGCACCACTGCTGACGACGGCAGCAGTGCGACCAGCGCCGGGGGAAACGGCGGGCTGGCCGCCGTGGGCGCCTCGTCCGTGCTGGCCGGGGCGCCCACAGGGGCGCCCGCGATGAGGGAGATGTCGTTGCCGGGCTCAGCCGCTCCATTCGCGGCCAGGGGGGCAAGCGCGTCGCCCACCGCCAGCGCGTAGAGGTTGCAGAGGTGCCGCGCCTCGGCATGAATCGCGTCCGACGTGGCGCGGCAGGTCAGCCGGTCCGCAGCGGCAGGCAGTGCTGCGACCACGCAGGGGCCTAGCTTTGGCTCGGCCAGGGCGGCAGCAACCGCCCCTGCCATTCCGGGCTCCACCACGCGGCTGGCCTGGTCCTTGCCTCCCGTCACCTGCAGCGACACGCCCGGCAACTCGGCAGTGAGCACGCCCGAGACTGGGGTGGCGGTGACGCCCGCCGTGGGCGACGACGGATCTCCGGATGCCCTGCCGCTCGGGGAGGCGATGGCCAGGCGCCGGAGCGTCGCGACTGGCGTGCCGGCCCCAGCGCGCAGCCCCTTGTGCTCCTTGCATTCCACGCGCCACACGAACGACCGCGTGGAGCGCGAGGCCGCTGCCCGTGCAGCGAGCGGCGTGGCCGCTCCAACTGCGCAAGCAGCCGCCGCTGCTCTGGCCACGGGGAGGTCTCTGCGCAGCGTGTTGCGGCAGGCCGCGCGGAAGTACGCCGCCGTGTCCATCAGAGGACCGTCGTCGCCCCACGCGCGCACTGCGCCAGTGCACTGCTCAATGAGGGACTCCACCTCGACAACCCAGCGGCGGCTGTGCGATACAGACAGCGCAGCGGCGTGCTGCTGCTGCGGTTGCGCCTGTCTCCCCGAGGGAGCGGCGCTGGGCCAGGCCGGGTCATCCTGGACGGTGGCGGGGTCCAGCAGCCGCACGCTGTGCTGCGCCGCAATGTGGCCGACGGGTCTCGCGTCTGAATCGCGGCCTGCCTCCGCGTCGGCAAACACGGGCAGGACCCTGACGAGGTGCGCCCGGATCGGGGCGCAGTCCGGTGCTGCCGTTCCCGCTGCCTGGGCCCGAGCTGGGGAGGCAGGCGCGGCCCAGGCAGACCAGCCACGGGCCTGGAGGGCAGCTGCGTTCCCGCCTCCCCACACCAGCCCCCCGGCGGCGTCGCCCTCGGCGTCGTCTTCGTCATCTTCCACGAGCAAGCACTGGAAGCCGGTGGCGCCGACGCTCTGCGGATCGGGCCGCTCTGCAGCGCACGCTCGAGCGACGGCGCAGCGGGCGAACCAGGCGGCCGCAGGCCGGGATGGAAACGTGTAGGTCCACGTGCGCCGCTTCATAAACTGCGACAGCAGGCTCTGCGGCAGCTCGCCACCGCCGCAGCAGAGGGCCGCGTTCACTGGGCGGGACACGGCTGCAGCGTGCTTGCCCACGACCTGCGGCCAGGGCGGGGCGTATCGCGTCGAGTGCCAGTCGCCCGCCCAGCGCCGGAGCGCCCGAGACACGAAGTAGGGCTGGAGGCGAAACCGCAGCAAGGTCGGGACAGACGCCAGCAGGCCGCCCCGCAGGCAGCGCGGAAGGGCCACGGGCCAAGGCAGCGGCCGGCGGGTGAGGCGACGGCACAGATCCACAGCCACAGCGCGCCGTTGCGTCGCATTCAGCCCGAAGCAGCCTAGGTGCAATACGACGAGGCAGGGCCCTTCGAAGCCGAACCGCACCACCGCGAAAGAGGCGCCACTGGAGCGCGAGCGCCGCGCGGCGCCTGCGGAGCGCTCGGCGATGGCCACCTCAGCGGCCCGTCGCTCGCTGTCGGAGAGCGTGCCGGACTCCGCGCCGGCCGCTCCGTCGGCCCGCTCAGCAGCCGATGCAGCGTGTGCGGCCGCCGCCTCCTCCTCTGCTTGCGCTGCCGCCGCCATGCCGTGCGCGCGAATTGCTGCGTCCAGTGTGGCCTCTGGGGGCCCGAAGGCACGCACGTACACCGCCCCCCACTCCCAGCCGTTGCCAGCGCTGGATGTCGCCCCTTCTCCTTGCCGGCCTTCTGCAGCCTTGCTCTCCTCGACCCCGCGGGATGCGTCGTCACCGCGCCGGGAGATTCCGCCCGCCGGGCCGCCCCCTGGCGAAGCCTGGTCTGGGGCTGCGGTGCCCAGCCCGGGCTGGCCGAACACGCGCGACGACCACGCACGCAAGATGTTGTGGGCGGCGTCAGCCGCGGCCACCATGGCTCCGCGCCGGCCCAATATGGGGAGCGGGACGTCGTCGGCAGGAGGGGTGACGGCCGCATGCCGAGGGGCAGGGGCTGCACCCGCTGCCTCCGCGGGCAGCTGCTGCTGCGTCGCTGCCGCTGCTGCTGCCCCCGCCGCTGCTGCTGAGCCGTCTGACGCGTGGGCCTTGTGCGAGGCCGCCGTATCGGCCCCGTGACGCGAAGACGCCGGGCGGTGGCTCGGAGCCGCGGTCGCGGCAGCCGCCGGCGCCTGGGGCGGTGCGGACTGGCCACTGGCCGGGACCGTCGACATCCGCGCGGGCCGGCCGTCCGGGCCGAGCACCAGCTCGTACCTGTCGACGGCGAGCCACCAGTGCCACCACTGCAGCGATGCCGCGCCGATGGCTGCCAGGGGGCGGAGCAGCGCCTCGGGTGGGGAGTGGGGGAACGAGCTGTGCAGGTCGCGCGGCAGCTGTGCGGCTGCCGCTGGCCGGGGCCGAGAGGTTGCGGACGGCGGGGGCAGCCGCATTGCCTGCAGGCAGCGGCGCAGGCGCTCCGTGGCGCGGTCGACGGCGACGATTGCGGCCCCGTGCCGGAGGAGGGACGCGGCAACGGACACATCCGCAATGCTTGCGAGCGCGTGGTCGCGAGCTGCAGCCGCGGTCAGAGGCGGGGCGCGCTCCGGGGAGCCGCGCTGGACCGCGCCTGCGAGCACCGAGCTGGCTGCGACGTCAGCATTGCGGCTCGCAGCGTCCAGAGACCGGAAAAAGTCCCTCGAACCGAGGGCATGCACGCTGATGGACACCGGGCCGAACACCGGGCGGCATGCCAGCACCTGCTTGGCGGCGGCCGACGAGGCACCCGTACCGGCGGGCGGGCGGCGGGAGGCCTTCCATCCGCGAGCGCGCCCCTGCTGACCGGCCGCGCCTCGAGTCGCTGCCCCGCGAGGCTGAGCGCCGCCGCCGCCGCCGCCGCCGCCGCCGCTTCGGCCGGCGTGCCGCCGCGGGTCGACCACCTGCCAAGCAACGTTGCTCAGGCCGGCCAGCTGCCACAGGTCCCCTCCACCTCTCCTGGGCGCCCCGGCGGGCCCGTCGGCAGCGCTGTGGGCGTTTTCGGGGAGCGCGCCCGATGGCGAGGGCACCCGCCACAGCGGCGCCGTGATGTCGTACACAACGGCCACATGCGGTCGCCAGTGCTGCCAGAGCCGCGCGGTCAGCACGGCCGCAGGGTGGCCCATAGACGGCGCGGCCAGACCGGGCAGGGGCGGCGAGTCCCGCGTTTGTGCGGAGGTGCTGTGGAACACGGCGCGAAAGCCCTCCCTGGCTCGCAACGAGAGGAGGTCCCTGACGGGCACGCGGGCGGAGTAGCAAGCAAGCCGCCGGGTCGACCAGCGGGCGCCGCTGGTGAGCGACGCCACAGCGCTGAGCGCGAGCGAGGGCGCCGGCGCTCGTGGCAGAGAGAGCACGGGCGCCACGCCCGCTGGTCGCGGTCCCGCACCCAAAAGCCTGGCTGCGCTGGGTGCGCTGGCGCTGGCGCCGCTTCGCTGGTGGTGGCCGGGCTCGCCGCTGCCGGCGCCTTGGGCAGAGGCGGCGGAGCGCGCAGGCGGCGACGCTGGCTGCAGGGTGTTTGCCGCGGCCCGCTCGGCCGCCACCGCGTGCCGCCAGTAGGGGCCCAGGTCGCCCTCCCGCATGAGGGAGAGGGGCTTCCGCACCTGAAGCACGTGCGGAGGCGAGCGAGCGGCAGCCGAGCTCGCGCTTGCAGCGTGACCCTCGACGCGCCACGCGATGGTGTCGTGCACGTTGAACGCCCGACCGCCGTTCGCAAGCGCCCGAAAGTTGACCGCCCCTGCATCCGGGGCAAGTCCGGGAGTCGTCTGCCTGCCCACCCTGCTGCGGCCAGCGGCGGCCAGCCGGCGCCAGTCCCGGTCCGCCAGAGCCGCTGCCGCGCCGCAGCGCACCATGTGGATCGTGAAGCCGTGCCTGCGCATGTGCTCGTCAATCTGCGCCCCTGCCGGGCCCGCTGCCCCGTCCGTCACCCCGTCTGTCGCGAGCACGATCACCGGCACCGCCGCCAGGGGCAGCAGCTTCGCCGCATGCGCACAAGCCTCCAGCAGCGTGAGGCGGGGAGTGGCCCGGCACGAAGCGTGCTCGCAAGCCCCCGCGCCTCCAGTTGCGCCTCTGCCCGGGTGCGGGTGCGGGTGCGGGTGCGTCGCCTGGCGGCCGGCCTGCTCTGACGCGGCCTGCCCCTGCGCCGCAGCGGCCCCCTCGATCTCGGAGAGTGCGCGCAGCGACGTTGCGATGATGCCCGCGACGGATCCGTGGGTCAGCTGGGTCCCGTGCAGCAGCACCCGTGGCACAGCCGAAACGGCGGGGCGGCCGGCACCCGCTTGACGACAGGCGAGGCGCTCGTGGGCGTCGTCGGCCCCCGCAACAATGCTCAAGAACACGCGGTGCGAAGGGCGGGCCTCGGCACCGCCGTCCCTCGTCAGCGTCGCCTGTGTCGGCCGGAGCGGGTCCGGAAGCTCTCGGCGGGCCCTGATCCGCTCAAGGAAGCTGCCCGCGGGCTCTGGCGCGCTCTCGCTCGTCGCCCCCGTGTCGCTGGCGTCGCTCCCGGCAGCTGCACGCGCGTCCGGGGTGCTCCCGGGGCCTGCGCCAGCCAGCGGTGGGCCGGCCGTGCCGGGCAGTCTACCGGCCGTCGCGACCCCGGAGCGAGCGCGACGCCGCAGCCCTTCGGCAACTGCGGCCGGTAAGGTGAGCCGGTTTTCGTTAGGGTCCGTGACCACAGCCCGGCTGGGACGCGGGCGCTTCCTTGCCGCCTTGCCGGCGTTCTGGATGGGGTCGAGCATTCTGCGCAGCAGCGGCTCCAGCGCTTTCCGAACCTGGTGCAGGGGAACTTCCCCACTGGACGGGTCGATCGCCAGCATCGTCCGACTGGTGTCGATGCCAATCACCACGCGGAAGTCCGTTGTGCTCGGCGCGGCCTCGCGGCGCAGGACCGAGGCCGACATGACGAATGCGCGCCCCTGGCGAAACGCACTCGCAGCGGCCGGCCGGGCGCCTCCCCCGCCGCAACCCAGAGGCCGGAGGGCGCACCGGGTGCGCGTGTGCGCGCCTTCGCCCCGCTGGGGCCATGCGGCCGATGCGTCTGCGGGGCAGCGCTCCACTGCAAGTCCGGGCAGAGCCGCGCCAGGCTTGGCAACACGACAGCGAGAGCGCCTCCTCTGTTTCCTGCGTCCGCCGCCCCCGCGCTCGCGCCACCCCGGCACTCGCGCCGCTCTCTGCAGAATGCTTGCACGGGCCGCCCGTGCTGTGGCGAGGGCCTCGGCCCCGGCCGCCCGCGTCCGCGTGGGGGCGCGCGCCATGTCGTCCGAGTCGGCCGAGTTCGAGCTCGCCGTGCCCCTCGAGTACCACAGTGAGATTCGCCTGCCGTCAGAGCCTCCCGGGATGGAAGCGCCGTGCCCTGGCCCCTCCCCGCATGCTACGTGTCCGCTCCCCATCCAGGCGCAAAGGCCCGCCGCGCGAGCCGCCCCTCGCGGGGCGGCCGTCGTCGCGCGCCCACACCTTTCGCTTGCGTGCCGGCTCGTCCCCAGGCGGTGCCTCTGGCCGCCCCGGGCGCCAGATCGCGGGACCAGCGGCCGCCACGGCCTTGGCCCAAGCCCGTGCGCTCTGCTGTGACCTTCGAGGGGGTGGGGGGGCGGCGAGGGGGGGGAAGGGCGAGCCTCGGGCAGGCCGGCCTCGGCGGGGCGCATGCTTCGTCGGATGCGCGCACGGCTGGCAGAGCGCCACGCCCTTCCCTGGGGCGCCAGTGGCCGCCCATGGAACCCGGTGCTCCTCTCCCACGGGGGCCACATGGTGGGCGGCAGTCGACCGCGGGCACTGTGGGCCAGCGCGCGAAGCGGGCGGCTCGTGGCGGCAGCGGAGCGGGGTGGGAGTGGCCTTGCCCGGGCTCACCAATCCTGGGCCGCGCTGCCCCGACCAGAGGCGGCAAGCGCTGCTGGGCGCCCGCCAGTCCCGGCTATGCCCCCTCTCGTTGCCGCACTGGCAGTTGGGGCAGCGTCGGCAGCCGGTCCTGCCCGCCTCTTGAATGGCGCTTTGCGGGAGCCGATTGCACCGCGCGAAGCCGATCGCTGCCGCAACCTCTCGCGTGCGAGCGCCAAGCCTCGACCGCTGGTCCCTCCGCCCAACCCCACCTTGTGCCTCCTTGACTTGCCTGCGCTTCCCTGCCCTGCGCAGACGTGGAGGGCCCCGCTGCAACTTCCGCCACCGCCACCAAGGAGGAGCTGCTTGACGTGCACGCGATGATGCACCGCATTCGCCGCATGGAGATCTCCTGCGACAACGAGTACAAGGACAAGAACATCCGCGGCTTTTGCCACCTGTACGACGGCCAAGAGGCCGTCGCCATGGGCATGCGCGCAGCCATGACCTCCCGGGACAACATCATCGGCACCTACCGCTGCCACGCTCTGCAGCTCATGCGCGGCGACACCGTGTCCCGCATCGTCGGCGAGCTGTTTGGCCGCGCAGGCGGCTCCTCCGCGGGCAAGGGTGGCTCCATGCACTTCTACTCGAAGCAGAACCGCTTCTGGGGCGGAGCCGGCATCGTGGGCGCTCAGGTGCCTGTGGGCGCCGGTATCGCCTTTGCCGACCGCTTCAACGCCATCGCCGAGGGCGCTTCCCGCGACGGCCCCTTCCCCATCACCGTGGCCATGTTCGGCGACGGCGCCGCCAACCAGGGCCAGATCTGGGAGGCTGCCAACATGAGCAAGCTCTGGCACCTGCCCTGCATCTTCTTCTGCGAGAACAACCAGTACGGCATGGGCACCTCCGTCGAGCGCCACTCCTCCAACCCCCGCTACTTCACGCAGGGCGGCGAGGCCATCCCGGGAATCCGCATCAACGGCATGGACTACCTTTCTGTCCGCGAGGGAATGAAGTGGGCCAAGTCCTACGTGGAGCGCGGCCAGCCCCTCTTCGTCGAGGTGGTCACCTACCGCTACCACGGCCACTCCATGTCCGACCCCGGAATCACCTACCGCGGCAAGGACGAGGTCAAGCAGATGCGCGAGACGAAGGACTGCATCAAGCTCGTGTCCAAGCGTATCGTTGACAGCGGCTGGGCCAGCGAGAAGGAGCTCAAGGATCGCGAAAAGGCCATCAAGGCCGAGGTCGCCAAGGAGGTGGAGCTTGCCCGCGCCATGCCTCTGCCGGACGCCGAGGAGCTCTACACCCACGTGCTCCACAACGAGACCCCCAAGTTCATTCGCGGCATCGACATCGGCTCGTCCCGTGTTGCCTGAGCGGCGGTGCACCCCGGCGCCGAGTTTCCCGCTGTCTTGCGCCCAGCCAGCTCGACCGCGCGCAGTTCATTGAGTGTTTCCCGCCTCGCCGCGCAAACACCACCTCGCGGCGCTTTCGCTCCGACTCAGGTGCTGCTCAGCGTGTGGCTCTCTGTGTCTTCCCTCGCACGGTCAGCGCGTGGCGTGGCGCAGGTCACAGGCTTCTCGTGCTGGCACACTGACCTTGAAGCGAGAGAAGGGTGGCACGAGCGAGGCACGGCCAAGGCAAGCGCTCGAGCACACACACACCCGTGGCGTTGGCGCGTGAGGGCCCGAGCACGGCGAGCGAGGCCGCAAACAGCGCCGCGTTGCCGCCCGAACGAAATTCGAAGCCCACTGGAAGCAAACTCCCCCCCCCCCCCCCCCGGAGTGAGGGCCGGGGTGAGAGAACAGCAAGGCTCACCAACCGCCATCACCAAATTCGTCCTCGGGCGCCGCCGCCGCTGCGGGCGGCGACGAGGCGGGTGCCGCCGCCGCCGCTGCGGGCGGCGACGAGGCGGGTGCCGCCGCCGCCGCCGCTGCCGCTGCCGCTCTGGCCGAGGGCCTGGCGTGGTCGGGGCGGAAGCACACCAGACCGGTGGTCTCCTCGCCCACGGTGGCGCAGCCGTCGATGCGGCACACCTCGCCGGCAAACTCGGGGCGGTACCTGGCTCCGCTGAAGGGGCTGGTTACGCTCGGCTGGCCGCGGTAGACGGGCGTGAGCGAGGCGCCGCAGATCTCGAACGGGTTGCGGGGGTCGTAGTCGATCGCGATCGTGTTCCGGCCCATGGCCTGGGCGCGGCTCACCACCTTCTGCGCCTTGGCAACGCGCGGCGCGAAGGCGGGTCCCGTCGCCTCGGGCGTCTCGAGGAGGCGCTGGGCGAAGGACTCGGCAGACGCAAAGTTCTTGAGCTTGAAGGAGAGGGACATGGCCAGGTCGAGGGTGAGAATGCGGTGCGGCGGCTGGAGGCGGCAGTGGGTGAGGTACGCTGCAAGCTCCAGGACGCGCTTGGGGTCCTCCGCCGGGTTCACAGCGCGGCGGGCGAGCTCCACGAGGCAGGCGAGCTTGTACTCGCGGGCGGACTCCAGGACCTCCTTGACCTCGCGCTCCTCGGCGCGGGTGGTGGCCGCGCAAAGCGGGATGCGGCTGAAGACCACGTCGCACGCGGCCGAGGTCGCGGGGAAGCTTCCAGACTGGAAGGCCGTGTACACGTCGCGCAGGTTGTTCACCAGCGACGTGACGGAGACCGGCGCGGCGGGGCGAGTGGCAGCAGCGTCCGCAGCGACGGGGGCGGCGACGGGCGGAAGCCCCGGCAGCGTCGGCACCGCGGCAACGGCAGCCTGGCGAGTCGCCAGCAGGGCGTCCTCGAGGGGCGCGAGCGTGGCAAGGCCGAGCTGCCTGCGCAGCAGGTCCGCAGCGGTCTCGAAGCCGCCAGCGGCGGCGTGGTCGGCGGCAAGGCTGCTCCCGGAGCCGAGCCAGCGCGACGCGAAGCCGGGCCCGGGGGTCGGAGGCGCCCAGCCCGAGGCGCCGCCCGCGCCCGCTGTGGCACCGGCGCCCGGAAGGGGCTCGTCGCCGAGGTCAAGGTCGTCGCCGAGGTCGAGGTCCGCCTCGTCGCCTCCCCAGCCAGCGCCGGGCGCAGCGGCGGCTGCACCGCCGGTCTCGCCGGCTTGAAGCGCGGCCACAGCAGTCGAGGCGCCGCCCATGCCTTCGTCTTCGTCCAGCATGAGGTCGTCGTCGCCGGCCCAGTCGCCTCCACCCGCTCCCGCGAGGGCGCCTGCGGCCGCAGCGGCAGCCCCGGAAGCGGCCGCCGCGACGCCGGAGGACGCAGCGGACACGTCGACCTCGCCACTGAGGACCGCAGCGTCGAAGACGGAGCGGTGCGCCTCCAGCTGGGGCCAGTTCCCTGCAGCGGGGAGCACGCAGGGAGGGGGCGTGCACGCGGAAGTGCCAATGCCAGGGAGGTTGCGGGCCAGGTCCTCCATGTCGGGAAGCTCAGTCCCGCTTGCCTCGATGATCTCCGCGATGCGCTCCGCGTCCTCGTCGAGGCCGTGGATGCGTGCCGACGCGTACGCGAGGGCGAGCTGGCCGGAGCTCTGGAGCACGCCCACGCGCGCCGCGACGTCGCCCAGGGCGAGGGCAACCTGGTACTCGCCCATGGTGTCGCCGAGCTTGCGGGCCACGCCGAGCATGCGGGCTAGGGTGGCGCGCTCGCCCGTGGCGAGGTAGAGGAAGGAGAGCTTGTCGCGGGCCTTGGCCTGCTGCAGGGCGGTCTCGGCCATGCTGATGTTTCCACGGATGGTGCTCTCGCGGGCGAGGCGGAGCCACAGCTCGGGGTCCTTCATGCTCTCCGCGCACGCCATGGCGACGTCCAGGTCTCCGCACTCGAGGGCGAGGCCGAACTTGGTGGCCGTGTCCGCCACAAAGTGCATGGCGATTTCGGGGTAGCCGGCCCTCTGGAGGTAGGAGAGCACGGCCTGGCCACACATGGAGCCGCTGCGGATGGCGCGCACCACGTCGCCGTACTCGCGGCGGGCAAGGGAGCGCTTGAACTGCGGCTCCGTGGCGTCGTACGTGAGGGCGCGCACCTTGCGCTTGCGATCCAGCACGTGCAGAGTCCCCTCGCGGGCCTCGACGAGGTAAACAACTGCGGGCAGGGCGCGGACGATGCCCACGGCGTCCGCAGTGCGCTCGGCGGCGTCGGCTGCGGCCTTGGAAGTTTTGGCAGTGCCGGGCGCGGCCGAGGCGCTGCCTTCAGCGGGGGGGCGGCCGGACGCGCCGCTGGAGGCCACCTCCGGCACAAGGTACTTGAGGTGGGTGTAGGTGTTGAAGAGGAGGATGCCGTGCTCGTCCCAGCAGGCGGACTTGACGCGCACCGCCTCGCGCACGGTGGCGATCTGCCGAAGCTCGCGGTCGGCGAGGGTGACGGTGAGCCTGGTGACGAGGGCGACGTGCTGGCCGTCCGGCGACCAGGACACGTAGCGGACGCGGCGGAGGCCCGTGATCTCGCCCACCACCATCAGGCTGGCGGTCTCAAAGAGGCAGACCTTGTCCTCGGAGCGGATGAGGATGCGGCCGGGCTGGGCGGCGTTGAAGAGCGTGTCGGCGCGCTCGTAGCCGGGGGGCAGGGAGAGGCGCTTCGTCGTCTTGTTGGCCAGGTCCTTGATGGCCAGGTTGCGGGAGCGGTCGAGCACAACAAAGCGGCTCTTGCTGAGGAAGCAGACGGAGACGCCCAGACCCATGGGGGGCTCGGCGCGAGCCCCACCCGCGGCCGCGGCGGCGGCCTGGGTGCCAACGTCGAGGAGAGTGTACTGCCCCCCCTCGGCCAGGGTGTGAGCGAGCATGTACTCGGAGCTGCGCATGTGGTGGTTGTAGATGAGGGTGCGCGGCCCGGCGTTGAACTGGTAGGTGGTGGCGGTCTTGCGCTCCGAGTAGATGCGGGCGTCCGAGGCGGCGCCCAGGACGGAGCGGCGGATGTCGCGGTCCGCGCTGTAGAACACGAGGCCGGATCCGGCGGGGGCGTAGGCCGGGCGCTCGCGCTCCAGCTTGAAGACGACGAGGCCGCGGTCGTGGCCGGCAGCGAGCAGGTTCTCGTTCGGGTGGGCCGCGAGGACCCAGAAGCGCTCCGTCTCGCGACGGTAGGTGGAGAGAGCCATGCGCTTGGTCCCGTCCCAGATGCGGATGGAGCGGTCCTCCGAGTTGGACACGATCAGGTCGCAGTGCGGGTGGAACAGGACGCAGCTGACGTTGTTGTTGTGGCCGCGCAGGGTGTCCACCTCCCACGCCCTGCCGTCGCTCATGCGCCACACCTTCATGGTGCGGTCGTCAGCCGCCGAGATGATCAGCGGGAGCGTGGGGTGGAAGGTGGCCCAGTTGACGCCGCGGTCGTGCGAGTCGAAGATGTCGCGCACGAAGGGCTCGCCGCTGTCTTGCACGCCGGCGGGGCGAGCGCCGGGGCCGCCCGCGCCTGCGCTTGCGAAGCGCTGCGCCTGGGCGCGGAGCGCGGCCATGGTCGTCGTTGCCCCGGCCGACGCAGGCGGGATGCCGCCCGCGCCGCGGACGCTGCGCTTGCGCAGCGGCGTCAGGTCCCACACGCGCACCGTCTGGTCGAGCGAAGCCGACACGACCAGGTCGTCGCGCGGGTGGAAGCGGGCGCACATGACATAGTGCGAGTGGCCGGGCATGGTGGCGATGCACGCGCGCGACTGCCAGTTCCAGATGCGGATGGTCTGATCGTCCGAGGCCGACACAATCCAGGGGTACTCATGATGGAACTGCGGGCGCAACGGAGGAAGGCCGCGGGCCCAGGAAGCGGAGGTGTGAAGTGCATGGGCGCGGGGAGGGAGGGGGGGGGGTGCAGCGTCGGACGTGGCGGCGGCAGGGCGCGAGCGCCCAAACTCGCGCAGCTCGCGTTGCGCGGAATTGCGGCGCCAGCCAACGCGCGTCGGGGAGCAGCGGCGAGCGAGCAGACCGCATCTGCTTCCTCCCGTGGAGCTTGGGCGGCAGCGGACAGGGCCGGCGCGGGCCCCAGCCCCGTGTGCCAAGGCGGCAAGCACCGGCCTCGGCGCGCGAGGCGGCTTTGCCAAGCCACGTTGCCGCACACGCCCCCAACGGCGGGCGCGGCCCGAGTGCGGCGCGCCGGGAGCCCCTCTCACCTGCACTGTGCGAATGTAGTCGAGGTGGCCAATCAGCGTGAAGAGGCACTTGCGCTGCGCCAGGCTCCAGACCTTGATGAGGTAATCGTCGCCTCCGGACACAAAGAGCGGCTGGCCGGAGGGGTGGACGTCGAGGCCGCGGACGGGACCCTCGTGGCCCGCGAAGCGCTCAATGCACGTGCCGTTGCGGTAGTCCCAAAGCTGCACGATGCCGTCGTGCAGGGACGCCAGGATCCAGGGCCGCTTCGGGTGAAAGGCGAGCCCCTTGACTCTCGACGACTTGGTGTCGAACTTGGTGAGCATGGCTGACCCGGTTGGGAGCGTGCAAAGCCCCGCCTGGTCGCAGTCTGCCGGGGGGCGCTCCCGACGCTCGCAGTGGCCCCGCAGGGCAGCGCGCGCCTGCCACATGCTCTGGCCGCCGCGCGTTTCCTCGCCGCAGGCCTGGCCGTTCGCCGGCCAGCGCTCTGCTGGACGTCGGCGAGCAAGTGCTCCGGCGCCGAACCGAGCACCCACAGGCCCGCACCGGGCGCGTGAG
This sequence comes from Cafeteria roenbergensis, assembly GCA_008330645.1. NCBI lineage: Eukaryota > Bigyra > Bicosoecida > Cafeteriaceae > Cafeteria > Cafeteria roenbergensis. The sequence continues at coordinate 247,358 of VLTN01000041.1, forward strand.
CCTTCTCTGCGGGCCCTTGTCGTGGTCGGGCGCGGCTGGCTGGCGAGGGCGCGGCAGTTGCGAGGCGGTCCGCGCCGGAGTGCGTCGGGAATGGCTGCCGCAAAAACAGAGCGGGTGCTTGAGCGGCTGTGGGGCCACAGCCACAAGCTTATAATGAACCGCCCTCGGTCCACACACGAGCTTCGCAACAAGCTCCTTGTCCTGTGCAAGCGCTGGCGCGGTCCGAGCACTGGGAGGAGGCGAGGCAGGAGGGGGGGCTCAGCGGCTGCTGCCGACTCGCGGGAGGCGGCGGCACCCGAGGCACCGCAGCCCGAGCCCGAGCCCGACGGCATCGCGGCGGCCACCAACGAGGAGCTGGTGGAGGCGGTCCTCGCCCGGCTGCACGCCGGCAAGTATTTGGGGGACGAGGAGTTCGCGCGCTGGTGGGCGGAGCAGCGAGTGACCTTCCGCCCCAGGCCGCGGGCCCTGGTTGCGGCAGAGATGCGCTTCCAGCACGCGATCGACGAGGATATGGTCCAGGAGGCGCTGGACGATGCGGGTGCGGACGACCTGAAGGCTTGCCGGCGAGTGGCCGTCAAGCTCGGCAGGCGGCGGGAGGGCCAGAAGCTGCTTGAGTCCCTCTTGCGCAAGGGCTTCACCTACGGCGTCGTGCAGGCGACGCTTGCGAGCATGGCGGAGGAGCAGGCCCAGCTCGCGGGCAACGGGGTCGAGGATTACGAGACGTTCGAAGAGGCTCTGGCGAGGACAACCGCGGAGGCGGAGGCGGAGGCTCAAGCGGAGGCGGAGGCAGCGCTGAGGGGGGCAGCCAGTGGGGAGGAGGCGGGGGAGGCGGCGGCCATGGCCGGGGACCCCGCCGACGGCGAGACCTTTGAGGAGGCCCTGGCGAGAGCCGCCGCGGAGGCGGAGGCGGGGGAGGAAGAGGCAGAATCGGAGGGGGCCGATGCAGACTCCTCAGGTCGGGCTTAGGTGGCACATCATGTCGTCGGCTCGTGGTATGGCTTGAGGCCCAGCTGCCGTGTTGCACGTTGACCGCGGCTCTGTGCGCGCCGTGATTCGCAGCGGGGGCCTTTGCCCCGCCCGCGGCCAGCTGCTGGCTGCGCCAGTTGTAGCGCTGGCGCCTGCAAGCATTCTGTGTGTTGTGAGAGCCGACCCCTAGAGGGGTTCGAACTAGATGTTGCGAGCGCAAACCGGGCGCATGGCTCTGCAGGGCTGATTTTTCGTTGCACGCCGGGAGGCCAGAGCGCCAACGAGAGGCACCCGCCCTTCGTAACACAGGCTGGTCGGGCTAATTCAGCTGCCCGATGGACCCCAGTCCGCCCGCTGCGTGGCAGGCAAAAGTTGCACAGCTGGAGGCCGACGCTCTGGCTGCCGCGTCGTGCGGCGCAGCCAGCCTTGCGGAACTCTGGGACCGCACGGCCGCCAGGCTCGCCGATTCCCACCCGCGCGTGGTCGAGGTGAGTTGCCGTTGTGTGGCGCGCGCAGCTCAAGGTTTAGGCCCGAGGCAGATGCAACAGGACACGGAAAGCCGGTGGTGCAGCTCGGCGCTACCGAGCGCGTGCGAGCCGCATCCCACAGCCTCCCCCTGGTCCAGCAAGCCCCCCTGTGTGCCGTGCAGAATGCAACTGCGTTGTTTGCCACGCTGGCTCTTCGGACGCGACCCGAGGACCTGCCCCTGGCGACCGCCAAGGCCGTCGCACTTGATCGTGCGAGTTTGAAGAAACTCCTGCAGCCGGGGCGTCGCCCAGGCCCACAGCTTGTGAATTGCTTGACAGGACTTGCTGCCACATGGGCGGGCTTGGCCGCGGCCGAGCCGGGGACCACGGGCCCCGCTGTTGCGGCGGTTGTGACTGCCGCAGCCAAGGACAAGACCTGGGCGCCCTTCCGCGCCGGCCAGCCCTCGCCCCGCGCTGCCCTGCTAGCTGCGGCCCTGCTTGCGGATGCCTTCATGGACCTTCGCGACGCGGCGTCGCCCCGGGGCTACGCTACGGCCTCTGCTGCGGCTGCTGCAGTTGCAGACTCGGCTGCGACACGGAGCGCGGAGCCGACAGCCACGGGACTGCTGCGCGACGTCGAACCGCACACCCTCAGCGCGCTTCAGGGCCACCGGCGAGACTCCGTCTCCGCGGCGCTTGCAGTGGCGTGCTCGTGGGTGGCGCGTGGACCGGGGGAGCGACTGGCGGGCGCGGCTGGCGCGAGTGCTTGTGCCGCAGCTGCGGCGGCTCTCGGGGCGCCGGAGGACCAGTGGAGGGACGCGATGATGTCTTCCACTGCTGCAGTGCTCGCCTGGTCTTCGCTCTTTGGCATGCTGTTCCCCGGAGCAACGGTGGCTCAGGACGCCACTGACGCTCCGGCCCGCGATTGCGACCCCGGCACGGACACGGTAGCCCGCGCAGCGGCGGCGGCCGGTAGCGATGAAGTTCTGCCGCCAGAGCACCCGGACCCAGCGTCTGGAGCGCTCCCGGGACCGTCCGCGCCCGCACCCGCTCCAGCGATGGCGATTGGCCTAGCCGCTGCAAGAGCCGCCGTCCCGTCAGCGTTCTCCGACTCAACAGCGCTGCAGGCGGTCGCAGCGTCTGCCTCTGAAGCCTTGCTCTCGCTGGCTCGCTCGCTGCGGCCCCCTGAAGCGGCGGCAGCGGACGACGCGCGCGTCAGGCCTGCCGATATGTGCTCTGCTGCTCAGCGAGCCGCCGCAGCGACCTGGCCGGCGCTGGACCCCGAGGGCTGGGAGGCCGCGGTTGCAGCCGCTCTGGCCCCGTGCCTCGAGCCAAGCGCAGCTGCCTCAGGCGAGCCGCGACTGGGGCGCTCCCTGTCGGCCGGAGAGCCCGTGCGGCCCTTCCTGAAGCGACACAGCGGGTCGCGAGCCAGCTCCCGGATCGACCCAGCGGGGCGAGGGCTGCGCCGGGCAGGGTCCGAAAGCGTGAGCCCAGGGCGCCGCCGTGCAACAGGCGGGCAGCTCTCGCCGCGGCGCTCCGCGCCAGGCATCTCAGCGGGCGGTCGAGCGCCGACCGTCGCTGGCGCGGGGAGTGCGCCAGCTTTGCCGTCGTCGCCTGGCCGCGCACGCCGCGTGGGGGCAGCTCGAGGTCGGGAAATCTCCGGTCGCGGGGTCTCGGCGGCGGAGAGCGGCTCCGCTGCCCGTGCAACGCGAGGGACCGGCAGCGACGACGACGATGATGACGGCGAGGATGGCGGCGACGACGACAGCGCCTCCCTGTGCGTGCCAGCGTCCCTCGACGACGTGCCCGACGTCCTCGAGGTCGCCCAGGCTGCCCCGTTCGGGAGCACCGCTCACCGGCGCGTCTCCCGGCACGGCTCCCGCCCCTCAACGGCGGGCGTCGTTCGCCCGTCGACGTTCAACGCCTTCTCCAAGGCCATGAACGCCGTCACCATGGCCTGGCTAGCCTCGGCGCCAGTGCCCCCCGAGGCCAGGGCAGAGGCTGCGGCTCGGGGCGGTGAATGCCTCCAGGCCGGAACAGGAGACGCCGCGCCCGGCCTCGCAGCCGAGGCGGCCGCAGCCGTTGCAGCAGGCTCGGTTGGCGGGGGGTCGGCGGGGACCGGAGGGTTGAGCGAGAGGCGCCACTGGGCCGGCTCGCTCGCGGGCAAGCCCCTCGTCGCCCTCGGCACCGCAGGCTGCGCCGCGCTCGAGGTGGTTCGCAGCTACACCCGCCTTGTCCCGATCAAGGCGGATCGCCGGGCGGCCATGGCTGCCGCCATTGCGCTCCTCCGGTCGCCCACGGCCCTGCTCCCGGATCAGCTGCGCCTGCTCGCCGACGACTGCTTGGCCGCTATGAGCGACACGGACGAGCCGTTTGACGCGCTTGCGGGATTCTGCCTCGACGCGCTTGCGTCTCGCGCGGGCGTGCCCTTCGTGCTGGCCAGGGCAGCCGCTGCACTTCACCCGCCCAACTCCACCGTGATGAGCGCGGGAGCGCACACGGTGCGCGTGGAGGAGGATGTTGTGTACATGCACGCGATGGCCACGCCTCCGCTCGCGCCTGGTGCGTCGCTGGACGACGCACCGCCTGACGGACAGGCTGGCGTCGCCTTCTCGGGGCGGCTGGTGAGGGGCAAGCCGTTGCCGCCGCAGCTGCAGGTTCGGCTGCTCGGCTGGATCGCGATGGCGTTGGCCCGCACCGAGCAGCGCCAAGTGAGCGACGGTCTCACGCTTTGCATCGCCCGCGCTGCCGTAGCGAGCCTGGAGGACAGAAGCGAGGCAGTTCGCGACGCCGCTGCCGTGGCGCTTGGCGAGACGCTGGAGCTACTGCGCAGCAAGGAGGCGCTCCGGGGGCTGATGGACGGCGTGGATCTCCTCAAGGCCTCGCGCCTTGCTGCGACTGGCTTGGGGGCGGCCATGCGGTCCGGCCATCGTCGCGGGACTTCGGCGGCGCACGTCAGCGCTGGGCCGGTGTGGGGCGCGCCTCCAAGCTCGCGCCAGCCCCGCGTGCCCTCGCTGCGCAGGCTGTGCGAGCGCCACCTGCAGGCCATGGTCATCACCGATGCCTGGTCCCTCGCCGAGGACGATGTCGCAGCGGCAGCGGAGGCCGCCGAGGCCGCGGAGGCCGCCGAGGCCGCCGAGGCCGCGGGGGCTGGGAGCAAGGCTGGAGCGGGCGGCGCTGCAGCCGCCGCGGCGCGGGCTGGATGCGTCGGCAGCAGCGCCTCGCCAGGGCCCTCCAGAAAATTGACTGCCAGGCTCCGCTCCGCGGATACGATCTTGCGCGCAACAATATCCACTGGGGGCTCGTCACCAGCGATCCGGCGCGCGACAGCGGGAGCCAGAGCGAGGCAGCGCGGGCGGCCCCGGCCGACTGCAGCGGCTGGAACCTCAAGGCCGGTCTCCCCGCCTTCACCACCGCGGGCAGGCGCCCCAAGCTCTGCCTCTGCCAAGTCCCCTCGCGCATCGTCCCCGGCAGCCAGCAGGGGGGCTTCGACTGCCAACACGAGCTCAGGCCCGCTGGGCCAGCCGGACGGCGAGTCCCTCTCCAACGCGCTGGAGCTGCTCGCCATTGCGTCGGACTTGCAGTCCTACCGTCTCAGCATCACCTGCCTCGTGTACCTCAAGGCTCACTCGCGCGCGCTGGCCTGCTCCGGCCTGCTGCGCTCCTGCCCCGCTGCTGCCACGGACCTGCTCAAGCTCTACCGCATCCCGTCGAAGCGGTCGCAGGCGTCCTTTCGCGACGTCCGCTCCGGTATGCGCAACCTTTCGGCCCACAGGCTCACCCCCCAGAGTTTCACGCGCACCCTCTCCGCTACGTGGGCGGTGCGCGTCGCCCACCCTCGCCTCCTGGCCTACTTCATGCGCTTTCGGCGGGAAGCCGTCCCCGAGCTCTACGCAGCCATCAACGCCCACTTCCCGGCGGCCGCGGACTGCGACATGGAGCCAGTTCTCCCCGGTAACGTCATGACCTCGGCGGCGGGGGATGCGCCGGCCGCTGCGCCGGCAGCCAGCAGCCTCTCGCCTCGCCACTCGTCTGCGGGCGCGGTTCGGCCGGTGTCCCCGCGGAAGCAGGTCCCCCCGGCAGCCTTCGATGCGAGCAGCGTGCCCGCAGACTTCATGGCGCGCGTGCTCGGGCTCCCAGACGAGGGCGAGCGGGCGGCGGCAGCGAAGCGCTCGCGCGCGTCGGCCTCCTCGCCGGCCCGCCGGGCAACCGCCCGCTCGCCTGGGCGGCGCAGCCACCTTGGCTCGCCCGCGCTGAGGCAACCTGGCCAGACGGACGCGGGCGGAGAGCCGGACTCCCAGCCAGGCGCCGCGGCAAGCGCACCCGGAGACGCCGCTGCGACGGCTGAGCAGGCAAGCAAGCCGCTCGCCCCAGAGGAAGCACTCGCGCTGCTGGCGTGGTGGGGGCGCTCGCTTGAGGCGGCGGCAAGGGACGGCGCGCCCCCGGCCGTGAGCGGCGCGGCCCTCTCGCGCCTGGCGTCCGCGGTGGACGTCAGCAAGTGCTCTGTCGCGTGCCTCGCGTGGGCTCGGCGCACCAGCCCTCGCGTCTTCGCCAAGCTCGACGCCGCGGCCGTGTTCGACGTGCTCAGCGGCTCGGCGCGCTCGGATCCAAGCAGCACGGCTTGAGCGCACCGCCTCGCCCACCTCCACGCTCCCGCTGCAGCATCGCGCCCGTCGCCCTGCCCGGCCGGCCGTTCCAAGAGACCGAGCAGCCCCAGGGGGCGCTTGCGAATGCGGCTGCGTCCGGGTCAAAGAGTGCATCGCTGTTCGCCAATATGTGTGGGGACTGCACTTCGGCGGCGTTGCGACTTGCGTTTGCAATGACCAATTGCCCAATTTTCGTCACTCGTCGTGCACGCGCGAGAGCGCGCGCGCGCGATCTGCGACTCCCGATCCCAGAAAACGGGAGACAGGCAGAAGCTCACTCCGACCAGGGTGTGGGGGAGTCTACGCGTCGGAACTCCAGCACGGTTGGGCCGCCGGCCAGCACCCTCGCCAGGCTGGGTGCGGAGGGCGGCGCACCCCGGCCCTCGCAGGCAGCAGCAGGGGCGTTGCCGCAGCCGCACACGCAGCCAAGAAGCGCGCTCTGGTTGACGAGGGGCTGCGGCAGCGCGACACCGTTCACGGTGGCGCCCGAGGCGTAGACGGCGCCTCCGCTCACGTCGGAGTCCCACTGGACCCGAAGCACGTCCACGTTGGCCCCATCGCGCTCGCACAAGGCAGGCGCGCCCGCCGCGCACGCGTGCTCCGCAGACTCGTAGCCAAAGAGCAGGGCAGCCTCGGCAGGCGGGAGAGACAGCGTGAGCGTCTGGAACGCGGGGGAGCCGAGCACGAAGGTGGGCGACCCAGCCAGCGGGTAGATTCCCATGTTTGCGAGGACTTGCCATGCGGACATGGTCCCAAAGTCGTCGTTGCCAGGGAGGCCGTCGCCGTCGGGGCCGTACGCAAGCTGCGCCATCGCGCGAGTCCAGAACTGAGTCTTGGCTGCGAACTGAGGCCCTGCAAAGACGAACTGCCACGGGTTGAGCAGGCTTGGCTCGTTGCCCGCCCAGTACCAGGGGTTGGGGAGCCAGGAGCGCTCGCCGCCCAGCGGCCACGAGAGGCTGTTGTTCATGTACAGCTCCAGCTGCGAGGCGAAGACGTCGGCGGACGGGAACGCGCCGATGAGGTCCTCGGGCGCGCCCGGAACGAACCACCGGTAGTTCCAGCCGTCGCCCTCCACGTAGTGGGTTTCGAGGGGGTAGGGCAGCGTCAGGTCCGACGGGCAGGAGAACTGCCCGGCGGCGTTGCGAGGACACGCGAAGGGGCCCACCTCCCCTGCGGGGATAGTGAGCACGTTTCGCCAGTTGCCGCTGCGCTTGGCGGCCGCGTCCCCGGCCGGAGAGCCGGCCGCGCGAGCGAGGCGCGCAGCCACGGCATCGTCAAACGCGAAAGCGAGCGTGGAGCTGGAGCCGCGCTGGTTCTCTTCGCTGGAGACCCACCCGAGCGAGCCGTAGGTGGAGCCTGCGGCCTGGGAGTCGACGGTGTTGATGGCCACGTTGAGCACCGAGGAGGCGTCCACTCCGCCTGTGCCACGCAGCACCGCGTCCGCCATAACGACCACGCCGTGGGAGGCGATCATGCAGCCGGTGTAGACGTTGGCCAGCGGCCAGCGGGGCAGCTTCCCGCCGTCGGCGGTCATCCTCACCAGCGAGTTGGTCACGTCACGGGCGGCGGAGGGCGCCACCAGGGTCAGCCACGCGGACTGTGAGCGGTGAATGTCCCACAGGGACATGTCGGTGCGGTACCGGGACCCCGCCGCGCCCCCCCACTGCCGCACGTCGCCGGCGAAGGACGCATATCGGCCGTCCGACTCGCTGAAGATGGAAGGCGCAAGCATGGAGCGGTAGAGCCCTGAGTAGAGCTCGCGGCGCTGCTGGGCCTGCCAGTCGCCCAGCGGCCGCGCCGCCCGGCCTCGCGGCTTGCCATGCGAGGCGAGGGCGGCCCGGGCAGTAGCGCGGCCAGCGCGCCAGTCCAGGTCCTCCTCCGCCGACACCACGCGCCTGTGAGAGGCAGCGCCTCCATCGGTGGCATGCGAGGACGCAGCCGCAGCAGCGGCCGCGATGGTCGACGCGGTGGCGCCGGCGCTGTCGCCGCGCAGGGCCTTGCCGGCGGTCCCTCCCGGGACGTGCACGGCGGGCGCTGCGGCCCCCACGCTGAGCCTGCTGAGCTGCGCCTCCCACTCTGCCTGGCTCTGCTGCTTGGCCGCTTCGAAGCTGGACACGGCAGCTTGCTCTGCCGCGACGTTGGCCTGGGCGTTGGCAACGGACACGAAGGAGATGCCTGCGCGCACCACGAATCCAGAGCCCGACGCCGTGTGGAGCACGGCCCCGGCAGAGCCGGACGAGGTGTTGAAGCTCGGCCGAAGCGAGAGCGCCGACTTGGCGAGGTGGCCCGCGGACCAGAGGGAGAGGGACACGTTGCTGGAGGGCGCTTGCGCAGTGGTCGCCAGCGGCGACACCGTCAGCGAGAAATAGATGCGGACGCCGCCGCCATGCTGGGAGCGACCCGAGAGCGAGCCGTGCATCAACACGGAGCCAGAGAGCTCAGCCGCCCACGCTGACGCGGGGTTCCAGGCGTCCTGGACGGGACTGGCGGTCAGCTCCGCGAAGCGGCACGCGTCTGTGATGTTCTCGCTGATACAGTGGCAGACGTCGACCACGAGCGAGCAGCTGCCGCTGCTGGGGTCGCAGGTGTACTGGTGCACGCCAGAGAAAGGGCCAGTCGCAGTCACCTCGGCCTGCACGCCAGAATCGAGCAGGGTCGCAGCGTAGTACCCCGGCTGCGCGACCTCCTGGTCGTGGGAGAACCTGGAGCGGTAGCTGCGTGCGTTCGCGACGGCCTCGTCCACCGTCATGTTCGTCGCCATCACGCCAACGTTGCCGTAGTCCCCGACGCCCGCACCCACAAAGTGCGTGTGGCTGAATGCGCGGATGTGCGTGTCACTGTCGTAGTACCCGCCGTAGTGGTCAAACGGGGGAAAGTCAACGCCGAAACCGAGACCGGTATCCGGTCCCAAGCGCATCGAGCCGAAGGGAACCTGGGCGCCCGGGTTGAGCTCGCCAATGGCGAAGCCGAATCCGCCGGTCCCGATCCGCGTGTCAACGATGTCGGTGAGGGGGCCGGCACGGGCGGCGGCGGCGATTGCCGCAAGCGCGGCGACCAGTCGAAGCATGCTGGCGCGGCGCTTGGCGGGCGTTCTGCCGGAGAGCGAGGAGCGGCCTGCTGGCGACTCCACAGCGGAGCGAGCCCGGAAGAGCAGCGGGACGGCAAAGGCTGGCAGCCGGGCCGGATGCGGCTGCGCGGGTGCAGTTGCATCGCGCAGCCGTTCCCCAGCCCAGCCGCTGCGACGACGGGTTTTTGTTGAATGAGCCGGCTCTGCCGTGGGCGGGCTGCCACAACTTGCCCACTCAAACCGGGCTGAGACCCCCCGCATCGCATCCGCCCGGGCAGCAGGCCGGCAGGGGCCCGCTTGCGGGCAGGCATCGCCGACGCCGCATCGTTGCTGATACGGCGACCGCTGGCGCTCATGGCTGAGGGGCGGGCGCATTTCATGGCGGAGGCGCTGGCGCTGCTCGTGCGCGGCCCCTCGCCGGCGGAGGCCCCTGACGCGCCCCTCGCTGGCGCCACCCCGCTTCACCGCGCTGTTGCAGAGGCAGCAGTGTGCGTGGATGCGGCGGCAAGCGCGCTTCGGAGCGCCGCTGGAGGCAAGCTGCTGCCGCCCGCTGCGCTTTGCGCCGCGCCGACCCCGGCTCTCGTGTGGGTGGCCGGGTTTGCTGTTCCGGCGGCCTTGGACCTGGCAGTGGCGGCGGTCCGAGGCGCTGCGGAGCACGCCGATGGCAGCGCCGCGGCCGGCACATCGGAACTCGCCGCCCGCGCGCGCACCATTGGCCAGCGAGCTCACGGACTGGCAGCAGAGTCGGCGGCTGCTGTCCACCTGTGGGACGTGGCGCGGGATCACGCCGCCAAGGCGGTGGGCGCGACTGCGGGCAGCGACGAGCAGCTCCGCGGCCAAGCGTGGGCCGCAGCGCTTCGCCCGGGCCCGACAGCTGGCCCGCGCGGCTTCGGCGTGCTCGGCTGGGTGGAGCGCGCTGCGGCGGCCGCGCGCCAGCACGGCCGCGCGCTGCTGGAAGCACCCGCAGGGGTGGAGACGCTCTCCGCCAGCGCAGCGGCGCACGCCTCGGACGCGCTGGGCGAGTTTGTGACGGACCTGCGCGTGCTCTCGGCATTCGCAAGCGGCCAACAGCAGCAGGCGACGGCCCAAGCAGCTGGGTCGCACCCCGCAATCTCCCAGTCCTCGTCGTCGTCCTCCTCCTCGTCGTCGTCCTCATCCTCATCCTCCTCGTCTTCCTCCTCCTCGAACTCCTCGTCCTCCTCCACTGCGCCGGGTGCGGCTGACGGGGCGGCGCCACCTCCGTCGACAAGGGAGGCGGCCGAAGCCTTGGGCAGGGCCCTCCGGCTCCCAGAGTCCCTCGAGCGGGAGGCATCGGAAGCTGCGTGGGGTCGAGAGCGCCGAGTTGCAGTGGCCTTGGCGCTGGAGTCCGGAGCCGGCCCCTGGCCGTCGCTGGACGACGCGCCGCTGGGGGCGCTGGTGGCTGCATGCCGCACTGCAGGAGGGGCTGTCTTGATGGCTGGATGCGCGCCGGAGCCCGCGCACTCGCGCGACGTGGACGTTCGGCGCTGCGAGGCGGCTGCAGAGCTCTGGGGCCAGGCCGGAGAGCCCGGCAGGGCATCCGCCGCCTGGCTTGCTGCCGCTGTGCTGTGCGCGATGCCGCCGGAGGAGGGGACCTCGCTCGCAACCGAGCTGCTTGCGCGGCCCACCGAGGCTGCGTTGATGAGGGCGGCCAGGCAGCTGACTGCCCTTGCGGCCGAGCCAGGCTCTCTCGGCGGCGCCGGCGCAGGAGGGTCCGCCGCCAAGGGCCTGGCCCGCCGCGTGACCAGGGCGGCTTCGGCTGCAGCCGTGAGCGCGGTGTGCAGCGGCGGCGGGCTTGCGGCCTTGGAGGGCAGTGCTGTCGGCCAGCTGGTGGCCAGCCGAGCAGAGGCCGCAATGCTGTGCTGCCGGCTCTGCGGGGCGCTGCAGCGGTGGGCGGCCGACACTGGTGCGCGGCTCCCTGGCGTTCGCGCGGTGCACGGCGCTCTGCCTGCCTTCGTGGCCCATCTGGACGACGCGGCCGCCCGCGAGGCCGCAGTCTCTGCAGAGCCGGACGGGGGCTGCCCGGGTGCGCTCGTGGGGCCCTGCGGTGGCGAGGTGTCGAAGGACGTCGTTCGGCAGTGGGCCGACGCGCTCGGGGTGCGGTCGATCGCGGCGGCGAGCAGCGGACCATGGACCCTCGAGGCTGCGGGCCCAGCGGCTGGTGGGGAAGCTATAGCGGCCGATGGCAGTGTGGAAGCTGCTGGCAGCACTCCTGCTGGGAAGCGGCAGCGTCCGCACGGCTGGCTTCCGCGAGCGGACCCTGCGGCTTCGGCTGGAGCTGCTGCCTCGGCGCCTTGGGGTGGGCTCGGCTGGCTCGCCCACGACGACGAGGTGGCAGCGATTGCGTCGGGGACCGGCAGCGACTCGGACAGCGCCAGGCCCGCAGACGTCGACGGCACCTTGTGGTGGCAGGAAGAGTTCGACGGCGAGGAGCTGCGCGGCGCCGAGTGCAGCCTCTGGCCGCCAACGCCCATCAGCGAGGTTCCCTGGAACGTCAGCGCATCGGGCACTGCCGGGACGGAGCCTGCCTCCACGGCTGTGCCTGCGTCGCTCGCGGCGCTGCTGTCAGGTGGAAAGCCTGCTCCGGTTGGCCGTGTCGGCCTTCGCCAGGCTGTCGCCGCTTGCCAGGCCGAGCTGCGAGACATCGTGCTCGCGGACGACCCACCAGGCATCGCGTGTCGCCTTGCGCTATCGCAGGTCGCAGCGGAGCGCGCCGGCGGGGAGGCTGGTGCGTCCGAAGGATCGACCTCGTCGCCGACAGCTGCCGACGTGGCAGCGGCAGCCGGTGGACGCCAGTCCTCTGCCACCGCTCACCTCTCGCAGACCAAGGCGGATGCGGCAGCAGAGGCCGAGCTGGAAGCCGTGTGCCTGGCCCTTGATGAGCTTTGTGGGTGTCTCGAGGCGGCGGAGCGGGCGAGCCGCACGCTTCAGGCCGCCGAGGCGGGGCTGCACGACCCGGATGCCGCACGGCGCGAGGCCAGCGCCCGCTCGCTGGGGGTGGAGCCCGTGACGCCCGCAATGGTCGCCGACGCCGCCGCACTGGCCCGCGTGAGCACTCCGGCGCTGCTGCGCGTGCGACAGTCGGGGCTTCGCAAAGTTGTGCGCGCGCTGCATGAGCACGCCGCCGGCTGGGCAGGCCAGGTGCGGCGCAGGGCAGTGGCCGTGATGGCCGCCCTGGCCAGCTGCGCTGACCAAGGCGCGGTGGATTGGCGCGACGTTGCAGCCGCCGGCATGGGAGCGCCGCTTCACGCCTGGGGCCGAGCCGGCGTGCTTGCCGCCACGGCGCTGTGCTGCGGGGGAGTCCACCCCGCCGCCCTGGGCGCGGGGAGAGCAGGAGACGCTTCCACCGTGGACGACGGCGTCGGGGGCAGGTTCGCCCTCGCGCTCCCGAACCTGGCTGCCAAGGCAACCGTGGAGCCTGCTGCGCTGGCGGAAGTGGCCTCCGCGCTCCTTGACTGGGCGGCGGAGGCGGGGTCGGACTCCGCCACGCAGGCCGTTGACGAGCCGGGAGACGCGCAGGAGCCCCGCTGCACGGCGGCGCTGACGGACGTTGTCCCCGACGCCGCCCCTAGAGACCCGCGCGGGGCCACCCGGCTGCTGCTTCTGGCGCTGCACACGGCTCGGCTTGCGGCAGCGCTGGGGCCGACCGGCGCGACGATGGAGCACGGGTACGGCGGCAGGCGGCTGGAGACCGCGCGGCCCGCGTACTGCGAGCTGCTGCTCGCGGCCTGGCAGGCGCTGGGAAGGTGCCTGGGCGCCGCGGGGCTCGGGCTCACAGAGGCCTCTCCCCTGGTGGCCGGCGGAGGGCGGCCCTCCTCTGCGGCCCGTGACGGTTCGCTGGCGCTGGAGTCGGCTGCGCAGTGGGGCGCCTCGGCGGGGCTGTCACCGCGAGCCGCCGTGGCCGCGTGCGGCCCAGAGTCCCTCCGCCTCTGGCGCCGCTCCGTGGCGTGCCTGCGCCGATCCCTCGCGCTCTCCTACGCTGTCGGCACGCAGGAGGAGCGCGTCGTGGCCGACCTGCTCGTGGGACGCGCCTACGCAACGGCGCCGTGCGGCAGCTCGGAGCAGGTGGTCGTGCGCTGGCGCAGGGCGGTGGTGCATTTCCGCCGCGCGCTGGTCAAGGCGCGCGGCGCCAATGTGGCCGCGCTGCGACCCCTGCGGCTCGCCCGGATCGCGGCCGTCCATGTGGCGACGGGCCTTCGCGCTCTGGCCGCGAGGTACGCGAGCATGGGAGCAGCGCTCCACGCGTGCGGTCGGGGCGCCGCAGGCCTCGCGCGGCGTGCCTCCCGTCGCGCTCGGCGCCACTCCGACCGCTCCTGGGCGCCCATCACCTTTTTGATCCGTGTCCTCCGCCCAGTGAGGGCGCCGGGCAGGCCCGGCATGCCGGACGCCGTCCCGCTGCCGACCCCCGAAGATGCGGCAATGCGCGCAGAAAACGGCGCACTGGTCGTTGCCCAGCGGCAGGCAGCTGCTGTGAGCATCGCCAGCGGAAGGTGGCTCCGGGCCCGAGCCGCGCTGGCTGCTGCTGCTGCGGCGCCTGCGCCAGCGCCTGGGGACGAGGACTGGAGCGCGGCAATCGAGCGCCTGGTGGGAGTGTGCTCTGCCGCGCAAGCGACACTGTGGGATGCGCCGGCGTGCGTGCCGCGGGTTGGTTCACTCTCGCTCTCGCGGGCATGCCTGTCGCCGGCAGGCACCCTGGTGCCGTCCCCGCACGCAGCACCGCTTGCCGCGGTGGAGGCTGCACTGCTCACGAGTCGGCTCTGCGTCGCTCCGGCGCCGGGGCTCAGCGGCACTCGCTGCGCCGACGTCGTCCTCGCTGCCGCCCGGTCCAGTGCCGGGTCGGTGCTGGAGGCGCCCGATGTCGCGGCCGGGCCGGACGAGGCCGACGAGCGGCTGTGGTCAGAGGCCGACGGCTCTGCCGTCCTCACCGCTGCGGACGCCGAGCTTGCGGGGGCGTGGCTGGTGACCCCGTTCGAGTGGCTGAGCGCCGCCACGTCGCTCCGAGACGCGCTTCAGGCACGGGAGGCGGCCGCGGCGTCGGTTTCGTCTGCCAGCCAGGGCGGGCGCGCCCACCAAATCGAGGCGAGCGCGGCCGAGACGGAGAGCCGCTCGGCCCTGGCAGCGCGCGCCGAGATGTCACTGGGATTCGCCCGCATGGCCGCGGCATGCACCGTCCTCGTGCACGCCGGGGCGGAGGCGTCCCCGGTGGTGGCGGGGCGATTGGGTACTCACGGACGCGCCGCTCCAGACGAGCCCACTGCCGAGGCGCGCCGCGTTGCGTCTCGCCTCTTCCGCAAGGCGCTGTCCGGACTGCTGTCTCACTCGCAGCAAGCGGTGAGACGCGGGAAGCGCCCTCCGACCCGCATCATCGCGCTTTTGGCGCGCGTGCAGTCGGCGGTACTGCCTGCATCCGCTTCCGCACAGGGCAGCTCGCTGCCGGAGCCAGAGTCGTCCGTCGCGGCCCTGCTTGCTCACGCGCTGGCCATGCGGCCCCGCTCTGCAGACTGGCGTCTCGCCACCGCTCGGCTGGCCCTTCCGCTCGCGCTCCTCGTCGACATGCGACGCGCCGCCGCGGGCGCATCGCTTGGAAGGGAGAGCCGGACTGAGGCCGATCGGGCGGCTGCCGGTGGCGACTCTGACGAGCCGGGGCCGCCCGGCCCTCGCCTGGAATCCGCAGTCAAGGCCGGCAACCCGCTCTTCTTGCTGCGCCAGCTCCGTGCTGAGCCACCTGACGCCAGCCGGGCGCCGGGTGGTCCCGCTGTCGCTGCGGGTGCGGTCCCCGCCGAGGAGCCCGCGGAGGTGGCGATGCCAGCCCTCGCGCAACCCGCCCCAGTGGCGACAGTGGGCACTGTGCCCGTGGCTGTGGCCGTGGCGGGCCGCCGGCTCGCCCTGCTCATGGACGCCAGCGCACTGCATGGCCGGAGCGCAGCTGGCGACGGTGCCAGCAGCAGCAGCAGCAGCAGCAGCAGCAGTTCTCGCAGTGGTGGCGCTGGACCAGTTGAGGCGGGCGGCGGCCCGCTGACGATCTCGGACATGGTTCCCTTGGTGCAGGAGCGCCTGGAGCGGGCAGTGCAGGAGGACGCGGAGTCGCTTGCTCGCGCTGGCTCGGATGCCGCAAGTCGCCTGATGACGCAGCTGCTCCAGGACGCGGACTCGGGGCTGGCCAGGACGTTCGGGGACGGGGGCGCGGCTGCCGTTGCTGCTAGCGTGTTTGCTATCCCGGTCGTGACGGCCATCACCCTAGACGGGGGGCAGCTGCCGTCCGACACGCCGGTGAAGGACCTCGTGGGCGCGGTGGATGCCGTCACTGGCAAGGCCCTTGTCCTCCAGGCGGAGACGAGCGGGTGGCGGCGGCCGAGCATCGGCGGGGCGCTTCGCGCGATTGGCGCGGCTCTCGCGTGCCCGGGCTACGAGCGCATCGCGCCTCTGCTCGACGCCACCGTGGGAACCACCCGTGCGGGTGGCCGCGGCGGCCTCTCTGGATCCGTGTCGCTTGAGCTTCCGGGAGTCAGCTGCTCTGGCCGGCTGAGCATCGAGGCAGGGCGGGGCGCGACCGGAGGAGGATGGGTGCACGTCCTCGTGGGCCCCCCACCGGCATCTGGAACGCTTGCGGCCGCCATTCGTGCGTTTGGAGGCGTGTGCGCAGTGTGCCAGGATGACACCCCAGCGGTTGCATCCGGGAACGAGCTCGAGTCGGATGGCGACTCGGACGATGCCCAGGGCGCACCTCCGGGCGCGAGTCGCAGCGAGGCCGATGCGGATGGCCATGGGGGCCAGAGCGACTTGGGCAATGCCGCAGGCCACCCTCGTCGCATCTCCGGCCAATCGCTGCCATCGAGCAGCGCACTTGCCGCGACGCACCGAGCGGCTGCGGCGGAGCCGGTGGCCTGGCCTGCAGCGAGCGACACGGCCCTGCGTGTTGTCCTCGGGCTGGCTGCTCCGCCCGCGGACTCGAGCACGGAAGACGTGATTGCGCTGCTTCAGGCGTTCGAGGCTGTCTCCGCCGCCCTGCTGCTGGCGCTGAGCGCATGCAGGCCAGAGTCCTTCGACATCGAGCTCGCTGCCGAGCGAGCCACCGCTCGGAAGGGCGGCTGGGGGCCTGCGCCCGAGATGCTGGACCTGGACCCGCTCCCGAACGGGACGGTGCCACAGGTCCGGCTGCAGGTGCCTTGGCAGCAGAGCTTTGCGGACGAGGAGGCAGCCCCCCTGCTCGACGGGACGCTCGGAGCTGTGGCGCTGGCGCTGCGAGCTGCGGCGGCTGAGCACGCGGCCGAAGGGTCGGTCGGGGTGGCCGTGCGCGGCTGGCGCTGCGAGGACGGGCCAGGACTCCGGTCGCTGCTTGCAGCAGTGGGCTGGAGCGCCTCGCAGGGGCTGCAGTTCGGCCGCTTGGCGATCAAGCAGCTGGACACAGCGTGGATGTGGTCCCTTCTGGACCTGGCCTCACTGCCGGGCGTGGGGGCCGCAGTCCCGCTCGTGCGGAGGCATCTGGCCGCGCCGCTGCCGTGGAGTGACGATGTCTCGCGGGACCTCGGCTTCGCCCCAGACGTGGGGCAGGCGCCTGCCGACTCGCCGCTGGTCCTCCTCGCGAGGGCCTTGCTCGCTGTTGCGCGCAACGCATCGGAGCCCCGGCCCGGCCAGGTTGTGATTGGCCCCTGTTTCGGCCTCGGGCCCTTGGCTTGCGGGGCGCTGGCTCTCAGTCTTGCAGAGTCGGAGGAGGACGCGCGTCGCAGGTCTGCGGTGGAACTCGTGTGTTGCCCCTCCCTTGGCGCGGGCGGCTACGCGGGCGCAGGCCTTGTGACAGCGCTCGCAGCGTCGCTTGCTGCGGACGCCCCCCTGCACCCTGTCGGCACGACGCCTGAAACTGTTGAATGGGCCGCCCTGCAGACCTCTCCCGGTTTCGACGCGGTGTTTGTTCGCTGCTTGGCCCGCCCCCGGCCGCCGGAGCGGGCTGCGCGCGACTTGGCTCGCTTCGGAGTCGAATCGGTTGTGCGTGAATCGCTTGCTGACGCGCGCGAATAGCGCTGGCAGTTGCCCCACCGCCACGAGCCGCCCGAAGCGGTGCAACGTGCCACCAACGCGCGCTTGGCTCCGGTCCCCGCCTGCCCCACCGCGTTGCAGCCCTTGCGGAGCGTGCTCCAGCTGCCGCCGCTCGGCGTTGGTGGCCAACTGGGCCGCTGCTCTGCCCTGCCGGCAGAGCCAGGCTGCAAGAGGGAGGCGGCCGTTAGCCGCTTGGCACTCCTCCCTGCTGCGACAGGCAGCATGGAGACCTTTGCGCATGTCGCTCAGGTCTCGCAGCAATTCATCGACAAGGCTGCGCGCGGCGATTCGCTGGCGCTTGGCGGCGTGGTGATCATTGCCGGCCTCGTTGCGGCGTCCGGATTCATGGTGAGCCCTTCCGCCGTGACTGCCGCATCTTCGCGCTTCGTCCTGCCTTTCGGCGGCTTGTTGCCGCTGCCGCGCCGCGCTGGTCCCAGCCACTTTCCTTTGCTGCGTGACTCCCCACTCCCCTGACGGCCTGCCGCGCAGCTGTACTCGATGCTTTCGGACAGCAAGCCCCGCCTCTCGGCCGCAAAGCGCGCCGACGAAGCCGCCAAGTTCGTCGAGGTCGACCTGTGCCCCGAGGACGAGATCCCTGCCCCCGGCAACATGAAGCCTTTCAAGATCACCACGCCCACCCGCACCACCATTTTGCTGGTGGTGTCGGACTCGTCCAAGGTGACGGCCTTTCCCAACAGCTGCAGCCACTACAACCTCCCGCTCTCCGGGAAGTCGGGCAGTGTCCTCTCCAAGGACCGCATTGTGTGCCCGTTCCACGCCGCCTGCTTCAACGCCGAGACTGGCGACGTGGAGGACGGCCCGGCCATGGACAGCCTTCCCGTTTACCCGACTCGCATTCACGGCGGCCGCGTCTACGTCAAGATCCCGCTGACGAACAAGAACAAGCTCGTCTCCAGGCGCCAGCCCTGCCGGCACGTGGTCAAGGCCCCCGGGTCCAGCGACGGCGGCGACATCGTCATCGTGGGCTGCGGCGCGGCCGCTGCCGGCGCGATCGAGACTATTTTGGCCTCGGGTCACAGCGGATCGCTCACCGTCGTGTCCAAGGACAAGGCCGGCTTCTGGGACCGCGTCAAGGTTTCCAAGGCCATCTCGTCCACCGACTACTCGTCCCGCAACGTGTTCATCGACCCAGCTGTCTGGAAGGAGGCTGGCGTAAACCTGATGCTCGGCTACGAGGTCACCTCGGTCGACACCGGTTCCAAGTCGCTCGATGCGGTGCCCGTGGAGGGAGGCGACTCGGTGGCTGTGCGCTACGACAAGCTGCTTTGCGCGTCGGGGGGTCCCGCACGCACCTTCCGCGCAGACCGCGACGAGGGCTTCGCAATTGACGGAGCCGAGTTGGGGAACATCTTCGTCCTCCGCGACGCGACCGACAACATCCACGTGCACAAGGCAGTCGAGGAGTACGCCGACGCCGAGCACGGGGCCCGAGTGGTCATCGTCGGGTCTTCCTTCATCGGGATGGAGGCAGCAGCCTCCTTGCAGTCGTACGTTGCGGACGGGCTCGTGCGCTCCATCGACGTCATCGGCATGGAGGCTGAGCCGTTCGAGCGCGTCCTCGGTCTCGAGGTTGGCCGCGTCATGCGCGCCCGGCACGAGCGTGCCGCGGCTGCTCTCGGCCCGGCGTTCGACCTTCGCTTCCACATGGGCGCGCGGACCAAGGCCTTCAACGGCACCGCCGTTGTGACCAGTGTCACCGTGATCGAGTCCGACGGCGCCGTCGTGGACCTGGAGGCGGACCTGGTGGTGCTTGGCGCCGGAATGATCCCTGCCGTCGGCTACCTGGCCGGCACCGATGCCAAGGTCGGGATGGCCGTGCGGGTCGACGAGACCCTCAAGGCGTGCGATCACGTGTGGGCAGCCGGCGACATCGCCGAGCTTCCCAACCGCCGCTTCTCCAGCTGCGAGCGCGACGCCTTCATCCGCATCGAGCACTGGGACAGCGCCATCGACCAGGGCCGCTGCGCCGCCCGCAACATGCTCAGCGAGCTTGCCGGCCGCCCCGGTGCGCCCTTCGACGTGGTGCCCTTCTTCTGGACGCAGCAGCTTGGCGTGAACATCCGCTACGCTGGCCACTGCCACTTCGTCACCGAAGCCGACACCATCGTGCACGGCGACAGCAGCTCGGAGTCCATCAAGCTCACCGTGTTCTACTGCAGCGGCAGCAAGGTGAGACTCGGCTTCGTTTGCTGGTCCACGCGCCATCGGTTCCCTGCAGTCGCCAATGATCAACGTGAACAATCTCTGATTATAAGAATCGTGCCTCGGCCACCGTGCCGAGAGCACCACCTGAAGACAACCATGACATACCCTGAGGCTACTACTGTGAATCCGCCGCTCTCGTGCCTGCTGTTTGGCCGCGCCGCCTCTCCCAACCCGTTCGCCGCCTTTCTTGCCCTCCCCGTCGTCCGCCTCGCAGGTTTTGGCCGTCGCCACCCTCAACAACGACCCGCAGGCGGTTGCCGCCGGCGAGCTGTTCCGCCAGGGCCGCATGCCGGCGCGCGCGATCATCGAGGGGTCACCGGACATCGACCTGGCAGTCCTCCTCAAGGCCGACGAATGAGGGCTCTCTCCCCCTCACCACTGACACATGCACTCTTGTCTTGGCCCCGTGCCAGGCATAACCACTAATGAACGATCCGTGTTGGCTCTCGGCTGCACCAAATGTTGGAATCGCGCCATGGCTCGGACGAACCTTGTTTGGCACTCAGGATCATTCAACTGGTGGTCTCCCCGGGTCACATTCATTCCATCACAATACCTAGAGAAATGCGCCGAGCATGTGCCACAGCTTGGATGGTATGGACCTGCCTGCTGCTAGCATTTGCGATCAATGGCGCGAGGGGCCAGTGGCATCGGCTAGCTGGTAACCTTGGGCCTCGCATGCGGTACAGCCACGGTGCGGCCGTCGCAGGGGGTCTCGGGGGCGCTCGCAGGCTGCTTGTCACTCACGGCTACAACAAGCAGCATGGCCCCGAGTTCCTTGACGACACCTGGGCTCGCACCCTCCCGGACGGCGATTGGGAGGCAGTAGATGTGGGCCCTGAGCGGCCCGCGGCGCGGCTGGGCCACGCGCTAGGTGAGAAGCGGCGCTGTCGGCGCGTCGCGCCCCCGCGGGCGAATTGCCCCGCGCTGGGAGCGAACGCTTCGCGCGTTGCGACGGTGCGCTGTGCTGCTTTGGCCACTATTGTCGTGCAGTTGCCTTGTCTGCGTCCGAGCTGCTTCTGTTCGGCGGGGACGATGGAGGAGGCGCAAGCGCTGTGCAGTCGTACAAGGCTGGCAGCTACCTCGACGACGCGTGGGTGCTCCGTCTGAGGCGCGGAGCAACCGCCGGGGCGTGGCACAAGGGCCTCCCATCTCCGTGCCGCCCGAGCGCGCGGTCGCTTCACACGATGAACGCCGTGCACAGCCCCGCAGAGCCAACGGCGCTGGCTGTCCTGTTCGGCGGCCGTGTGCGGTCCGCCACAGACGGCCAAACCGGAGGCTGGGCCCTCAGTGACTCCTCCGAGCTCTGGGTTGGCTCCGTGACCGCGGCTCAGGAGGGCGGGGTCACGGTGGCGTGGTCGCCGGCGCGGCCGGAAAGCGGCGACGACGCCTGCTCCCTGCAGCCCGGGGCGGGGGACTGCCGGCCGCGCGTGCTTCTGGAGGACTCAGGCGCAGAGGCTGGGTTGCCTCAGTGGCCCGAGGCCCGCCACGGTCACGCGTCCGCGCTGTCCGTGCGTGCTGACGGCACGGCATCGCTGTGGGTGTTTGGCGGGGCGGGCGGCCGCTGCCCCTCGCCGGGGGGCGCGGGGAAGGAGCAGCTCCCGCGACAGGGAGGAGGGTGCCTGCTGGGGGACTTGTGGGTGCTGGAGCTGCGCGCAGCGGCAAGCCGTCAGCCAGCAGACCACGCAGGCTGCCAGCGGCAAGTGCGGCTCGCGGGCTGGGCGCGCGTGCGACCCGTGAGCGGGAGCGCGCTGAGGCCTCGCCTGGCTGCGTGGCCCGGCCCTCGGAAGCATGCAGCCATGGCGTGGGTGGGCGGCGGGGAGCTGGTCCTGCACGGAGGAGCGGAGTGCCTGCCGAGCTGCGAGTGCCTCGCAGACACCTGGCTGGGAACTGTGGAGGGCGGCAGAGGGGGCGTGCGCTGGGAGGCGGTGCTGGGGCGGGGCCGGGCGTCCACATGCAGCGGAGGCAGGCCAGGCGGCGGAGACGTCTGCCCGGCGCCGCGATACCGTCACTCCCTCACAGCGGACGCCTTGGTCCTGCAGCGGGCAGCTCGCGACGGCAACGGGACGGGCGAGCAGCCCGACTGCCCCGGGGTGGCAGCAGGGGCTTGCGCCTCGCCGTTTGCGGGCGGCGCGTGGCTGTTCGGCGGGGAGGCGTACATGCCATCGCGCTACTTCGACGACCTGTGGCGCCTCGCGCCGGCCCGGCGCGGCGCTGCGGACGCGCTTGTCGATGCGCTCCTGGCTGCAGTGGTCTCCTCCGTGGTTTCGGTTGGGTTCACTGCAGCGTGGGTTCCTGGGAGTGCTTGGATCACTCTGGGCGGATTCGCTGCGGCGCCCAGTTGACGGGAGGGCCGCAGCGGGCTCGCCGAGCTCCAGGCAGGGGTCGCTGTCCAGCCCACTGGCTGTGGCCGTGCCAGCCGAAGGCTCCAGACGCAAGGGGGGCGCGGAGGACCATCACGCCGTGCCCAGGTGAATTGTTGTTCTGCTCTCTGTCACAGCGCTGCGCCGACCACTGGGCGCAGCCCAGCTGGTCCGGGTGCCCCATATTGCTGTGCTCGCTTGCGTGTTATCAATGGTGCGTTGGAGCTGCGCGCGGGGCTACCCGCCGTGGCTCCCAACCGTGTGCAGCTCTTTGCCAAGGCGGCGCAGGCCGCAAGCATGAAGCGTCAGCATTGCAGTGCCGCGCCCGAAACAGCAATGGGCACTCGCTCCGCTCGCGTCGCAGCATCCGTCCCCGCGCTCGGCTGTGTGTCACAGTTGCGGTCCTCAAGCGAGGCCAAGCTGCTCTGCCAGGGGCTCGTCGCCGTCCTCAACCATCTCCTTGAGGATGTCAAGTCCTCCCACGAACTCGCCGCCCACGTACAGCTGGGGGAAGGTGGCCCACTTTCCTAGGCACTCCTTGAGTCCCTGGCGGACGTCGGGGTCGCTGAGCACGTCGAAGCTGTCAAAGGTGACGCCCTGCTCACGCAGCAGCTGCACGGTGCGGGCCGAGAAGCCGCAGCGAGGCGCGTCCGGGGAGCCCTTCATGAACAGGATGACGGGGGCCGAAGCCACGAGCCGCTCGCACTTGACGTGGGCCGCGGGCTTGGCAGGCGCCGCGGTGTCGAGAGCCTTGGGGGCAATCGTCGCGGCAAGGGTCCCGTCAGCAGCCATGCGCTCGATGTCGTCGCCGCCCCCAACGAGCGAGCCGGCGACCCACAGCTGCGGGAAGGTCTGGCGGCCGCCGAACTCCTTGATTCCCTCGCGAACAGCAGGGTCCTCCAGGACGTCGAAGGAGCCGAAGGGAACGCCAGTCGCTGCCATGCGCTCCACCGCGGGCCGCGAGAACTTGCAGCGAGGGTTCGCGGGGGTGCCCTTCATGAAGAGCACGGCGTGGGCGGACTGCGTGATGCCGCGGATTCGGCTGTGCAGAGCCGGGTCCGAAGCCAGAGAGCGGGCCGCTGCCGGCGCGGGCGCGGGCGCGCTCGAAGCAGCGGGAGCCGCAGGCGCGGCCGCAGAGGAGGAGGAGGAGGACGACGACGACGTCGCGGGTGAAACCAGGGCCTTGGCCTGGGAGAGCTGCGCCGCGATGGCCTTGCCGTCGCTGCTGGTCAGAGACGCGATGACGCGGGGTCCCTGCGGCCGCGGTCCAGCGGGGTGCACGCCAAGGGGAAGAACCGCGCTCGGCTTGCGCGCGAGCGGAAGGGCGGGCCACCGCCGGTGCGGGGAGCCAGCTGCAGCCGTGGCACGCGCGCGCCTGTTGCCCACAGCGCCCCAAAGGCCGCCGTCTCACGCTCATGAATACGAAATGGGGCACAGACTCGACCCCGAAGCTATCTGTGACGTCGTCGACGGACTCGGCGTCCACCTGCGGCCAAGGGGGAGGGTACGTGGTGCGACGGGGCCGGTCGGCAATCGTTCGAACGCACCCCTGGGGCTTGACAAGCGACGCGCTCGGGAAGAAGCCCTTCTGACCTTGGCAAAGATGGCGTCGCTATGGGCCCGCGCAAGCTCGTTGACAAGGTCTGCCAGCTGGCCGCCGGGGGCGGAGGCCTCGTGGAAGCTGCCCCAGAAAAAGAGCATGAGGAGCTTGCCCTCGGCCGCCGACTGCGCCTTGAGCTCGCCCAGCCGGGCCTCCCCAGACACCTCCACTACTGTCGACGCCATCGCCATGCCTGGCACTGCTGCCTGGTACCGCGTGGCCGGCCGGCAACCGCGCGTGCGGGCCACGACCCGGCAGAGCTCCGGCCGAGCACAGCCGACGCGAGTCCGCCAGCGCTGCGGACTGACCGCGCGCCGCAGCGCACCCCGGGAGCACACGCGCCCCATGGAGCAAGGAGGATGGTAACTGTCGAGGCCGTGGAGACGTCCGTGTTCCTTCGGGGGCTTGTGGGCTCGTTTCCGGAGCTGTGGCACCGCGCCTGCAACGAGGCGATGGTTGTGCTTGTGCCGCAAGTTGCATCCCTCGAGTCCGAACGCATTTCGCTCCAGAGCGCCGGTGAGAGCGTCCGCGGCGCCCCCTGGGACCACCCTCGCTCTCTGCGCCTGGTTGCAGCGGCGAGTTCCCCGCCACGCCGCTGCGACAGGCACCGGCAACATCGGCGTGCCGCCCGAGCTCAGACCCACGGCCGTACTCCCCTTCTGCACTTGCCCCCGTCCCGCGCGCCCCTGCCGCGCGCGCGCACGCAGAGGATCACCTGCTGCAGAGGACCCCGGTTGCGGGGGAGTACGTCACAGTCTCCGGCAAGCGCGTGACCATCACCGGCCTGACCACAGTAACCACCGGCCACGGCTTCCCCGAGCCTGTGACAGCGCGGGCCATGGAGGTCAAGAGGCTGAGTGCCGGCGTGCGCGAGGCGGGCTTCTCGGCTGCGCCCAGCAGCGATGCCGGCAGCCCCCCCCCCGCCGGCTGCACGGCAATGCTCGTGACGCGCCCGCTCTGCGGCGGCGTCCCGGCCCCCATGGGATCGAGCGACATGGACGCCGCCATGCTGCGCCGCCTCGACGCAATGCTCAGTGCCCACTCTGACGCGGAGGCGGTCTTCGTCGCCCTCAGCGAGGTCGCGGACAAGGCCAGGCTCGCCTTCGAGCGCGCCGGCCCGATGCTCCCGCTCGACTCCCTCTCCCCGGGGCTCGTGCCGCCCCGCCAGCGCGCTCGCCGGTGGACGTTCTTTTCGTCGGCTTCGGGCATTGGCGACGACTTTGCTCGCCCCTCTGGACGACGTGAAACCGCTGGAGGCATGTCGCCAGCTCTGCCCGCCGCCAGCTCCGCAGCAGAGCTGGGCGCGCGCGTGGCCCACGGCTCTGCCCGCCTGCCCCTACCGCTGTCCTCGCCGTCCTCCTCCTCCTCCTCCGGCTCCGGCTCCTCCGGGTCCGGGTCCGGCCCGCCATCGCCCCGGTTCCTTGCGTCAGCTGGCCTGGAAAGCCCACCAGGCAGCTCCCTCCGCTCGCTCACTCCGTCGGTGCTCCTGCCGGCGTCCCCTCCCCAGGTGGCCATCACCAGGGGCCTTTCCTCGCCCGCCGGGCTCTCGCTGCCCGCGCTCCCGGAGTCGCGGGACAGCTCGCCGCTCCGCTCGCCCAGGGCGCACGGGCGCAGCGGCGCGGCTGCAGGCGGGTCCCCCGCCGGCGGCGCGCCCGAGATGCAAGCCTTGGGGGGAGCAGGCGCGGCCGGTCGTCGCGACAGCGAGCGCCGGATGAGCTGGGCCACTGACGGCACCGGCGACGCCGCCTTCGACTCGCCCAGCCAGCCCCCCCGGCCAGACCACTTCGCTTCCGGCGCGGCAGAGCCGCTGATAGCTCTGCCTCCGCCTGCAGGGCGCGCCCTCGTCCTTCCCCGCCTCCGCTTCCACCCCGGCCGCGGTTTCGGCTGCCTCGACCCGCCGCTGGACCGGCTGCTGGAGCTGCAGAGCGAGACGGCGGGCAGGCTGCTGCTCGGCGGCAGCCTCTTCAGGGGGCCGGGCCTCGGCCCGGGATCGGCGCCGGCTCGGCAGGTGATGCTGTTGCGACTGCGGCAGCTGGCGGAGTGTCGCATTGCCGCCACGCTCCGCGTCACGGCGCTGCACTGGCTTGCTGTGCGGCGAGCAGCCAAGACGCGCCGCTTCTGTGCCGGCCTGGCCGTGCTGCGGCGCCGGCGCCGACAGGGGGACGCCTTCGCTGCGCCGGCCGCCTGCGAGCTGGCAGAGGCGATCCGGTGCGACTATGGGCCCGCCCTCGCGGCCCTGCTGTCCGCCAAGCTGGCGCTGAGCCCGCTGGACGTCAAGCAGCGGCTGGGGAGGGCGCTGCGGGAGGCTGAGGCCTGCGTAACCCGGCACACGGCGGCGCAGGGTCGCGCTGCCGGCTCGATAGGGATCGCCTCGGAGGACAAGGTGGCTATTGCGGTGCACCTGCTGGTGGCTGGGGCCAGCGACGAGGTGGTGGCGGAAACGGTGGACGTGCCGGCGGTGGTGGCAGCCTGTGAAGGCGGCGGCACCGGAGCTGCGTCCCCCGTCAGGACGCTAGGCAGTGGCAGCGGCGCCGCAACTTCCCAGGCCGCTGCCGCCGCCCCGGCCTCCCCGCCGACGGCCGACATGGACACGGCCGCCCCCCTGCGCGGCGCCGCTCGGGGCGGCGCGGAGGCCCTGCAAGACGCGTCGCTCCAGGCCGCATTCTCCGTGGCGCAGGGCGGCGGGCTCCCGGCACACCTTCGCAGCGCCCTGAGCCGCCTCCCCGCGCACCAGGCGGGGCGGTCGCCAGCCTCACGCCGCCTGCCGGCGTCCACAGAGCCGTCGGGGGGAGACGGCGGTGGGGGCAGCGGCTGGTGGTGCTGTCCGTGCCCTTCGCCCGACGGCCCTGCTGGCCACGGCCCTGCTGGCGAGAGTGGCGGTCTGCTTGCGCATCGGAGGTTTGCGTCCTCCGGGAGGACGGCGTCGCGCGGTGACTACGGCGCGCTGGACGA
The DNA here is from genome assembly GCA_008330645.1 of Cafeteria roenbergensis. Classification (NCBI taxonomy): domain Eukaryota; class Bigyra; order Bicosoecida; family Cafeteriaceae; genus Cafeteria; species Cafeteria roenbergensis. The sequence goes on from VLTN01000041.1 coordinate 273,697, forward strand.
CGGCGCGCACGCGGCAGGGGCCAGCGGGGCGGGCAGGCACACCCGCGCGCGTGAGGGGGGCTCCATCCAGCTTCGGCGCCCCCCTTCCAGGGCGGCGAACGCGCCGCTGGCCCCGGCGGCTGCCTCCGCTGCCGCCCATCAGCTGGCTGCCGTTGCGACGGCAGCGCTGCCGGCGGCCGCTCGCGTGCATCGGGCGCTCTCCCAGGGCAGGCGCGAGGTCGGGGCGGAGGCAGAGGTCGCGGTCGCCGCCATGCAAGTCGCCGGCGGGACAGAGTCCCTCCTGCCGTTTCTCAGCTTCGGAATGGCGCTGCACCGAGTGGCGGACAGGTCTGCGGCGGGAATGGAGCTGGACTACGCTGGGGCGACCGTGATGCAGGCTGTGGCGGCCATTTGCGCGCTCGCGCCGTGGCCGGCGACCCCAGGCGAGGACATTGACGAAGATGTGCTCTGAGCTTGCGTGGGAGTCAGTGAAAGCCCCCTCCCCACACAGTGGGCGGCACACCGCGATCGATGCCCTGCAATACTGCTCCATTCGGCGGGCCGGAGCGGGCCCCTCAGGCAGAGTCGCCGTCACACGCGCGCGAGCACCACCACTCAGGCTCTGCGCTGCTCGCGCAGGTCCCCGCTGCGGCTCGTGCCGGCCCTGAACACGTCGAAGCGCCCCCCCGCCACCGCGTCCGAGGCGATGGCTGCTTTCTCGGCGTTGAGAGTGGGGTCAAGCCCGGCAGCGGCAGCAGCCCCTGCCGCACCACGCATCTGCCTTGCCGAAGCAAGCTCAACCCCAAACACCTCCGCAAAGCTGGCCAGCAAAGCGTCCTCCACCTCGGGCAGCGACGGGCAGGCCTCCGCCCCCATCTCCTCCGCCATGGACGTCACGCCCCGGCCCTCGATTCCGCACGGCACGATCCGGTCGAACGCTCGCAAGTCGCAGCTGACGTTAATCGCCAGCCCGTGCACAGTCACCCACCTGCTGGCGGAGGCGCCCAGGGCCGCGATCTTCCGTCCGCCCGAGGTCCACACGCCGGGGTAGCCGGGCAGGCGAGAGGTCTCCAGCCCGAACCGCCCCAGCGTCGCGATCACAACGTCCTCTAGCCCCTCAACGTAGCGATGCAGGTCCTTGGCGAAGGCCCCTCCCGGCCGCGCGAGGTCGAGAACCGGGTAGGCGACCAGCTGGTCCGGCCCGTGCCACGTGACCTGTCCCCCCCGGTCGCACCTGTGGAGCGAGAACCGGCCCCCGTCCGCGCACTCGCCGTCCAGCGCCGCGCCTCGGGCCCGGACCGATTCGAGGTGCTCCAGGACATCCGGCCCCAGACCGCCGCTGGCACCGTGCCCGCACAGCCCAGTGGGGTCAAACTGCAGGCCAAGCACACTGGCGCCCCTGCCCATTGTGTACACCGAGGCGTGCTCCAGCATCAGCAAAACGTCCGGGAGCTCGTCATCGCCGGCCTCCGCCTCGCCACGCTGCCGCCTGATTGCTGCAGCGGCCCGCTGCCCGTGGAGGCCTCGCTGCAGTGCCCACGCATCCACGTAGTCGACTTGGCCAAGGCGCCATGCCTGGACTTCGTGCGCGGCCCGGCGAGCGCTGCTGAACAGCCGCCGCTGCGGACAGCCGGCAACAGCTGCGCGCGCCGCGCGCATGGCCCACGCAGCAAGCCCGGGGTTGTGATGGCACCCCCCGCAGGCAAGCCTTCCCTGCGAAGGTGCCAGCTGCGGTGCGCGAGGCAGGAGGCTGAGCGGCCAAATGCCACCGCGTGCAGAGCTCACCGTGCTTTCGTCGGTCAGAGTTGTGGCCGGCGATGTTGTGTCGCCGGGTCGATGTTGAACGCGTCACCGAGTGTGTTCCCGTGCAACCTGGTTTGTGGCGATCGAGGGGACTCGCCGCCAGCCGGGGGGAGGGGTCAGTGGCGGCTGCGTTTCGCAGCGCGCCGTGCCTGACCCCTTTTCCCGTGGTCGGTTCGCGGGTCCTGCTCTGCAGGCTCCTCGCGACCTTCCCGGGCCCCGACCGGTGGCGCCTCCCCGCTGGGTCACACAGACACATCTTATTTAAAAAAAAAACGAAAGACGAGGACCCTGGCCCCGCGCTGGCACGCGGGGCCCGTTCTCGGGATTCCGTTGGTCGGAATGAGTGCCCGACTCCCGCATGCTTGCTCTGCACACGGAGCGGGCTCAGTTCGGCAGAGCTCACCGTGCTTTCGTCGGTCAGAGTTGTGGCCGGCGATGTTGTGTCGCCGGGTCGATGTTGAACGCGTCACCGAGTGTGTTCCCGTGCAACCTGGTTTGTGGCGATCGAGGGGACTCGCCGCCAGCCGGGGGGAGGGGTCAGTGGCGGCTGCGTTTCGCAGCGCGCCGTGGCTGACCCCTTTTCCCGTGGTCGGTTCGCGGGTCCTGCTCTGCAGGCTCCTCGCGACCTTCCCGGGCCCCGACCGGTGGCGCCTCCACTCCTCTCGCCGAGGTCGCTGCGGTGATGGCTTGTCGCCGCTCGTTCGGCGGTGAGTTACCGAGGTCCTCCTCCGCTGGTGCGGCGTGGGATTGTGTCCCGCTTCCGCCTGGGGTCCGTCAGCGGGTTGGCCGGCTGCCGGGTCGACGCGCCCGGCATGGTCCGCCAGTCGCGTCCATACTGGTCTCGAAGTGTGTCACTGATTGTAGTTCCCCTGAAACCTGGCTCGTGGCGGTCGAGGGGACTCGCCGCCAGCCGGGGAGGGGGTCAGTGGCGGCTGCGTTTCGCAGCGCGCCGTGACTGACACCCTTGTCCGTGGTCGGTTCGCGGGTCCTGCTCTGCAGGCTCCTCGCGACCTTCCCGGGCCCCGACCGGTGGCGCTTCCACCTCTCCCGCCAGGTCGCCGTGGTGATGCCTGTCATCGCTCGTACAGCGGTGAGGTGTAACTTGGTCCTCCTCCACTGGTATATGCTCCTCCGCTGGTGCGACGAGGGCTTGTGTCCCGCTTCCGCCTGGGGTCCGTCAGCGGGTTGGCCGGCTGCCGGGTCGACGGCGCCCGGCATGGTCCGCCAGTCGCGTCCATACTGGTCTCGAAGTGTGTCACTGATTGTAGTTCCCCTGAAACCTGGCTCGTGGCGGTCGAGGGGACTCGCCGCCAGCCGGGGGGAGGGGTCAGTGGCGGCTGCGTTTCGCAGCGCGCCGTGACTGACACCCTTGTCCGTGGTCGGTTCGCGGGTCCTGCTCTGCAGGTACCTCGCGACCTTCCCGGGCCCCGACCGGTTGCGCTCCCACCTCTCCCGCCAGGTCGCCGCAGTGAGAACGGGTTGACGTACCCGGCTCGGTGCGCCGGTCGTGCCTTAATTGAACTCAATTGGTGTCGTTTGGCGGGTCCTCCGAGGCTGTCGTTCCGATGTCCGGGCTGTGGAGTCCGTCGAACTGCCGAGTGGCGTCGCGTGTCCTGGGGATGGGCCATTGTACTCTGGCTGCCAGCGCGCGACGGGGCCTTGGGCCGTTGTTCCCATTGACCTGGGTGGTTGCCGTCGGCATGTGCCACGCGTGGGTCCGGTGGGTGGTTGTGAGAACCTGCGAGCGGGCGAATACGGAGCGTTGGGCAGCGATAGGGTTCGTGACGGTAGTCAGCGTGGCTGGCCCTTTCCGGGGGGAGGAGCCACACGACGGGTGTTCAGGCTTGCATACGGGTCGCCAGAGCCCTGACGCCGGCGGTTGTCCTTGCCGTTCCGGGGCGGCGTCCCCGCTTCGGTCCGCGCCTGCTGTCGCCGGCTGGCCATGACCTCGACCCGGGTTCCGATGCGGCATCTGTAGGCCCCATCCAGTGCCCGGCGATGAAGCGGCCGCGGCTGCACCGCTGTCGGGTGCGTCTGTGATTGCGGCGGGACTCGGGGCGTCGGGTCGAGCGCCAAGAGCGCGGCCTCCCGGCGGGCGGCTGATGGCAGCACGGGAGCATCCGAGGTGCGTCTTCATCGCCGCTGCTACCCGTGATAGCTACTGTGCCCGCGTACAGGGGCAGGCTCCACCCCGTGTATTGTCGACCTCATGTCCGGCCCGAGGGCCGACGCCAAGTTGCGGAGCTTCCCGCTTTGCGGCCGCCACTCCCCTTCGCTTGCGGAGATGCGCCGCAGAACTTGGCTCGGGTGTCGCGCCAGGCGTCCCTCCCGCCCAGGAAGGGCGGGCGGGCAGCACCTGGCTCAAGGCCCTGGTGCTCGGATCTGCGGGCTGATCTCTTGAGTTCCGCCCATTTGATCTGTATCCCATGCGCCGCCAGGCGTCGACTATGAGCCTGGTGAGTGCCCCACTGCGGTGCGGCGGTGCTGCGCCGCTGCTATCGTTCCTGAGAGCCTCCGCTGCCTTAGAGCCTCCCGATCCGGCCGCCCAGACTCGCTGGTCTCAGGTACCCTGAACAAATACCGTCTCGACTACGTGAGTCCCGGGATGTGCGTCGTGAGGACCGCCGCTACCGACCCGTCGGGCGTCCTCCCTGCCTGAGGGGGCCGGCTTTGGGGTAGGGAGACCACGGCGCGCTGGGGCCGGCTGTCTCGTTCGTCCACCTCGCCTACCACGTCCAGTGGGGCGTGATCGCAGCCGTATTGCGTCGTCGCTGATGCTTTTCAGCGGGGTCCGGCCGCAGGTCGGCGAACCTGTTCTGGCCCCGAGCGATGACCTCTGCCCCGCGGGAACACAGGGTCGCTCGTGGCCGGCGCGGAATCCCCGCGCTGGTTGCCGGCCCGAGCCCTGTCGTCACCTGATAGGGGTGGTAATTGTGTCGCGCGGTGACGGCTCAAGGATGCCCGGGCCGACGGGCGCTCCCATCTGTGGGCCGGCCGTCGCCCCATGACTGCCGTGCGTGGATAGCCGAGCTCGACAGGATTCCGGTGAGCCTCGTCCCAGTCTTCCCCGCTCCGTTGACTGGGCGCCTGCCGACGTCCTTGCAATTAGCCGGCGGCGGGGGTGTCCGTTTTGGAGATTGTTCGGACCTGGTCTTCCGTCGACCGTACCAGCGGTGTGATCTCCGTCCCCGACTCGATGTGCAGGATGGCCTTGTCCGCCATCCAGCACGGGTGGGTGACCGTACCACGCTGTCGCGCCCCCGGGGTGCCCGGGTTGAAGAGCGCTCCCCTCTGGATGTCGACCGCCGCAGCTGCGGCTGGCTTGTGTGGTTCGGTCGGCTTCTCCTGGACCTCGTTCCGGTCTTGCCCCTGTAGCTAGGCCGGTCGCAGGCCGCCGAGCGCGGGCGTGTCGGTGTCATCCATATCGATGGGTAGCGCGGCCGGAACTGGCTACTGGGCGTGCGCAGCTCGTTGCCTGACTCCCGTGTGTATCGACGACCCGACGGCTCGGTGAGTATATTCGGGGTCGGGTTTCCCCGGCCCCGATCTAGGCGTCGTCGAGAGCCCGTCCGGCGCGTCTGGACCTCGGGGCGTGCGTATTCCCCCGAGCCCAAGAACCCCGCCGTCTGCACCTGCGCACGACGGACGAGGCTCTTCGAGTCAAGGCTGCCGAAATCGGCCGAATGGCTCGTTCGGCCAGGGGCGCCGTCGCGTTCGCCAAGCTGGCTGCTAAGCCGTGAGGGCTGGGGGAGGGAGCTTGGCCGTGCCTCGAGGGTGGAAGCACCCGTCCCGCGATGGGGCGATCGCTGGGGTCTGCAGCAGATTCTGCTGCTTCTCCGGCCACGGCTTGGGGCTCTGCCGCTGCGCGCTGTCCTGGCTGCGCTCGCCGTGGCCGCCGGCGCATCCGGGGTAGCCGTCAACCAATCCCCGGCCTCAACCTGGGTCACGTACCAGCGTGTGCCCCTGGTACTCGAGCCTTAGTCTGGGAAGGCCATGCCATGCGCCCCGATCCCGCGAAACCAAATTCGAAGTCCCTTGCGTTTGATCGTGAGCTGTCGGCCCTTGGCCACCCGCATGGGTCATTGTCGTCAGGGCCCTGCTCGGAGTCCTTTTCGGTGCCGACCCGGCGTGTCCGCGATCTGGGATCATCCCCAATCCCGTTCCCGGAGCGTCGGGCTCCGGGTCGGGGGCTTCCGGTGCCTGACCCCACTGAAAGAGGGGTGGGACTCCATTCCCGTCTTCCTTGCCTCTCGGCCGGAATGGCTGAGGGGAGAGCGGGAGGAAGAGGGGGGGACAAAAACGAAAGACGAGGACCCTGGCCCCGCGCTGGCACGCGGGGCCCGTTCTCGGGATTCCGTTGGTCGGAATGAGTGCCCGACTCCCGCATGCTTGCTCTGCACACGGAGCGGGCTCAGTTCGGCAGAGCCGTCTGTGAACGGTGTTTTGCCCTTGCGGCGCCGCGACTCGGTAGCATCACAGCAGGAGCGTGTGGGCGTGCCTTCCTCGTCACGCGCGCAGGCTTGACGGGTGACGCCGCTCTGAGGCTTTGAGCCTGAACCATGTTTCGACCGTTTTGTCGTCGCGTGCGCACTGTCAGCGAAGCTCTGTCGCAGCCAAGCCATGGAGGTGCTCACAGGGGGGGGCTGGCTGCAGCGCCCCGCGGGGTCGCCCCTTTCCTCCGTGTGTCACTAACAAGCCTGCTGGCTGGTGCGCCAGTTGGCCTCGCTCGCGCGCGCTCCTGCGGCGGCGGTTTTCCGGAGAATCAGCGCCATCACTCGTCTGAGTCAAAGGGCAGGACGACGGGAGCCTGATAGGTGTCCTCTGCCACCAGCTCCGTCTCGTGGAAGAGATCGTAGTCCACGGTACAGGACCCGCGAAAGCCGCGGCGAACGCAGGGCACGAAGCGGTGACCCACGCGGATATCGCCCGCGACGTACGAGTGTCGCGCCTGCGTGGTGTCGGAGGACACGCTGTCGATGCCCTCAACGATGCAGATGACCTCCACCTCGGCCTCTCGCCAGAAGCGCAGGACCGTGTCCGGGTCCACGGCGGCGGTCAGCGTTGCAATGGTGTCCGCCTGGGAGTCGGCATCCGCGTCACGCCCGGACTCCGCCCAGCGCGGGGCGGGGTCGGCCCCCGGCAGCCCGACGGCCACGCTGGCGCCCGTGGCTCCCGCCGCGACGATGGCGGTGCCGTGCATGCCCAGCTGGGCCTGCCACCTGAGCGCATCGTCCCCGCCCTCGGACCCGTTGAGGCTCCCCTGCGGCCCCGTGGACAGCGTGCTGCCGGCCTGGCGAGAGCGGCCCCGCCACGGAGCGCGGGGCGCCACGTCCCCCGGGGCGATGGGGCCTGCCATGGCCGGCGGGACCGGGGCCGCGCACGTGCGCGCGTCCACAAGGTCCGCCGGCAGCGGAGGCGAGGCGCGCGCCGCGGAGCCATCGCCAAGCGCGCCGCCGCCGCTTCGCCCCGCGGCGTGAGTGCGCGCCCGGCGCGGGCTGTCATCGGCGATGCCGCTTCCCATGCTGCGCACGGAGGGGCGGGTTCGGATGCGCTGCTGGCCCGCGGTCTCGCCCTCGTCCTGGCCGGGGTCGGATGGGCTGCTGCCGCGCACGTCGATGGCCACGCCGGAGGGGTGAGCAGCGGACTGCTCCCCGTACCGGCCCGCCGACGCCGCGCTGCGGTGCGGCGACCGCATGGCGCCGGCACCGGCGACGGCTTCGGCGGGGGGGCCGGCCAAGGCGTGGCCCGTCGGTGCGTCGCACGTGATGCCGGCCAGCGTGGGCGCGCCGCCCTGCGCCTCTGCCCGCTGGCGCTCTCGCCACTCCCACGCCGTGAGCGTGCCTGGCCGCACGCCTGCCTCCTCCATCTGCCGCCACGCGTCCATGTAGCCGGGGGGCGGGAGCAGGATGGAGCGGGGGTTGGTGCGGTCGGCGGCGCGCGGGAGCATCACGTGCGTGACCACCTGCGGCACGATGAGCAGCAGCATGCCGCCAAGCTCGTCGTCTGGCGAGTGCACTCTGAGATTCTCGCTGTGGAAGAACCTGACTCGCTCTCCCGCCGGCCCGACGTCGTGCCAGAACGTCACGATGCGGACGTGGGCCTCGCTCAGCTGGTGCTTGCGGATGTCCGCCACGCGAAACTGAAAGTGCCACAGCCCCCCAATGTTGCACATGGTGGCCGTGTTGCTGAAGACGATGGTGCGGCCACGGTTGCCGGCCGCGCTGATGCGGTCGTACACCACGCCGATGCAGAAGGCGTCCAGGAGCATGCCCAGGATGGACTGCAGCGTGATGAGCACGCCCATCTGCCAGCAGCCCCCGAAGGTCACGTCTGCGGTCCCGTAGCCAATGGTCACCTCGGTCTGGACCGAAAACTGGTAAAAGTCGGAAAACGTCTTGAGGTGCTCCAGCGAGCACGCCTTGGCGGGCGTAATCATGTACAGAATCGCAAACGCGAGGAACGAAAGGGTGTACATCAGCGAGACCAGCAGCACGAGCTTCCACGTCCGCATCCCGAGGATGGAGTGCCAAAGGTCCGCCGCGTAGAGGCTAAGCGCGGCGGTCTTGCGCTGCCCCACGCGGAACTCGCCAATGGCTTGGCTGAACATCCCAACGCCGCGCTTGAGGATGCGCTTTCGCGGCTCCTGTTTGAGTCCCATGTCGGTCCGAAGCCTGGTGCAGAGGCTCGGCTCAGTGACCTCGCGCCGCTGGCAGCACGTCCAGATCGAGGCTATGCCCATTCACGGACGAAGCCAGTGCCCCAGACTGGCTCCTGTGCCTAGGTGCGTCACAGGCCCCGGCGGTCGCTCCGCTGGCGCGAGCGTGGCCGCGGCAGTGGGGGGGCGACCGTTTCGTTCGCGGGTGGCGCTCAGCTCTGCCTGGCGCCGCTGCCGCCGGGGCTTTGCCGGCGGCGGTCCCACCACGCCGGCAGCTGCGCTGGGCAGGCGCACCCGCGGTGGGCACAGCTTGGACTGCTGTGGGCGATCCCATTCTTTGTCTCCGCAGGGGCTTCTCCGCTCGTCTTGAAGCGCCTCATCGGCAGGGGGGAGGGAGGCCCTCAGCATGTCGGACGGTTTTTTCGACCTGGGCGTGATTGGAAGCGAGCCTGTGAGCGTGCCGCCTGGGCTCGAAGAGGAAGACGGTGGTTTTGCTGAAGAGGACGAGTTTCCGGCGCTTGAGGACGCCCCTCCGTGCGAGAGCAGCTATGTTGCGGCACCGCCGTCCCAGAAGCTGCGCGGCGAGCTGGCCAGCGTCATGCTGGCCGCCAGCCAGGTGTTCGCGGCCGTTACCGCTGAGCTGGCCGACCAGCTCGCCAGTCCAGAGGGCGCGCCGGACGCCTCTGTCCCTGGGGCGCTACCGGCAGGCGCTCCGGCGCCTGAGCAGCCTTCGCTCCTGGACCTCCTCGACGCGGATGGTGGCGGCACCGACGTCGCGGGGTCGTCCCCAGAACCGGGCGCTGTGCCTGCGGAGGCAGGGGCGACTCGTGCTGCGCCCCCGCTCGTCCCCCCGCCGACGGCCAGCCGAGCACCGTCCGCGCGCGCTGACCTCGTCGCCGGAGCCTCCGACGCCGGGCTGGCCCGGCAGAGATGCCTAGACGCTTCCCCAGACGCAGGGGCTGTGGAGGGTGACGTCCTGGGTGGGGACATCGACGCAAGCGACGATGACTCTGGCGCGCTGGAGCTGCTGGGGGCACCACTTGCGCCGGACGGGGACAAGACGGGCGCGCCGGCCAGTGAAGGGGCTGGGTCTGGCGCTGCGGGTACTGCTGCTGCTGCGAGTACTGCTCTGGGTGCTGCCCCGGCTGCGGGTACTGCTCTGGGTGCTGCCCCGGCTGCTGTCGAAATCGGCAGCGATGGCAGGGGGGAGCTCCCCGCTGCAGCGGCCTGCGGAGGGGCAGCGTTCGACTCGGTGGACCGGCTGTGTGCGGCAGCCGCGCCTGGGCGCGAGGAGGCAGCCCAGCCCACGCCTGGGTCACGCGGCGCTCTGGCTGGACATGCTGACGCGGGGCCTGGGCAGGCCGTCGCGCCTGTGCCAGGCACTGCGGCGGTGCCAGCGCCTTCGCCGCAGCCGGCTCGGCCCCAGCGCAGAGCTCTTCGGCAGCGAGGCCCCACGATGCTTTCCATGGCCGAAGCAGCCACCGAAGCAGCCGCTCCTGTGGCGGCGGGGGGGGCTGCCGAGCACGCGGCCGAAGAAGCTGCCGCCGCCAAGGCGTCCCGGGAGCACACAGCGCTGCGTGAGCGGGAGGAGGCCGCCTCCGCTGACGCAGTGGCCTGGGAGTGGTCCCGCATTTGCGCTGAATGGGGCATCGTAGCGGCGTCCAGCTCACAGCGGGCGGTTGCTGGAGCACCCGCAGAGCTCCCAGGGGCGGCCTTCGATGCCGTGGGCGCGGCTGAGGCGCCGGGGGCCTCCCCGCCTGCGCATGGGGATGCGGGGATGGCGCCTGGGACGCAGAGCGGCTCGGCGGCCAGCGAAACGCCAGGCGCTGCCACTGCTGGAGTCGCCGCTGCCGGTGCCACGGCAGGGGGTGTTGCAGAGGGCAGCGGCGGCGCGCGCGGGACTGCTGCTGGGCTGTTCGGTGGCGGTCACCAGGACGCGGATGACGCGCCACCAGGGGATGACTGGGACGCGCAGGGGCCGCGGGACGCTGAGCAGGTGTTGCGGGAGGCTGCGGAGGCGCTGCCGGAGGACTTGGCGGCCGACGCGCAAGACGCGCTCCGCGCGGTGATGAGGCAATTTGGGCGCGGCTGACGGGCGGGCCTGGTGCGCGACGGGCGGGGCGTGAGGGACCCCCTTGCGGCCGCCCATCCGAATCAGGCGAGGGCGATTTGTCGAGCAACTCCGGCAGGCACAGACTGCAAACAAAGACAGAGCGCGCAAAGCTCGCCACCCAGAAGAACCGCTCGAAGCCCGAAGGAACACTGAATCCGCGCCACCGGAGCAGGCGAGAAGCGACCCCGACGCCGCCTTGGGGGTGCACGGCCAGGTAGGAGGCCGCAGCTTTGCAAACGGCGTGCTGCTCTGTGGCAGGGCAGCCCTGCGGGCGCAGTACACGTGTGCTCAATCGGCGCGCCCGGAGGCAGGTTGTCGTTGATCGCTTCGCGCCGCCGAAATGGCCGGGCGATCCGCGCTGCTCGCCACGTCTGCCCAGAGGATCAAGTCGTACGACGCTGCGATCATCGGCTGCGGCGTAGTCGGCGTGTCTGTCGCGCGCGCGCTGTCGCTGACCGGGCTTTCGACCGTGATTCTCGAAGCCGGCGATGGACCCTTCTCCGGGGCGTCCGGGAACAACTCGGGGATCGTGTGCACGGGCTTCGACGCGCCCCTGCGCTCGCTGGAACGCCGGAGCCTCGTCGCGGGCCGAGCGGAGCTGCTTTCGCTGGGAAACCGAGTGCTTGAGCCCCACGCGTTTGACCCGCGAGGGTCCTTGGTCGCCGACTTTGGCGAGACGGACTCGACGCACCCCCTCGCGGCCCCGGCACAGGAAGAGGCCGAGGCCGCCTATGCGCTGCAGCGCATTGTGGACGAATGCCGTGACGTTGAGGACGTGCACTCGCGCGTGCTGGGCCGGACCGAAGCGCTTCTTCGCGAGCCGTCGCTGGCAGCGAACCTGCGCTCGGCAGCCCTTGTCGCCGGCGAGGTCGTGTTTGACCCCTTCATGCTGTACATGGCGCTTCTGCGGGATGCCATCACTGCTGGCGCGGAGCTGCGGGTGGGATGCCGGGTCGTGGAAGCCGCAGCGCCAGTGCCTGTGACCCGCGACCAGTCCGACACCGAAGTTGCATGCGGCGGCTGGGGCGAGGTGGACAGGGCTGCGGCAGTGACTCGCGCGCGCTCCGCGTCTCGCGCCCTCGCCGGCATCGGTGTTCCCTGGGCCCTGGAGGCCGGGCGCCTGGTGGAGGGGCGCAACCTGCCAGAGGAAGAGCAAGCGGGCGGCGGCGCCTCTGAGGGGGTCTTCCGCTCCCTCGAAGCCGGCGACTACTGGCTCCTGCAGCTGCGCCAGCGGCAGGTGGGCAAGAGCGCGCCCCTGCGCGGCGCGGGCGGCGGCGCGGCGACGAGGGGGAGCGCGAAGGCACGGACCCAGCCGGAAGGCGAGCCCCGCCCCGACGAGGCAGCGGAACGGCGGGTCACGGGGGATGAGGCGGATGCAGCGGCGGAGGAGGCGGCGAGCGTGCGCGCCGGGATGGTGTTCAACTGCACCGGCAACGGCGCCGACATGGTCGACGTGCTCATGCGCGCCGCGCTGGGCGAGCACTACGGAGGCATCGCGCCCGCGTCAGCGCTGGTCTCGGGCAGGGACCGACCAGCCAGTGCTGTCACGGACGGCACGTGGCGCGTGCGGCCTCGTCGCGGCCAGTACGCAGTTCTCGGGCCCTTGCCTCCGCCAGGCACCCCCGCCACGGGCCCCGTCGTGGCGGCGGACGCGGCCCCCGCGAGCGGCTCCGCCGGGTCGGCAAGCTCTGCCTCTGGCGCCACGCACGGCCCCGCTCACCCCGGCGGCTCGGCCGGAATGGGCCTGACTGTGGCCGCGGCATCGGCCGCCGTTCCGCGCAGCCCGCTCCAGCCGCTGCCGTCGGACGCCACCAAGGGCGTCTACCTCTTCGCGCCTGCCATGCCCCCCGGCGCCAACGCGGCCCTCGTGGTCGGGCCCACGGCCCAGGACGTGCCTGCCGACGACCCGGTCGCCCAGTGGTCGGAGTCGCTGGAAGGCGCGTCTGAGCGTCCCGCTCCCGCGCTGGACAGGGGCGTGCACGAGCGATGGAGCGCCAGCCTGAGCCCCACCGAAGAGGCTCTGCTATCGACTCTGGCAGAGCACCGCCTTCGCAACTTCGAAGTGGCCAGGGAAGCGCCCAAAGGCGTCAAGGGGGCGGCCACGGTCCCAGCGGGCGGCAACATCGGCAGCAACGTGTGGGGTGTGGTAGGGCGGTACGGCGGCCTGCGGCCGGCCGTGGAGGGCAGGCGCGACTATCGCGTGCGGCACGAGGGCTGCGGCTGGTGGACCGTGGCTGGCATTCGCAGCACCGGCGCCAGCGCCTCGCTCGGCCTCGGCAGGATGGTGGCATCCGCCGCCCTTGCTGAGGCGATCTGCGCCGGCGCGGGGGCGGCCGCCGTGGCCGACTTGGCTGCCCACTCTTCGGGCGCCAAGCACGGGTCGGCGGCGGATTACTTTGCCGGGAGGGAGCGGCTGGGGGCGTCGGCAACGGCAGCCGGAGGCGCGCCCGGCGGCCCCGTGCGGGGGGCTGCCGAACGCGGCCCCACCGGCCAGGGCGCCCGCCGCTGCTCCGAGGCGGCCGCAAGGGTCGAGGCGCAAGGCGTGTGGTGGGTGGGGGGCGACTCCGCGGGCCCGGAGCACGCGAGGCCCGACGCCGCGCCGGCCTTCACGGAGGAGCCCTCTGCCGGCGGAAGCGGCTGGGCTGACGGCTTGTCCGAGCAGTCGCTGGAGTACGACCACGAGGCGCGCAGGGCGGCGGCGAATCTCCGCGCTAGCCAGACGGAGCCGCCGTCCGCCTGGCGAGAGTACGGCAGGGCCGCGCTCGCCTCCGTGTTCTGGGGCCACAGGGAGGAGACCACGGCGGTGGCCGCAGCGGCAGCGCGCCTGCGGGCAGACGCCGCCAGCTTCGCGGCGCCAGCAACGACGCAAGGCCTCTCGGCGACGGGCCTGCCGCGCCCAGCGCCCACGGCCCTTGCAACCTGGGACACCGACGACTCGGACTGCGATACCAGCTCGCTTGCCGACCTCCAAGAGGCGCCCGACGCTGAGCCGCTCCAGCCCTCTGATGCTCAGCGGCGAGAGGTCCGCGCCAAGCTGCCTGAGGCGTCAGAGCTTGACACGGCGGCCTTGCTCGCGGGGGGCGCCTTCGACTTTGGGAACCCCAAGGCGGCCGAGGCGCTGGCGGTGGAGGCATCTCTGCTGGGCGAAGAGCACGTGCTATCGGGGGTGTCCTCTGCCCTGGCTGCAGTCGCAGAGGCAATCGAGTCGGCCTCTCTGGATGCCGCTGACATGGCGCTGGACGAGTGCTATGGGAGCGGGGGCATGGCGGCGTCGGCCATGCCAACCGCCATGTCTGCCGGCTTCGAGATTCCTGGCGATTTGGACGCGGGCAGAGCGTTCCAGGACCGGAGGCTTCGCTCCAGTCCACTGGTGGAGGAGTTTTGTCTGTCCCTCATGCAAGAAATTCGCAGGCACGGACTGGACGCAGAGCAGGTGCTCAGGCTGCCCGCGCACGAATGGCCAGTCACTGGCTCCGTGACAGTCGCTGGCCAGACCATCCCAGTCATGCACGCTTTGACGCGAATCGTTTGGGCAGTGCGCGGGGGACTGCTACGGGCCGTTCCACTGGGCTCGGACTGGGAGACTGCGTACGGAGAGCACCCCGCTCGCCGTTGAGTGAATGTTGCGGGATTGCTAGCTCTGCAGTTTCTGCCAAAGCTGCGGGCTATGCTGTTCACCTGACTGATGGCTGAGCGCATTCAAGCAACGGAGGGAGGGGAGGCGATGGGTTGACGGCGCGTCGTAGTGTGGGCAGATGTGCGCCCCCTGTTTGCGTGTGCCTGGGTCCTCACCGGGCTGCGCGTGCGCGAGACACGCCAAGGTTTCACGTTGCCAGACCGACCTGAGCCCCGCTCACGCAACTCTCCCCGGCACACCCACGTTCGGAGCCACGCGCAAAACAAAATTCGCAGGATCGACGGGACCCAGCCTAGCAGTGCGCCCGCACCACCATGGGATTCGGCACTAGGTGGATCGAGCGCTGCGATGCGTCGAATCTTGCCGTTGCGGGACCGCGTCGCCGTCCGCGACAGGGCAGTGGCTGGCCCTCTGAAGTGCATTGTCCTTGAACAACAGGAACGGAACGACCGCGGTGGGCGACCTGGCGGAACTCGACGTGGGGGCGCCGGCGCTGCCGTTCCTTTCAGAATGTGGCACGCGCTTACCAGTCTCGACGACTTCGTCTGTTGCCTTCTTGGCGGTCGGGGAGATGCCGAGGTGGGCCACAGAGGGTGAAGCAGTGGCGGGCGCATCCGTGCCAGCCACGGGTGTGACTTCGGAGGGCGTGGTCTCGCGCGTGGCCACGTTCCAATCCGCCGCGCTGAGCCAGGTGCGATGGACGTCGCACTGCAAGCGCTGGTCGGCCACTGCGGCGCCGGTCTCGGCAGCTGCACTGGCTTCCTCGACGGCCAAGGTCTTGCTGCCGGTGTGGCCGCTCACAGACTGGGTGGCCAACATTGGTTGCAAGTCGTGCTCCCGCTCCACCCAGTAGTAGCCAACTGCGCATTTCGCGGCAATGGCGGCTGGAACCCCGAGCGCCCCACTTTGTAGCGGCTGGGCTCCGCTGTGGGAGCCTTCTGGCTCGGGCGCGCCCCGCGAGGCGTCAGCTGTGGCCTTGGTGCTGGCGATTGCAATTGCGGCGCGGATCAAGAACGGCAGGGCGCATACCGAGATCGTGCAGCCGACGGCAGCGATGCTTCCGACAAGGGTGACTAGAGCGCGCATGATGAACGCACTGCGAGGGTCGAAAGCGGCCGAGCAGGACGCACGAGTGGGCGCCCTCGGACGGACAGGTTGAAGCGCAGCCAGCTGCAAACGACATTGTTTACCAACACTCTGTAGTCAATGGTTGTCCAGCACACCCTTGCGCGCGACCGCTCGGGGAGTCGACCCTAGCACTGGCAGCGAGCACTACTGGCGCCGCTGCTCGGTGGCTCAGGCTCACGGGGTCGTCGCAGCGCAGCGCAAGGCGGTGTGCTGCCCGGCGGTTTGCTGTTGCTCTATGCTTTGCCACGTGTCGTGCCTGGAGCAGAGCCCGCCGCGCCCCGCCCCGGACGAAGCAAGTCGCGTGTCATGCGAGGCGCAGCAAGGCAACACTTCGATTGGCAACGCAAAGGCTTGTGGCTGAGGGAAACCGCGTCGCTGTGGTCAATTTCACAGCAAGCAACCAAGGGAGTGACGCGCTCAACTGCCGTTCACACTCGGGCCGGTGGCCTGAAAGTGGCTTTCCAGCGGGCGTAGTTCTTGCTCTTCTTCCAAGCATAGTAGAACTCCATCACATCCTGTTCCGTCTTGCCCTCCACGAGGTCGGCAATGGCGTTGAAGTCCTTTCCCACCAAGCAAATCGCGCTCTCGAACAGGGCAGCCTGGTACGGCGACCACTTGTCGAGCACAGTCGGCCTTCGCAGCGGGCTCGTGAGCCGCCCAAGTACAGTCCGCCGCAACACAATGAAGCCGGACCCGTCAGCCGAGCTGACGCCGGTCTCTGGCTCCCTGTAGTAGACTCGGCCGACGAGCGTGAGGAAGTCGTCCAGTGCCGCCAGGGTAGGCGCTGCGGGGCACGCGCTCATGACCAACAGCAAGCGGGGTCGCGGGTGGCATACAGGCGTCCGGGGCACGCTGGCAGGACGGTGCCGCCGGGGCCCAAGTCTCTGCGGCAGAAGCAGGACGCGCAGGACCACACTCACCTCGGGCGACGCGCGCCATTTCAGCAGCCCCCTCCGTGACGCCCCGTGCCAGCGCCATCGAGGCCTCAGCCCCCGAGCACGCGCCCGATGCGCGCGAGTCGTGCGCGCCACGAGCTAGCGCCCGCTCTTCCGTCTCCGTGAGCTGGAACCCGGTGTCCGACCCGGGCGGCCCCGAGCCGTCCGGGGCCGGAACGGCTGTGGCTGGCCCGCGGGCCCGCTTGGACAGAGGCCCCGCACGGCTGCTGCTTCCCGCGCGTCGGGGCTCGTCGAGCACAGTCGGGTCGTCCAGCGACGCGCCCTGGGCGGCTGACGCTTTGGCCCGCGCTGAGGCCGACGAGTCTGTTGCCGCAGCAACGTCCCCCGGCACGGGCATGCCTTCGTCGTCGACCACGCGGAGCTTGGGCTCCGCTTGGAGCACAAGCCGCGAGGCTGTGACGGGGTCGAGGGGCGGCACGAAGGCCTCAGTTGGCCTGGCAAACATGTACTTGTCCGGCGGCAATGGCGCACCGTGGACCAGGGCCGGAGAGCAAAGCACCCCAGACGCAGAGAATGCCTCTTCCTGCTCGGCGTCCAGGGCTTGCCGCTGGCGCTTGGGGGCGCGGCGGCCAGGAATGTGCGCCATTGCTGCTTCCATCTGCGTCCGACGCACCTCCAGCACTGCTTCCCTCCCCGCCGCCGCATTGTCGGTCCTGCGGTCACGCGCGGGACCAGCACACTCTCCAAGAGCCCAGGGCGGGGACGCAAGTCGTGGAGGCGCCCCTCGCAAGCCAGCTGAGCCGGCACGCTTGAACCGCGCGCCTGCCGCCGGCGCATCCAGCGGGCCCTCAGGGCAGCCACTAGGCGCGCCGAGCACTCAGACACGGAGGACTCACGATGCAGTCGGGTCCCTCGCAACGGCCGCTGCAAACGACGCAGCCATGGTGTCCACTGCCGAGCCTGGCTGGCCTGCAAACACAGGCAGAAGCTCGACGCCCGGCGAGCGGTCCTCGTGGGCCAGTGCACTCGCTGCCAAGCACTTGCGGCCGGGCGCACCCATGCCCCGCTGCCTCACCTCTCCGCCTCGGCGCCGTTTCTGAGGCCATGTTGCCAGCGGAGCTGACTGTGTTGCCAACGCAGCAATTCGCCTCCCGCCTCGCAACGTCCACGCTCTGCTTGGCTGCGGCACGGCTTCTTCGGTTTGCGCGGCGAAAAGGGTGTGTGGAGCTGCTGCGAGTGTCCGAGCATCTGTTAGTGTTGGTGGTGAGGCCAGGGCGTTTATTGAAGGCGAGGCGCGCGAACGCGACATCTCCAAAAACTGGGGGGGACTGAAGCTCAGGCGGTGAGCTCGCACACGCCGCCAGCCTCCTTGATCTTCTTCTCCGCAAGCTTGGAGAAGAAGCGGGCCTTGACGACGACGGGAAGGGCCGGAAGGCGGCCGTTGCCGAGCACCTTCATGATGCCGTGCTTGGTCACGTCGACGACGAGAGCCTCGCCCGACGCCTTGCGCTCCTCCGCGGCCTTGACCGTCTCAGCATCCACAAGGGTGAACAGCTTGTCCACGTTGATGGTCTTGCAGAAGTACTGGTTGTTGGTCTTGTGGAAGTAGCGCATGCCGACCTTACCGAAGTAACCCGGGTGGCTGCGGCTCGAGGGAACACAAAGCGGTAAGAACACCGGGATCAGTGGGGTGGGTGGCAAAGGGAACGAGGCGCCGCCAGGGCCCACCGAGGCACGCCTCTCGCACAGCGCAAGGAGCGGCACAGGCGCGATGGCCCAATTGCTCAGGCCGGGAAGCCAGCCAGCCGGCCGCAAGCTCCTCGCGCTCCGCCGCGCCACCCCAAGTCCCATCTCCCCATGTTGCTGCGAATGGCTTTGGGCCAAGGCTACGGCCTGCTGGGGCAGGAGACCCGGCCTGAGACGACGAGCCCTCACAAGCGGTCGAAGAGGATGCGGTGGTGGTGCTGGCCACCAGCGTTACCACGGCCACCGGGATGCTTCCGGTGCTTGCCTGCGATACAGTCGGCAACGGAGGGACCCGGGATGGCGGTGGCAGCAGCGAGGCGGCGGCGGGTCGGGTGCCGGCGCATCGCGAGAGCGCGCGACGGACTGGCTGGCGCAGGCGGTCGGCGGGCACAGCTCTCGAGGCGCAAGGCTCACCGATACGGCCGTGTCCGGCGGACACGTGGCCGCGCTTCTTCCGGTTCTTCTTGAGGGCGGTGGTCTGCGGGAACGCAGTCGTTCAGGGCCCGGGGCGTGGAGAGGCGTGGAGAGGCAAAGCTTTCGAGGCCGGCCGGCCGTGACTGCCAATCGCTTGCGAGGCACCGCGCCGGCCCCTGCGCCGGGCCGGGGCGCCACGCGAGCCGGCGCGAGAAAGCCATCCCTGCAGCGTGGGACGCACCATGGTAGCCGGAGAACCTCGCCAACCCTGGCCCGCGAGTGAGATGCCTGGCTGGACCCAGCCGCCAAAACGATGATGCCAGCAGGGCCGCAGACGTCGACGAGCCCGGCGCAGCTCTGCCCCGATATTTGCGCCGCTCGGCGATTGCAAGCGCTTCGGCAAAGGCACCAAAGCCCTCTCCACGCGGCCTCTAAGCGGCCGCCCTCAGGGCGAGCGGCGCCCCCCGCCCTCCCCGGGCACCATTTCCAGCAACAGGGGGCGTTTGTGCGTGCACGGTAGACTCTGCGGCAGCGCTCAGCAGCCAGGCTCAAACTGTCTGTCGGGCGGGCAACACAATCACTCGTTGGTGCACACAGCAGACACACGGGCAGGCTGCTCACGCCCCGCGGCGGGTGCGCAAGGCATCCTCAACGAGGAAGCGCAGGTGCTCAGGCACAAAGCCGCCAAGCTGCTGCAGGAGGGTGTCCGGAGCCTCTCTGAGGAGGGACAGGATGTTCCTGACGAGCGTTTCAGGGCCCATCTCCTTTCGTTGGAACGCGTCCAGGTGCCGCACCAGCGTCGCATACACGACCGGGGTCGACCTGTAGGTCCAGCGGACAGAGTCGATGAAGTTCGCCGCGCCGGGAGCTGGCGTGGCAGGGGCCGGTGCCTGCGGGCCTCGAAGCGGCGTCGCCGCGGGAGGCGGCCTGTGCTGGGCCCTTCGATTGTCGTAGCCGTAGAACGAAGGGTCGAATGCCTGCATGGCCGCCCGAGATGCGGCCGACTCCGCTGCCTGCAGCGCCAGTCGCTGCCGCTCGAGGGCCATGCGGTACACGTCTTCGTGGCCGAGTCCGTACACGCCGGCCGCGCCGATGTGACTGGGCAGGCCGAAGGCGGCCGCTTCCCATGAGTACCCAAGGTACCCCAGGCTCGTGCAGTAGGCCGCCGTCCCGCTCTCGCCTGGCGTCGGGAACTGACTCGCAGCGAGCTGTGGGTAGTCGCTCGGGTACACGGGGACCGCGTTGCGAGCAGGCTGCGGCCCCGGGAATGCGAACGGTGCTGAAGCAGCGCTAGGTGTGCGCGCCCACGGGCGAGCCGGCACCCCGCTGCTGGGCGCCACGAAACCAGGCGGTCCCTGCGGCGTGGGTCGCTTGGAGGCAGTCCCCTCCGCCGCGCCGCCTTCGCGCTCTCGCTTCGCAGCCCGAACGCGCGCCGCCTCCCGAAGAGACTCCGCCTTGGCCTCCGCGAGGGTGCCGCCAGCGAAGCGCCCCTTTGCCTGCCCGCGTGCCTGGCGCCCCGACCGGGCACTCCCTCCTGCCACAAAGCGCTCTGGGGCCTTGGCCCGGCGCCTCTGCCTCGAGGCGGCGATGCTGGCGTCGTCGAATGCGCGGGCCGTTCTACTTGGCGCTTTGGTGGCGTAGAGGGTCTCGATCTCCTTGCCGAGCTGCAGCACGGCCAGCTCAGCGGGCCGCAGGCCAGCCGAGCCCTCCGCCGGCCCCGCTTGCCCCTTCGAGGTGCCCAAGCCGTCCGGCCCTCCGGACGCGGCCACCAGCCGAGACTGGGGCCTGGCACCCGCCCTCTCCTCCTCGTCCCCGAGCTCTTGCGCGCAGAACAGCGCGTACTCGGCCAGGCCGTCGATGCAGTGCAGGCCTGTGCGGACGTCGGCGGCGTCCGGGAAGGGCGGGCAGCAGTCGAAGCACAGCCACCAGTTGTTTTGGCAGGCCAGGCTCCAGCTTGCCTTGCACGGCTTCTTGAGCGCCGTCACCCTGGCGCGGAAGCACTTCTCGCACATTGTCCTGCAGCAGCGCAGGTTTGCGCACATGCGCACCGCCGGACGCACGGCGTGGCAGCAAGAGCACCATCGGAGTCCCGACTGGGCCGCCTCCGTGGCCGACTCGAGGGGGCTGCGCGCCGACGAGCGCACGCGCCGGCGAGGCTGTCGGCGGCGGCCGGCGGCGGCTGCGTCCGGGTTGGACGCAGAGGCTCCAGCTGGCGACGATGCACTCCCGGCACTGCCGGCAGCAGCCGCTCCCAGAATCGGGTCGGCGAGGGCCAGGCTGGGGACCGCAACCGCTGGCTTGGGTGCGCTGGAGAGTGGGGAAGCCGCCGAGTGGGAGGTCACTGGCCCATCCATCGGCTCTGCCTTGAGCGAGGCGGACGCGACTGCGACGCCGGAAGGGGGGGCAGGCTCAACGCCATCGCGTGGATGCGCCGACTGCGCGGAGAGCGCGGACTGTTGACTGCTGGGACGGCCAGCACCGCGCACGAGGCGGCTCGCACCTGCCTCGTCGTCCAAGCCGTCGTCGTCCGTGTCGTCTCGGTCGTCGTCTCCGTCTCCGCCTGCGTCTCCGGCCTCCCCATCGTCGCCAGTATGGTCAGCGGTGTCGCTGCGTGGGGACTGCTGGCCGTCGCCGGCACTGCTGCCGTTCCCGGCGCTGCGGCTTCGGCACTGTTCGTCGCCCTCGTCGTCGCCCGCGTCGTCGCCCGCGTCGTCGCAGTCGCTGGCGTCGTCGTCGGACCCGACGCCGGGCTCCACCACTGGCTCATTCGGACCGTCCCTGCGACCACCGCCGTCTGCGCTGGCTTCCCCCGCCGAGCTTGGGGTGCCAGTGCGGTGGGGAGCAGCGCCGCTCCCCTCCTCTGCGCTTTGCCTACGGGACGCCTCTACGGCGGCGTCCAGCATGGCCGCGTCGGGCGCGTCGCCCGAGCTTCGGGCGTTCATGAGCCAGTAGTAATGCTCCACCACGCGCAGCGTGCTCTTTCCCGGGCACTTGGCCGCAACTTGGTGGAACTGCTTGCCGAACCGCGTGAAGCCACGCGCAAAGCCCAGACCGTCGGCCTCCGTCCAGCCTGGCGGGAGCACGCGCAGGGCAGCGACGAGCCGCTGGTGGAGCTGGAGCCCGAGGGACGGCCCGCCGGAGGCCTGGCAGGCGATTGCTGTGCCTGTGCAGGTGGCGAGCGACACCGCGACTGAATCGACCACGGAAGCCTCTGACAGCACTGTCTGGCCTGCCAGGCCGGCTGCGGGCCGCTCTCCCGGGCCTGCAGCTGCGAGGCCCACCGCTCCAGCCTCGCTGGAGCCGGGCAGCGCTTGTGCCAGCGCGGATGCCGTCGCCAGCATAGCGTCTGCCGCCCCAGGCAAGAGGGACACGCCCCGATCCGCAAGCCTCGTTGTGTGCAGCCTCGCAACGACTGCCATCGCCCTCTGCGCGTCCCCAGCCTCGGTCCTCAGCGCCTCAAGGGCCCGCTCCGGGCTAACCGTCTGGTATTGGCCGTGCAATTCGATGGAGCTGAGCGGCACGGCGTCCGGGGTGTGTCTGTCGGCAAATAGCACAATCACAGAATCCGAGCCGCGGGCTCCGGCACCGGGCTTGGGGGGAGCCACGACATCGACGGGCTCTCCTGCGGGGACCCCAGTCGTGGACAACACAACCTTTCCAGCGACTGGCAAACCCGCGACGCTGACGACGACGCAGGGAAACGTTCGAGCGCGTCGGCCAGGATGCGGAGCGCCGCAGCGGAGGCCCACGTGGGCAAAGACTGTGGCCTTGCGTGCAGCCGAAACAAAGGAATCCAGCGCAGGCCATCCGTGCTTCCAGCAGTCCGGCTCCCAGCGGGGTTCCAATACGGTCTTGGTCGGGGGCGCCCGCTCTGCGCCTGCGGGAAACTGGTACCCGCCGCCTACCCGAGACGCCTGGGGCCTCGACTCCGGTTCAACCTCACACTTGGCAGGGAACCGGGCCGCGGTGCGCCGAGGCATGTCGAACCGCAACGGGAGCGCAGGAGGCTCGGGCAGGCGCCCCAGTTGGCCCGCTGACCAGAGTGGCTCGGCCGGCCTCGACCCCGTCCAACGCGACGCGGCGTCGCTGGAGGTGCGAGCTGAGTCTCCGCGTGACCCAGGCCCGGCGTCGGGCGCCAAATCCCGAAGGGCTGCTTGGGGCGGGGCTCTAGTCCGATGCTGCTGCTGGGTGTTGCCAGCCGCGGCCTCTG
Organism: Cafeteria roenbergensis; assembly: GCA_008330645.1. Classification (NCBI taxonomy): domain Eukaryota; class Bigyra; order Bicosoecida; family Cafeteriaceae; genus Cafeteria; species Cafeteria roenbergensis. The sequence goes on from VLTN01000041.1 coordinate 296,278, forward strand.
TGCCCGACCGGGGCCCTCCAGGCACTTTTGCGGCAGCCACACTTTCTCTACTGTCAGCGCCCGCCCCCTCTGCATCAGCGGGCTCCGTGGAAACGCTGCTCTTGCGGTCGGGTTCGCCGAGGTGAGGACCCACAACGAACCGAGCGAAGCGTTCCCTCGAGGCATCTGCGAGCCCCTGGCCGTTGACCGAGGTGCTGTCGGAGTGTCCAGCCCGGACTTCGGTGTTGCTGGGCGCCCTGACATCGCCTCTGGCGGACGCATCGTGGCCTGCTGATAAAGGCGAAACCACGCCATCAGCTCCCGGCGCGCTAGGCGCGCGAGCAGTCGCGGCCCTCGGGGCGAGGGGCGCCCCGCCCACGGGCGTAGTCACCGGCGCGCGAGGCAGACTGCTGTGGCTCGGTTTTGTGCTGACGAGGGCGTCGGAACTGGCCTCTGCTGAGCCATCTTTGGCAAAAGATGAATTCATGGGGGCATGTGCAACTCCGTCGCCGTCGACGAATGCAAGCAAACTCGCGTCCCGCCCCGCCAGCCCGATCGGGGTCATTTTGGCCTTGGCAGTGTCAAACTCTCGCCTGCAAACGAGCAGCTCGTAGTCCGGAGACCCCCCGCGCAGTCGCTTTTTGGACGGGGTTGCAAGTTGCTGGGACAGCTTTGAGCTTGCCGGAACCAAGACGATGGGCGCCAGGGCCGCGAAGGACTCAACCGAATTCACGTCCCTCTGGTTCGACAGAACGACTTCATGAGGCTGCAGCCAAGGCAAGGAGGGAAGGAGGCGGGGGTGCAAGCGAGCTTGCACGGCAGCAGTCAGGCGCTTGTCACTTGGTTTGCGCACGCGACCAACGCAACGGCTGGAGCTGCCCCCCGACACCGGCGCATTGCCCGCTCCAGGCGATGGCGGAGGGGGTCTCAGGGGGCGGAGCGCAAGCAGGTGGATGGAAGGCGGGTCTCCGGGCCGTGCCCGGCGTCAGGGGCGCGGCGCAAGCGCCCGGAACGTTGTCTGTTCCGCCGGCTACAACCCTGAGTGACGACCAGCGAGCTGGCCCGCCGGCAGAACGTGGAGCCCGCCGCACCAGCGCACCGAAAGGGCGTCCCGGCCGGCCCTGCCGCGAGGAGGCTCTAGGGCCGCCATTCGGGCGGGCGGACCGAGGCCACGGGCGTCGCAAGCTCGCGGCCAAGGCGGGCAGAACGGCACGGAAAGCCATTCCGGGGACTGGCATCATCGGGCGACAATCCCTGAAAACGGGTGGATGCAAGAGTCGGCACCGGCCCCCAAGGCTTCCCCCGCGCCGCAGCACTGAGCCCCAGTGCCCCGTTCCCGGCCAGCCACCCCCAGTACCACTTTTACGCCCACTGGGGCCGCGACTCCGGGCGCAGCCCTCGTCGCTGGGCCGCCGTGGGCGCTGTCGGCTTGGCTTCCAGGTCGGAGCTTCGGCGTGGTCCCCCGCTGCGCGTTTCCAGACGACTGGCAGCCAGCCAGCCGCAGGAAGAACCTCCCCCGCGCCCGTTGCAGCGCACGCCCCTCCGTCTCTCTCGGCCCCGGCCGGCCTGCGCCTCGTGGGCACGCAGGCGCGGGCGGAAGGCGCGCCAAGCGGCCGACCACAAAGGCAGGACGGCAGCAACCCCACGAAGGGCATTCCCTTCCGGCAAGGGGCTCCCCGCCACCCCCCCAGCAGCCAGTCTGAGGATCAGGGCCCATATGGATGCCCTCCTGGTGCGCCCCTCACGCGCTCGGCAAGCGGCGCAGGGCTGGTGCTCGCTCTGGGCGGGCTCTGGGCACGAAGGCAAGGTCGCTCCGTTGTGAAACGCAGCCCAAACAGCCAAACCTTTGTTCTTACTCACGAGCATCCCTGGGGGGCGCTGGCGGGCCGGAACATCCTCCACACGATAGAACCAGCGTGTCCCCATCATCTGGTTACCTTTGGGGGTCTCGTACAAATTCTCCACAAGCGCCACGTAAGGCAGCTCTCCGGGAGGAGCCTTCAGCAGTACCGCACTCCCCACGCGAGCCGAGACCTCGACCTGGCCCACCTTGGCCACCATGGCGTCAAAGAAGGTTCGGGTCCCCTTGCGGCGGCCGGAGCCGCGCCATTCGTAGGTCACAGCCATGGGGCCGAGTGCGGTTCGGAGCGCGCGCGGGCTCGCAGAGCGGCGCAGCCCGACGTCGGCGCACGAGCTGCGCGACAAGCTCGGTTGCCCCCTGCGAGCCAGCGCACTCAAGGAGCTCTGGCGGCGAGCAAGAGTGCCAGGCCATCGGCAGGCGTCTGCGCGCCGCAGTTACGGTGGCTTGCGGGTGGCCCATCGCTCCGCACGAGCGGAGGGGCGCCTGCGCAATTCGGTTGCGATTCGCTCAGGTCTCTCCATTTCGTTTGGCGACCCCATGTCGCGGGGCGACTTGCCGAGCGCTCGAATTTTCGGACCCGAGGACGGCTCCGCGCCCCGGGCAAAGGGCATCGCGACTCAGGCCAGAAGGCAGGCAGACGGGCTCGCCCCGCTGCCCGCAGGGCGGGCCTGCCAGTTTCCCTCGCGCTTTTGCCGGTGGCGAGCCCGTTTTGCCCGGCAGAGCCAGCGACCCGCCCCGCTCGAGCGACAGAGCAGGGCGCCTGCCGGGCCATGCTTGCACTATCAGCTGGGATGTCAGATCAGGGCGCACTTCAGCCCCTAATCAAGCGGAGCATGGCCTCGACCCAGAACCCCAAGGAGGGCGCCGAGCTCCGGACGGAGTCGCCGACCGAGGCCGGCCACAAGCCGGCCGATTCCGCGACTGCGTTCATGGCGGAGCCCGCTGCCGCCGCGCCCGCCAAGAAGGAGGCCGGCATCGAGCCCTGGAAGGGCATCTCCGCGGTGGAGATGTTCTGGACCCTCTTCTCCGGGCTGTGGTTTGGCTTCGCGCTGCAGGTGAGGGGCAGCAATTGCGGCCTTCTGACGGCCTCGTGGCGATCAGCTGCTCGGGGACCGCTCACGACACGTCCCCCGCGCGCGCGCGCTGGGGACTTGCTGCGGCGGGTCCCACCTGCCCCATTGCCACAGCTGCTGGCCGGGGAGGTTGCCCTCTGGGCCTGCGGTGTGCGCGGCGGCCTCTGTCCGGCGGGGCGGTCGTGCTCGCGCGCTGGTTGGGTTTCCCTCGCCGCGACCGCGGACTCGCGCCTCGGCGTTCCGCCCCTGCCTCGGGCTCTCCCGCACGCGCACCGCGAGGAGGTGGCGCCTGCATTGACGAGCCCGCGCCCACGGCGACCACGCCCCCGGAGCGCTGCGTGCTTTGGCCTCGGCGTCTCGCAGAAGGCTGGTGTTGGCAACGCGGACGTCATTCGCGATCAGTTTACGTTCAAGTGAGGCTCACCAGAAGGCAAACGCTGCGCCGTCCGCGCTGGCTTGGGCGCGCGCGCTTCCGCTGGCGGGCCATGCAAGCGCGTCCTGGCCAGCCAGGCGCCGCTGACGGATGCATTGGAGCCAGCTGCTACTTGTCAGCTGCCCGGGAGCTTCGCTTCCGCGTCTCTGCAACCCCCGCCCGCAGGCAAAACACGATGCTGGTCATGTTCCTGTCCGCCAGTGCCACGAGCCTTCTTGCCATCGCCGCCATGAAGACCGCGTCGGAGTCGTCCAAGCAGGCGGCGGAGAAGGCAGGCAAGAAGTACATGTCGTCCGCGACACAGGGACTCTTCGCCGTCGGCATCGGCGGCTGCCTCATCGGAGCCGGGATGGCCGTCGCCGGCACGTGCCCGGGAACCATCTGGGCCCAGCTTGGAGCGGGGCAGCCCAAGGCCCTGATCACCTTCGCGGGCGCGCTCGTTGGCGCTGCCATCATCGCCCTCATCCACTGCTACATTGTCCCGTTCCTCAAGACCATTGCCCCCAAGTCGCGCACGCTTGCATCCGTGACAGGCCTCCACCCCATGGTCGCAGCGCTCATCCTCCTCGCCATCTTTGCCGCCGTAATCATCGTCGTGCTCGTGGTGCCCGGCGCCTACAAGCCGCTGCCCGGGGCGGCCGACGTGTTCGGCTACCCCTACTGGCACCCGATCGTTGGCGGCGTCATGGTCGGCCTCACCCAGATCCCGTTGACCCTCGGCGTTGGGAAGAACCTCGGCGCGTCGACCTCCTTCTCGGTCATCGTGAGCAACGCCTTTCAGCTCGTGGGCTTCAACAACGACTACACCCGCCCGCTCATCGGCGGCACGTCGTGGTGGAACGTCCTCTTCGTTGTCTTTGCCACCGGCGGCGCCGCCCTGTCCGCCCTGAGCGGGAACTCGTGGTACGCCTATGATGCCATGGCGGTGACGGAGGTCGAGGCTTTCTTTGGCGGCATCCTGCTCCTCCTCGGGGCCCGCCTCGCTTCCGGGTGCACCTCCGGCCACGGCATCACCGGGGTCGGCCACGGCTCCCTCATCTCCATTGTGGGAGTCGCGGGCATCTTTGCGGGCGGCATGGTTGTCGCCTTCCCGGCCTACAACAACTGAGCTCCGACGGCCCCGCCGATGCTTGCCTGCCCCGCCTTGGCCCGTGGCAGCGCCTGCCGCTTTATTGTCGACAGGCTCGTCAGCCGCGCGCCTCCTTGCGCGTCTGCCCGTGTGTGCCCCAGCGTGCCCGGCTGCACCGGCCGCTGCGCAAGGCACTCCCCGCTCCACTTGCGGGGGTGCTCTGTCTGTCTCCTGTGTCCACCCACCCTCCCCCTCTCGACCGCTGCCTCCTGAGTATGCATGTGCGTGCCGATGCTTCGGCTGCGATGCAGCGACGGCGCTATCCAAGAAGCGCGCCCCTGCCTTGCCTGTCTCGCGCTCGCAGCAGCCCCAGCCCAGCCAAGTCGCCACGCACTAATTTCTCTCGGCCACGGCAGCACTCGCACCGTCGCTCGCTCACTCGCTCGCACCGTCGCTCACTTTTCCCTCCCCAGCAAGGTCCCAGGCAGCGAGGCGTCTGCCGAAAACTCCACCACCACAGCCTCGTCCTCCCACCCAGCGCGGCAGAGCAGCCCGGGAAGCCGCGCCGCATCGCTCGGCGCGGCCTCCAGCGGCGGACGGCACGATTCCACGTTGACTACGCCCTTGGCACACAGCGTAACCGCCGACGAGGCGGCAGCTAGGAAGGCGTCGTACCGCAGCGGGCACGCCAGCGCCACGTCCTCGGGCTTGCCGAACAGAAGCGAGAGCCCCTTGAGCCGCACCAGCCGCAGCAGGTCGGCGTCCACGTCCGCGTCGTCCCGGTTCCAGGGGCACGTGAGGACGATGCCCCCCGCCACCGCGCAGCGCACCAGGTCGCTGAAGCCCACCTCCTCCACGCAGCCCTCGGAGGGCTCGAGAACCACGTCCACGCCCGTGCCGCTGGTGGCGCCCAGACACGCGTGGAGGACGGCGCTGGCGCCCTCGCCCCCGCTGACGTCCACCACGGACACCGGCGGGGGGTCCACGCCGGGCCGCGAGCCCACGGCCCCGGCTGGCGGCGTCGCTGCTGTTGCCGCCGCGGTTGCTCCAGCGCCCCCGACGGCGCCCGCTCCAGCTGCCAGCTCCGCCCGACGTTCCGCCGGCCCGGAGCCGGTGACAGCCGCCGCTGCCGGGCCACGCCCCCGGTCCCCCTCCCGGCTCGCCGCGAGGCCTCCCGCCTGGGCCCATTCGAGGGCCGGCCGCCACGTGGCGTCACGCTCCGCCGTGGCCCGCTCCTCGTCCGACCTCACAGCGGCGACCACGGCGGACGCCCCCATGACCAAGCAGAGCTGGGCGGCGGCCAGGCCAAAGGGGGAAGCAGCGTCCAGCACCAGGACCGCCCGCCCCTGCACGCCGCCCGGCACCCTCGCCAAGCAAAGAAGGGCCCTGACCGCGGGCCTGAAGGCGGCAAGCAGCGCTGTCGGAGCCAGGTCCGTCTGCGGCACGGCGATGACGCTGTGCCAGCAGGCAGCCACGCGAGCGGCCGCAGCGGCGACGGGCGCCACGGGGCTGCTCCAGGTCACCACAGCGTCACCGGCGGCCAGGCAGCCGTCGCCGTGTCGCTGCAGCGCCCCCCCCACCGCTAATACCCGCCCAACGCTCACGCCTCCCATCAGCACCGGGGCGCGTCCCGTGCTCCACCCGCCCTGGCGGTCGCCGGCTCCCCGGGGCCCGTCGCCGGCGGCGGCACGATGGCTGGTCGTGACGCTTGTGGACGACGAAGCCAGAAATGACGGCGATGCCGTGCCGAGCCCGCCCAGCGGCAGCTCAGGCATTGCGCCCCCCGCAGCCTGTGGGCCGGCGGAGGGCTCGTCTGTCGGGTGCGCGGCCAAGCACCGGATGGTGTCAGCGCTCAGAGCGCAGGCAAACGCCTCGAGGAGCACCTCGTCGCCCCTCAGCTCAGAGGCAAGGGGCGGACGGGCCTGCGCGCGCAAGGCAAAGCTTGGGCGGAGAGGGCATGCGCACCGTTGGGAGCGCAAGCGGCGCTGCCAAAGCCACTGCGTTCCCCCCTCCCCCCCCCACGCGCTCATTGCGGTGCCCGCGCGCTCTCATCTGACGCGCTGCGCCCGGCCTCGTCTCACGGACGTTGCGAGCGCAAGCTCCGCAAACGGGGCGTCCGCAAGGCGCCTCGGGACCACAATCGCGTTCATCCAGCGCGACCCCTCTCCACCGCGGGGCGTGCGGCTGCGCGGCGCCGGCTTGGCAGCCGGGCAGAGCCGGAGAAACGCTTGGCGCCCTCCGCCCGCCCCCGGGGCAACTCGCCACAAATCGCGCTGCCGAGCAGCGACAGCGGCACGAGCCCGTGCCGCCTGCAGCAGCACACCGCGCGCAGAGCGCCGACTCGGGCACTATGGGGTGCGCCGCGTCTGCCCCGGAAGGGTGAGGTCGCGCCGCGCGCCGAGCGCTCGTGCTTTCCTGAGCATTGCCGCTTGCACAGCGCGCACCAGCCCGGAGGTCGGTGCGCAGGGCGGTGCGCGCTCCTGCGTCAAGCCTGCGCACTGGCGGCGGCTGCTGCGCCAGCCGAGCCGCGGCCCGGCAGGCGCGTCGGCGCCGGCATCGGCACTGCACGGCCAGAGGAGCGTGTTGCCGGCTCCGCGCCGTTGTTGCCTCTGGCTCGTCTGCGCCCCGTTCCGGGGCCCTGGTTGCGCCCGAGTCACCCCGCGGTCCCCGAGTGTTGCTGTCTGTCCTGCTGCGCGCAGGCGCACAGACGGGGTGTCCAAGGGCGGCCTCTCCATGCCGGCCGCGGCAACCGGGCCGGACTCGGTGAGCATTGCTTGTTGGCGGCGCCGGCAGCGTTCACTGCCCCGCATCGGCGCGCCTCCGTCGGAGCGCCGGCCCCGGCCCGGCCGCCCAGGCCTGCAGCGTTTCGGAGCAGCCGTGGGCGACACTGCGCGCCCTTGTCTACGAGTAGCCCGCCTTTCACTGCCGCTGTTCCCGCAAGGACCTTGCCGTCAATGCTGCTGCGTCGCAGACTGGCTTGCCGCCACAGTCTGGCAACCTCGCAAAGCTGAGCGCGGGGCTCGTGTCGCAGTGGCAGCAGAGGTTCTTCAAGCTGAACAACTGGTTCCTCGTGTACTGGCCGTCCGAGGAGTCGGTGGGGCCGCCGATGGCCATGGTGGACCTCGCTGCGATCGAGGACGTGCAGCTCGACACCAGCGACACCACGCGCTTCTCCATCTTGTTCAGCGACGGGAGCCGCTATCACTTCAAGGCCCAGGACACCGAGGTTGCGGTGGGGTGGGTCCACGCGCTGCTTGGCCGCGGGAGGTGGGCGCGGGAGCACTCGGACGTCGTGCACGCAGCCCAGGCCGTGCACTCAACCTCCTCGCTCACCATGGCCGTGTCCTCCTCGACGGGCCTCGCATCCCTGGGCACTACCTCCGCCCCGCACGGCGGGGGGGGGGCGCAGCCGGCCGCTGCGTTCTCCTTCAGCGGCCTCGACGTGGCGGCCCGCCGGCAGCGGGAGGAGCAGCGCAAGGTGCGCGACCGCCTGTCCGCAGAAGCAGAGCGCTCCGGAGCCGGAAGCCAACGGCGCGCCTCGCTCCTCACGCGGCCCGCGGCCGGCGCAGCGGCTGCGGCCGCCGCCGCAGCGCCGGCCGCTCTTGGTGCCATTGCCGAAGACGACAGCAGCTCCGACGGCTCCGACAGCGGCTCAGAGAGCCCGGGCGGGCACGGAAGAGGCGGCGCCGCCGCCAGACGGCGCCGAGGCAGCAGCGGCGCTGCGAGCGACTCCGACAGCGAGGCAAGCGTGCAGGAAGCGCGACCGCCCCTGTCGCTGGAGGAGGCCATGCGACACACGACGGCTGAGATGGACGGGGAGCCGATGCTGGAGGGCAAGATCGAGAAGAGGCAGAAGCCCGACGGCCGCTGGCAGGCCCGGTACATCCGTGTCATGGGCGGCTCGCTCGCATACTTTGCAAGCAAGGATCTCGCCGAGATCTCCGCCGACCGGCCGCTGGGCCGGCCGCGCGGCGTCATCCCGCTGCGCATCGTTGAGGAGGTTGCCGGACTGGGGGATGGCAAGCGAGGCGGATCGCGATCCTTCGCCGTCACGGTGCGCTCGCGCCCCAGGGACGAGGCCTTCGCCCTCGCCATGGAGGCGGCTTGCGCCCGCGACGCGACGGACCGCCCGAACAACCGGAGGCCCAAGGAGCCGTGGGGCAGATCCTTCCTGTTCCGCTCCCGCAAGGAGGCCCACTGCGAGGGTTGGATCCTCACGCTGCAGCGGGCCATGGCGTGGTGGGCCCGCTGCGACGAGCTCGTGCTCGGGACCGGGAGGCCCCCCATGACAGCTGGCTCTGCCGGTGCAGGCGCGGGGGGTGCAGCGGGAGCTGGGGCAGCGGGGGCCGCCGCCGCCGCCTCGGCCAAGGCAGAAGCGTCCAAGCCGAAGTGGCTCGAGACTGCGATCCGGCACGCGGACGAGACCGCCGTCGTCAGGCAGCGCATTCGCGACCGCAGCCTGGCCTCGCGGGGGGCGGACGGCGCCGTCTGTCCCGAGAACGCCGCCCGCAACGAGGCCGACACGGCCCTGCTTGCAGGGCTCGACCTCGAGGCGCTGACGTCCTCCTACGAGGTCGCGCAGGAGGCGGCCAACGCGGCCAAGAAGGAGGCGGAGGCCTCGGCCGAGGACGGCGCGGGCGCCGACGTCGGCGAGGAGCTGGCCCTGCGGCAGCTGGGGCCGGTCATCAACGCGATCACAGAGTCCCTCATCGACGTGGTGCAGAAGTGCCAGGACTACAGCTGCGAGCGCGCGGCCAAGGTGATGATTCGGGCCTTCGACATGGCCCTCACGGCAGAGCTGCGCCCGTTCCAGACCGGCACTGGCGCCGCGGGCACCCTCTCTGCCCAGCGGTTCGACGTGATCCTGGACCGTATTGCGGCGCTGGAGCGCTTCGTGCAGGTGCGCAGCCACGCCATCACCACGCTGGACGTCAGCTTCCAGCCCGGGGAGACCACAAAGGCGCAGCTGCTGCAGGAGCAGCGCCACGACTTCGTCAAGGGTGCCGTGGAGCTCGTGCGCGCCAGCTGCCACGAGGTCTGCGTGCGCCTCATCGCCCGCCTGCAGGCGTGGGACAACAGCTCCGCCCTGCCCACGAGGCCCGGCCAGCCGGTCTGCACCATCGCGCCGCGGGAGATCGCGACCATGTTCAACGGCTACCTCGACCAGGCAGCGGGCAGCCACTGCTCGCTGCTGGTGCACCTGCTGCTGGGCGTGGTGTGGGTGGAGGTGTCAGGGTACTCGCACGGCGTGCTGGAGCTCGTGGAGAAGAAGTGGAACGACGACCCGGGGGCCCTGCTGCAGGATGACTGCGTCGCGCTCTGCCGAGTGATCAACGACTGCCTGGAGTTTGCCAAGTTCATTGAGGCAAAGGGCGCGGCTGCCAGGCAGGTGCTGGACCAGGAGCGCTCGCTGCTGGACAGGCGGTTGCTCGAGGTGGCTGAGAAGTCGGGCCTGATGTCGGAGGGGTCCTCGTCGCCCAAGGCCGGCGCCGGTGGCGGTGGCGGCCATGGCGACGGCGGGGACGGCAGCGGCGACGACGACGACGACGATGACGACGACGCCGACAACGCCAAGGACGGGCTGACGGCGCAGCTGGAGGAAGAGCGGGAGGAGCTCGAAGGCCTGGTGACGGACCGCGTTCGCATCCTGCAGGCGCTAATGCAGACGGGGTACTTCATGCTCAACACTCTCCGCGACATCATCATGATGGAGCTGACCACCGGCCTCCCGCAGCCCAAGGGGCCCGACGGGGCGCCGCTCCCCAAGGACCGGCCTGGCGCTGCCGGGGACGAGCCTGACGACAAGCCTCCGCTGAAGCTGCTCTTCCGCGCGGAGTGGGACGCCCCCGGCAGCGAGAAGCAGCGCCCCATCAACTGCGCGTGCGGCATCATCGTCGACTGGATGCGGGACCTGAGAGGCCTGCTGGCCCGCGTGTGGCTGCGCCGCCTGACCGCCATCCTGTTCGAAAAGGTCATTGCCCACTACCTCACCGAGCTGGCCCGGCAGACCAACCGCCAGCCGAACTTCTTGGGCATCGGCGGCTGGAGGCTCACTGACGAGCGGCGCTCGGCTGTTGCCAGGGACGTCGCAGACATGTGTAAGGCCTTCGGCACGCTGGAGCAGGTCTTCGCCGTCACCTCCACTGAGGCGGCGGCAGCAAAGCGCGCTGAGGAGCTGGCCTCCGACCCGGTCACGGCCAGGGTCCGCTCCGCGGCCACCAACGCCGACACGTCGCTGGACCCGCTGCGCGAGCTGCTGACGCTGGTCACGAACCTCGTCGTCGTCCCCGCCTCGGCGGTGGAGGCCGCGGGCACCAGCCTCGTCGAGCAGTACCCGGCCAACAGCGTCGAGATCAGGCACTTCCTTGCGCGCGTGCTTCCTCTCAGGGACGACATGCACAAGCCGGAGCAGGCAGCCGCGCTCAAAGCCATCGACGCCACGGTCGTGCGCGTGGGCCGCATCGACGTCGACCCCTCCGCGCTGGCGTTCGATGTCCTCCGCTACAACGCCAACATGGCAGCCTTCCGCATCATCGACGGCGTGCTCCCCCCGTCCAAAGCCACGCGCGACGCCTTCTGGCGCCACCACCGGCAGAGCTCCGGGTCCACCGTGCCCCTCATGGACAGGCTACGCTTCCGCGCCGCACCCCGCGTCGTCACCGCGGCGGAGGCCAAGGAGGCCCGCAGCGCGTTTGAGGGCGCCGCGGTCGATTTCTCGGACTTCCTGGCGTCGGGGGAGCAGGAGGCAGCCGACGAACCGGCTGCAGCGGCGGCGGCCGCGAGCGCCGCCCCTGCGCCACGCGCCCCTCCCCCGCCTCTTGGCATGCGCGGCGCCGCTCCCGGCTCGGCCAGCCGAGGCATGGACGGCGAGTCAGTGCAATCGCCAGGGTCGGTGGCTTCCCGCCGGCGCCGTTCCGTGCGGCCCCAGCCTCTTGCAGCCTTCCGCGTTCGCGCCGGCGACTCCTCCCTCGGGGGTATCGAGGCAGAGCCTTTCAGTGTCCCCGGCGCGAGCGACCCATCCCCCCACTCCAGGCATCACTCGGGGGGGCTCCGGGCCGATCAAGAGGACGCAGTGACCAGCTCTGCGAAGCTGCCGATGGCGTCCGGACCCTTGCATGCACCGCCACCGTCGCCGCCCCGTCACAGCGCTCGCGCGCCGGCCCGTGCCGGGAACCCGTTCGAGGACGCCGCGCCTGCTCCGCCACCCATGGCGGCCAAGAGCGGCCACGGCGGCATCGACGGAAAGGCCATTGAGGCCAAGGAGGAGAGCGAGTGCGCCTCGCAGTGACCCAGAGCGCGCCGGCGGTGTGTGTGGGTGTGTGGGTGTGTGGGTGTGGACCGTGCCAGGAGGAGTGCCGGGCGGTGTGCGCGACGCCGAGCCGCGCGGTGGAGGGCGGCAGTGCCCGTGTCGTCGTCCTTGTATTCTGAGTGTGAGCGTTTCGTGAGGCGAAACTCGGCTGTTGAGCGCGCGTGCGCGATTCACGAGAGGGCGCAGGGCAGGCTCCGCGCTGCGGGGAGCGCCAAGCCACAAGAGCGAACCTCGCTGTTGGGGAGGGGGGAAGGGGCTATATGGCGCTCTCACATCACACATCACGCGTTGTCGCAAGCACGCGCTCGAAGCAGGGGCCGTGCCAAGGTCGCGGTGCCGGTCGGTAGGTTGCGGCACGCCCCAGCACGGAGCTGGGGACTGCCGCCGCATGTCCCGGCGCTGGGAGGCAGCCGCTTTCGCGGCCAGGCTCGGAGAGCTCGACGTGGCAGTTGCCGGGCGGTGGCCTCGGGCGCGCTGGGCCGAGCACTGGCAGAACACGATGCAAAACTGATTCAACGAGGAGGCGTCCAGGACGAGCGGGGGGGGGGGGGGACGGAGGAACAATGCCGGCAGCGGCCGCGGCCCCGGCAGCGTTGCAAGCGGGAGAGCTGGCGCGCTCCTGCACCTCCCTCGCGGGTGAGGGGAGGCGGCTTGACAGCTGCCAAGGGCCGCGACGCAGGCCGCTGGTGGAGCGGGCCGCTGCTGCGGCTCGGTTCCAGCCAGGCGGCCCGCAGGACCCGTCACGGCCGCGGCTGGCGCCTCAGAAGAGCTGAAGCTTCTTCTTCTGCTGCACCTGCTTCCACTTGGGCTGGGCGTAAAATGCCGCCTTGTCCATGCCCACGACCTCGTGGAACTCAGCGAGGGTGAGGTGGGCCTCGCGGTGTCTGGGGTCCACGCCAGCGGGGTACGGCACGGCCTTGAGGTCGTCGTAGGCTGCCACCACGCCGAGGTGGCCGTCGGCGGTGGGGTCCGGAAGGTCGTCGTCGCCGCTGGCAGTGGCAGCGGCCGGCTTGGCAGCAGCGGGCCGGGGGGCTGCCTGGGGAGGCGCGGGGGCTGGGGCGCGGGAGGCAGCTGCGCCGGCGAATGAGGTCGACGCGGCGCGGGCGGCTGCGGGGGCGGGGGCAGGGGCGGGGGCGGGAGCGGCCGCCTTGGGAGGCGGGTGCGCCCTACCAACGGCGGGCTCGACGTCCGGGGCCTTGACTCCCTCTCCGCGCGCGAGGGCGTCCTTGGAGAGCTTGAGGCCGTTGACGGCGTGTGTGTTGGAGGGATCGGCTTCCGCGACCACTTGGAAAGCCTCGATCGCCTCAGCATAGCGCTTAAGCTTGAAGCAGCTCACTCCCATGGCGCGGAGCACCTCGTGCCGTGTTGCGTCGTCGCCGGCGTCGGCCGCGGCGGAGGCGCTCATGCGCAGAACAGGCACCGCCTCCTCGTACCGGCCCTCCTGCGCCAGCCACGTGCCCAGCGCGGTGAGCGCCAGCGAGTGCGTGGGGTCGGCGCCGATGACCTCGCGGAGCAGCGGCTCGGCCTCGGCAGAGCGGCCGTTTTGCATGTACATCACCGCGAGGTTGTGCAGCGCGTGCGTCGGCCGCCCGCAGTCCAAACAGCGCAGGTACAGCGCTTCGGCGGCGTCAATGCTGCCGGCTTCGTGCTGCCCGCGGCCCGCGTTGAACAGCGCAAGGCCAAAGTTGGCTGTGTCGGCATCGCTTGTGAGGGCGCCGTGGGCATCCAAGCTCGCCTGGTACGACGCCGCGGCCGCCTCCCAGTCCTCCGCGCGGCAGTAAACCTCTCCGCGCTGGCACAGCACTGCGTTCGGAGCGGCCACGCCCTCTTCCTCGCACTGGTCGACAACCAGCTGGTACAGTGCCAGGGCGGCTTCCAACTCCCCGGCCTGTTTGTGCATCTGCGCGCGCGCCGTGCGCGAGCTCTTGAGCTGCTCCGCCGAGCCTGCCTCCGCGGCGGACTCGATGGCCCGGTCGAATGCGTCGGCAGCACCCGCGTCGTCGTCCTTGGCCAGCAGCAGCGCGCCGAGGTTGTGCCACGCCACGGCGCGGGCAGGGTCGAGCTCCAGGCAGGACCTGATCGCCTCCTCCGCATCCGTAGAGTGGCCCATTTTGGACAAGCACAGCCCCCTGTTGAAGTGGAGCGTCGCATGGGACTCCTCGGAGGCCTCGAGAAGCACCTCGTCGAACTTCGACAGTGCCGTCTCGTAGTCGCCGTTGCTGAAGGCGGCGGAAGCCTCGCCGAGCGTCTCCTGGAGCGACATTTCAGCGCGCGCGGCAGGCGGGCAGCACCCAAGGGGCAGCGACAGGGCCGTCCGGGCCGGCCCGCGAGGTGGCCGGCCCCGGCTGCCAGCTCCCGGCGGCTGACTTGCCCCGGATCTGCCGGCAGCGTTTTTGGTGCTGGCAGCCGCCTCTGCCGAAGCAGAGACCCCGGTCCCGCGGCGCCGCAGCGCCCAGAGCAGTGGCGCAGCTCGCCGGCCGCGAACCGCGCACAGGTCCGTGACAGCGCCACCGCCGCGCCTCCAGGCCCGTCACGCTCCGCATGGGGGGTCGAATCGCGTTGCCCGCGCACGCAGCCCCGTGTGCTGCGCCCCAAACCGGCTCTTTTTTGTCGCGCGTGCGGCAGAGTCGCTGCCCGGTCAGGCAGCAAGTCGCAGCGATCGGGCCACTCGCACCCCGCCCAGCCGACGATGCTGCGCCGGACTCTCACCACTCTCTCGCAGAGCGCTGCCGCGACCAGCCCGAAGCCGTTTGGGCGGTGGTTCGCGGGGCTGGACCAGCTCACGGAGCCGGGTACCGTGGTTGTCGACTGCAGCGGGCCGCCTGCCTACGAGCGCGCCGTGAGAGCGCTGCACGACACGCTGCGCTGCTCCTCCGGCCGAGGGCAGCCGCTGCGTCTTCGCGTGCGACTGCCCTCGTCCGGGGCGCCTGGGCGTGGCGGCCGCCGCTCGGCCTTCCAGCTGCCCGACGCTTGCCCCCCGTGCTTCAACCACCGCCAAAGTCGCGAGCCAGCAGCCCCGCTCCCCCCCCCGACCGCACGGCACTGCCCCGAGCACCACGCTGACCACGTTTCGCAGCACTTGGCGGGTGCTAGGTGCCTCTCTGTGCCCCCGACGTTCAAGCAAGCCGGGAGTGAGCCACGTCAGCTGGGTGCGCTGGGCCGCAGCGACGATCGGCTGGATTCCCCCGCCCCCTTCCCCCTGCCGGGTCGGGCAGAACAGCCGCTTGCGAGGCGCGGGCGCGGGCAGGCTTGCGGGAAGGCCGCCCCGTCTGCCATCGCTCGTGCGGCTGCTCGTGCGCCGGCGACCTGCACTTCCGTCTCGCCCCGTGGCTTGCTCGCGATGACGCAGCCAACTCCGTCTCCTCGGAAGCCGAGGTCCAGGCGTGCGCTGCGCAGCTCGGCATCGGGAAGAACACCAAGGTCATTGCCTACGATGACATGGGCGGCCTCTTTGCGGCCCGCTTTTGGTGGGTGATGAGCATGTACGGCCACGACAACGTTCAGGTTCTGCACGCCGGCTGGCGCGGCGCGGCCAATTCTGGCGCCAAGGTCGAGAGCGGCCCGTGCCAGAACCCGCCGTCTGCCGACGTGGACGCGTTCACGGCCCAGCGCCGCGACGACTGGTTCGCGTCCACGGAGGACATGGTGGCCATGTCGCTTGACCCGCCCGTGAGCACGCTTGCCCAGCTCGCCTGCGCTCGCCACGCGCAGGCTCGCATTGACACGCCCGTGCTTGTTCCAGCGCGCCTGCTGCTTTTGCCGGCGTCCCTCGCCGTGGGCGCGGAGGCCGGAGGCACCGCACCAGCCTCTCTGTCTCCCCGACCTTTGGCGAGCCCGAGTCCGCAAGCCACGCCCCTGGAGACGCGCCCTCTCCGCTAGCCTCCGCCCCGATGCGCAGGTGGGCGTGCAGCCAGGAGTTGCCCGGCTGGTGGACGTGCGGTCCCCGCTCGAGGTGTCCGGCGAGGACCTTCGCGGAAACCCCGTTGGCGGCCACGTGCGAGGCTCGCTCTTCCTCCCGCACAACCTCTTCATGCAGCCGTCGGGCGCTTTCCCGTCCCATGAGGATGCCATGGATGTGGTGAAGCGCGCAGGCATCGACCTGGGCTCGCCCCTCATCACAATGTGCCAGAGCGGCGTGCGCGCCGCGCACACCGCGCTTGTCCTCCGCGCGCTCGGCGCCGAGCAGGTGGCCGTCTACGACGAGTCCATGGGCGGCCTCTCGCGCCAAGCTGGTGCGGACCTCGAAACCGGTGCGCCCCCGATGCCGTGCATGGGCAGGTGAGGGCTTCGGGCAGGTGAAATCGTTTTTCCGACGAGCGTGAATGCGCTTTTCCGCACGCAACAAGTGGCATTCTCAGCGCCGAGCAACGAGGCCCCACGCAGCGATCCCTGGGCAAACCATGCACAGCGGTACATGCAATCAGTGCGCGGCGCGCCTCAGCGAGAGGCTGCGTCAGACGACGAAGGGGGTGAAGAGGCAGGAGGAGTGCTGTGCAGGTCCGTCGCGTGCGGAGTCTCCGCCCGCGCGGCAAGGACGGCCTGCCTCCACAGCAGCAGGGGCAGCCGGGACTGTAGCTTCAGCTGGTGACGCGCTTCCAAGACCGCCGCCCACAGTTGCGGGTGCACGGCGCGCCGGCTGCAGCGGTCCAGCGCAAGCGGGTCAGCGCCAGCTTGAAGCAGCGCCTCAGCGCCGTCGACTTGGCCCCGGACAAGCGCAACAGCGAGCGCCGTCTGGCCAGCAGCGTCACGCGCATCGATGCACTCGCTGGAGGCCTCGAGAATTGCTTGAATTGCCGCGCAGGCGTTGCTTTCCGCGGCCCAGTGAAGGGGCGTGCGCTCGCGGCGGTCGGTCCAGGTCGCAAGCGCCCCTCGCGAAAGCAGCTCCCGCACGACGCCGGCCGAGTTGTGCCCTGCGGCAGTGTGCAGGCAAGTCCCGCCCTCTTCCTCCTCCGTCGCGGCGGGGTCGGCGCCGAAGTCCAGCAGGAGCGCTGCCACCTCGGGAGAGCCTGCCACGTGCAGCGGACGCAGCTCCCAGCCGGAGAGCCCATTGGCTTGCGCCCCGCGGAACAGCAGCTCCTTGGTGGCCACCGCCATTCCCCGCTCCACGCTCAGCCACAAGAGGTCTGTCTGCGCGCCAATGGTTGCCAAGGGGCATACAGGCAGCGCAAGCGGGGCGGCAGTCGCTCTCAAACTGCAAGCCGCGAACCCTTTGCTCCCTGCCTACCGGCCGTCGGAGGCAAACCTCCCCACAGCGCAATGCCCCGAAGCTGTGCTCGTGCCGGCGCCGCCGGCTTGCCAGCCGCACGGCGCACCAGAGCCACGGCCGAGCTCACCAACGCTGCCTTGCTCGGCGAGCGGCATGCGTCCGCGCCGGCCGCCCTCGAGAGCCCCTCGGCGTCCACACGCGGAGCCGGGGCGAACTCCGAATCGCAAAACATGTCAGGCATGACTTGCGCCCTGCGGGCTGGCTCGCAGTTCGCGGCCGCAAGTGCTGTTTGGGAGCGCTGTCGCACGCCTGCGGCTGCGGCTGCCGCCCGGCAGAGGCCCCCCCTTTTGCTTTCCGCTGCGGCCTCCGGAAAACCCGGCTTTGCCGGGGCGCGCGAGCCCCACAAGCGCACCCGCGCCGAACCCCGGCCCAGCCGGCATTGCTGGGCAGCTCGCTGGCCGCGCGGCCCGGCGCGGGGGGCGTGCGTGGGGGACGGCGCGGGGGGCGGGGCCTGCGGCCCCAGGCTGCGGCAATTCGGTGTATGACGTCATGTCTCGGAGGCTCTTTTGCCTCGCGCGCCTCCGCCAACAGGCGCAAGCGGCCGCGGACCACTCGCGCGGTGCCGCGGCCCGGAGCGGGGGATGCAAGCGAGAGTCGTCCGATTTGTCGGGGTCCGGGCGGAACGTCGTTAGGTCCGTGCCCCGGACCTTGGCAATCGCTCGGTGAAGCTCCTCGGCTCTGGAATCAGCCGCGCAGCCGTGAAGGCACGACGAAAGGCCTCAGTGGCGCCGAGGGCCCACCGGAAGCAGCGTGCGCGACAGGTATCCTCCTGCGTCTCGTCGGTGGTTGGGAACAGCGGGTCCAGAGACGAAAGCCAGCATGGGCCCAGCCGCGGCTTTGAAACTCGCGTGCGCCGACGTTCATTTCGCCACTCTGGCCCCGAATGCGCAAGGCTGGGGCTGCTCGCTTGTGCTGGGGAGCACCGGGCGGCCGTTGCACGAGGGCTGCGCGAGGTGGAGATCAGCTTAGGGCGGGGGAAGGGGAAAGGGGGACTGCGTCAACAAGCGGTTTCGAGCAGCGCCTTGCCAGCCGCAGGAGGTACATTTGGGACTCGGCGACTCTTCGCCCTGGCCTTTGGCGCGCTCCGGGCATAGAGTAGGGTTGCAGCTAGCAAGCGATGCTTTGCCGTCCGTATTCAGCGTGCTGAGCGAGAGGACAAATCCTTGTCGGTCTGGAGCCCTGCCGTTGCGAGCCAGCAGAGCCGGGCAAGAAGCGCAGGGAAGTGCGCAAGCTCGGGCGAGCGAGAGAGCGCGAGCAAGGGAGAGCGCGAGCGCGAGTGCAAGGGCGAGCGGCTACGGGGGAGTTTGAGGGAGCCGAGTGCCAGCCTCACGTGACGGGATTGGGCTTGCCATCGGGGCCGTCAGCGGTCCCCAACGGATTGGGAGCACGCCATCTCCGCAGCGCGAACGAGATGCTCCTCCAAACACAACATACACACTGGCATCAAGCCGACCAGCCTTCAGCAGTCGCCCCCTGCCCCTCCGGAGAAGTCGCCCCCTGCCCCTCCGGAGTTGTCGACGTGGCCGCCGACCCCGACGTCGAACACGGGTAACAACGGCCGCACAGCTGGGTCTCGCCGGTCGAGGCCTCGGCGGGACTTGGAACCAGAAGATTGCTCGAGCCGACGCTTGCTGGCGGTCGTTGCAAGGCCGCCAATGGTGTCAAGGCCCGAGGGCGTAATTGCGGGCGCCGCCCCGGGCGTTGCAAGTGCGGGCCGCTTCTTTGCCGACGGCTCACGGCCAGGAGTGCCCTTGAGCCGGCTCTGCGCTGCAGCAGCCTTGGCCGACTCCTCCACACGCTCCGCGGCTTCGATGTCCGCCACCAGCTTGGCTGTTTCTTCCTGGCGGCGCAGCTGCTCTTCCTCCAGCTGGGCCATTGTGCGCTCCACCTCGCGCTGCTTTGCCGCCACTGTTGCGTAGCCTTCGAGCGTGTAGGCAGGGGCCTGCCCCGGCCGTTGCGACGCTGCAGCGACGCCCTTGGCCGAACCTCGAGCCGTCTGCGGCTCGGCATCGGTTCCAGTCACCGCGCTTGTGCCCTTGCGCTTTTCCGCGGCCTGGGGCTTTGGCCTGATGCGAATGATCTCGGCGTCGAACACGCCGTCCAGGGATTTGTTTTGGTTGAGGCCGATTCCCGAGAAGAAGCCGCCGCCTCTTGCAATCGCGAAGCCCGCTCGCTTGTCCTCCAGCGTGGCCTTGCGCCGCATGTGTCTCCATCGGCCGCGCACGCCGTCCTGCACGCCTGGCAGCGAGAACTGGGCAGACGCTGTCCCCGCCGACGTGTGCAACACGTACTGGGGCAGGTTTGGCTTGCGGGCACGGCGGTAGTATCCCTTGACGCGCGACGCCTTGGTGAGAGCGACCGCGAAGGCCGGGTCCAGCCCCATCGCCATGCCCAGCGCGGCGTTGGGGTTGGTCGGCCAGGACGCGCCTGCCCCGCCTCCCTCCTGCCCTCCGGCGCCCCCCCCGCCGAGCACCCGGATCATTTGCGGGAAGACGTACGGCGTCGCCGCGGCGGGCACCGGCTGCGCCATATTCGCCATCTGCCGCGCATCGGCTGTCTGCCGCTTCCGTCCCGAGGTGAAGTAGTCAGACACTGTGGCGCGCTTGATGAGCTCCCTGGCCTCCGTTGCGCTGGGCTGGCCGCTGGGCCCGGCGCCGTCGCCTCCGTCGTCCTCCTCACCGTCGCCCTTGCCGGACCGCGCGGTGGAGCTGCCCCCCCTGCCGCTGGGCCGGGCCGTGGAGCCCCCGCCTCGGGCCGTCGCTGCCCCCCCGGCCACGCTCGACCGGCGCGCCCCCCGCGTGTCGCGCTTGCCGACCCCCACCCCCTTGGGCGCCGCAGCGCCACCCATGTGGTCCTCCGCCCTCTGGGCGATTCGAGCCATGCCCGAGGGAACCCGGCCCTTGCCCCCCGCGCCGTCCACCCCTGCGCCTGGGAGGGTGCGCGTGGCGGCAGGCAGCGAGTCCGGGTGCGCCTTTGTGCCGGGGTTGAGCTGTTTGACCAGGTCGCGCCAGCTCTGCGCGTTGCTGAACATGCGCCGCCGCTCCGTGGCCATGCGCCAAAAGTACTGCGCCAAGGGGGAGAGCGCGGGAGAGCTCGGGCTGGCGGCGAGCGATGTCGCGCAGAGGGCGCGGGGCCGGACATTCTTGCCTGCCGCAGCGCCCGAAGGCTCGGAGCGGCTGCGCTGCGACGAGGGCCGCTCTCACCTTGCCCCCAATCTTCACCTGGAGGTTGCGCTGCAGCCAGAATGCCGGCTGGAGCATTGAGCTGTCCTTGTCGGCGAGGAAGAAGAACTGCCTTGGCAGCAGCTTGGAGCTCGGCGCGCGGGCAGTTGCCTCGTCGATGTACCGCCGGCTGCGGGCCGACAAGGTCGAGCCGAGGACCTCCTCGATGAGGCCGCGGAGCGCCGAGAGCTCGATCTGGTCGCCGGAGTTCTCGGCCACAAGCACGTCGTACACGAATGCGATGAGCGCCGGGCGCTCCAGCGTGCAAAGGTTCCAGTAGCACACCACAAAGTCCTTGAACGAGACCTGGGAAATACCGCGCACGTCGGTAATTTCGAAGCTGCGCTGGGACATGGCCGTGGGTGGCACGTTGAGGCGCCGGAGCAGGTCCAGAACGCGGGCGACCTTGTCCTTCGGGTTGAGCAGCAGCTTCGAGAAGCCCGTCCAGAGGACCCGCAAGTCCGCGTCGTTCAAGTACATGAGGTCGGCCGCCCGCTGCGAGGAGTGCGAAACCGTACCAGTCACACGCGTGGTCGGGCGCGCGCCTGTCAGACTGGGGGAGCCGCAGGGGCGTGGGGGGGCGAGGGGCAGAGGCATCGGGCGCCTGCAACAGCGGACCGGGCGGCGCGCGCGCGGGGCCGCACCTGGAACTCCGTGGACTCGTAGTAGCGAGCAGGCACCGGCTGCGATGTGGAGGAGGGAGGACACGGGGCGGGGCGAAGGGGCGCGTGGGGCGCGTGGAAGCGACCTGGAGCGTCTGTGCGTTGCCCAGTGCCCGCACGAGCACGAGGCCGAAGGCGCGGGCGAGGAGTGGGGGGGAGTGGCGACTGCGGGCGCGGCTCACCTGTGTTGCCGAGCAGCAACTGCCCATGCTGCCCACGCCAGGCCAGGGGTCGACTGGCCCGGAGCGGGGGAGGCAGGTGCCGAAGCACTTGCGCGACTGCCAGCGTACTTGCCGGGCAACCTGACTCATGGAGAGCGACTTTCCAACTCTGCCGCGAATAGCCGAGAAGCCCGAATTCGTTCTTGGTCTGGACAGGGCGTGCAGTCACACCCCCGCCGGCGCCCTTGCGCCGTGCGCGTGAGTGCGACCCGTTGCAGTGCGTGCATGTGCGCGCGCGCGCCGCAGCGCCAGCCCCTCGCTTCGCGCTTGCCGCGGTGCAACGCAGCTGCAAGCGAGCGGCCCGGCATCGCGTGCAGAGTTTGCAATCGTCTCAAATAGCCCGCCGGGCAGTGCACAGAGTGGCGGTTGCAGTGCGCCAACTCTTGCCCACCAGCACCAGCCCGCCACTCGCCACGCGGCTGCCAGCGCTTGTGAGCTGCCCCCGTCGGTCCGGGCGAGCGAAGGGCGCAAGCCGCTCAACCGCGAGCCGCCGTGCGGCTCCCACGGCGCTGTTTTGGTTGTTTCCGCTGCGCCCGTCACCGCAGGCAGCATGGCGATCGGCTCGGCCGAGTTCGCCCGGATGCCCTTTCCAGAGAAGCTTTACCACGTGCTCGAGGACCCCGCGTCCGACCACCTTATTCGCTGGGAAGGGGAGAACGCGTGAGCTGGTTTGCGCGCCAGGCGCAGCAGGGGCCTTCCGGGGCTGTTTTGTTGGACCTGCAAAGCGGCGTTGCCCGCGCTTCTGGCCTGCCGCCCGCTGGCCACCGCAGGTTCCGAATCGCATCCACGTCGGTGGACGAGTTCACGACGTCCATTTTGCCCCTCCTGTGCAAGAGCAACAGCATGTGCTCGTGAGTCGCGCTGGCGCACCGCAGCGGCTCGGCTGGGACAGCTTCCCGGCTCTTCTGCGCCCGCCCGCCCCTCCGCTCTCGCCTGGGCTGTACGCCCCGGGCTTGCGGGTGCCCGTTTCCACGTCGTTCTTGCCCTGTGCGCTCGTCTTGCGTGCCGGGCCTCGGCGCTGGCTCCCGGGGCGCACCACCGTTTCGGCCTCCGTTGCTTTGTCGCGCGCCGCAGCCTCGTTCGGCAACTGAATGCCTACTCGTTCCAGAAAGTTGGAAAGAGCGACGAGGTTGTGTTCAAGCACGAGGGCTTCGTGCGGGGCAACGCGGACCTCAGCCACATGAAGCGGCGCAAGCCCCGCAAGCGCCGTCCCGCCTCTGCCGGCGGCAACGACGATGCGGACGAGGACGACGACCAGAGCCCCGCAAAGGCGGCACCCGCATCGCCTGCAGCTGCTTCATCGCCGCTGGCCCACGGGCCGGCGAGCTCCGCGGCTCCCGCGTCCGGCGTGCGGGACGCCTCGGCTCACGTTGCACACGGCGCTGCCGCTGCGGCCGAAAGCGCGCCCTCCCGGCCCGACCCCGTCATGCGGGACATGCTCATCGCCGCGCTAGGCTGCCTGCAGGACATGGCCGCCGCTATGCGCCACGTGGCCACAGCCGGGGCCCAGCCCGACGCGACGGCTGGCTCGCTCCGCGCGACGTCCGTCACCTCCTCCATCAGCTCTGCCCGCGCACTTCGCCGATTCATCGATGACGCCTCGTCGAGCATGCCCCCCGGGCTGCGGCGGACCCTTCCGCGGCCCTCCGGCGGGGTTGGCGGATCGGCCCTGTCATCGCCGACGCAGGACCTGGAGGCGGCTGACCGCTTGCTCAGCGGCATCATAGCCGCAGTAGCGACCAACCGCGTCGGGGGAGGGGCCCAGGGCGGGTCCGCGGCGGGAGGCGACGGCCCCCGCAGCGCAGCCGACCACCCTCTGCTCGGCGGAGTGGGCATCGGCCTGGCTGGGAGCAGGACAGCCCGGGGGGAGGAGACGTACAGCTCTGTCAAAGACGAGTCGCTGCTGCTTGACGAGGGGTGGGAGGACGGCCACAGCCGGCGGCGGCGCGGCGACGCAGACGCCGAGGCCAGGCTGCAGGCGGCTCGCGCGCGCGGCGACTGCGACCGCAAGAGCAGCGAGGAGGGGGCGTCCACGGCCGCCAGGCGGGACACGGCGGGCGGCTGTGGCAGCGTAGTCAGCGGGTGCGGGGGTGCCGGGGCTGACGGGTGGGCAGCGGGGGGAGCGGCGAGCTCCTGGGCGGCGGGGTCCGCGGCGGGCAGCGTGACGGACGACCGGTACTCCAGGTCCTGCAGCATCAGCGTGCACTCAGGAAACACCACCCAGTCGGCCGACGGCAGGACCGGCCAACAGGCGGGGCCGGCGGCGGGCAGGTCGTCCCAGCCCAGGCAGGCTTCGGCGGTCGGGCGGGGCGGGCGAGGCTGCGTACGAACGGCGGCAATATGTTCGCTGCGGAGGGCGCGGACCAGCTGCCCCCGCTGGTGATGGAGGAGGGCCTCGGGGTCGATGGACATGGATGACCTGCTCAGTGTGGACGGCGACCAGCTGACCGGCGGGGCTTGAGCCGACGCGGCGGGCGTGTGTGTGCACTTGTGTGTCCTTGTGTGCCCGTGCGCGCTAGTGTGTACTTGTGCGCCTGTTCGTGTGTGCGGGGGATGGTGAATGCCCGCCAAGCGCTGCTTGGTCGTGCGAGTCGCCTGCGGTCGGCGCCACCGAGGAGCGCGGCCGTGGGACGGCAAGGAGCAGGCAGAGGAGGGGGCGGGCAGCGGTTGCGCATCGCTTGTGCCAGCGGCGACACGCACTCACAATCACGAACTGGGTCCGCCATCGCAGACAAGGCCGGCGGGCCCGCGTGCGCTGCGCCTGATCACCAGCCCCTGGTGCGGGGGCGAAGAGGGCGGTGCAGGCAGCGCGAGGCGAGGGTGCGGGGCTCGCAGGCGAGGGCGCGACGCGAAGAGGCGGGTCTCAGGCGCGGGCCGAGGCGGCGTCGGCGGCGTCAGCAGCGGCCGCAGCCGGCTCGGCAGGGGCGCCCGCGGCCGCGGGCCTGCTGCGTCTTGCCTTCGGCAAAGGCGGTGAGCGCCTCAAAGTACTCCACGGCGCCGGCGCGGAGCTTCGCGTCCGAGTCGGAGGCGCTGTCGCCCACCGGGCGGAAGCGGATCTTGGCGACGAAAGCGGGTGACGTCGGCGAGCGAGACGAGGCCGACGAAGGTGGAGGAGTCGCGGGGACACCACGGGGAGGTGGCGGATCCCTCGCTTGGTCATGGCGCGGCCGCACCGCTCGATCGGCCAGTCGGGGTTCGCGAGCCGGAGCTGCTTGGTCATGACGTCGGACACCATGGTGGAGTGCGCATCCAGCGGGGTGGAGCCGGCAGCGAAGGAGTCGTCAGAAGCAGCGGCCCTGGCAGCCCCGTCACCCGCGTGGCGGGCGCGACGACGCGCCAGAGGAAGTCCCGGGTGGTGAAGATGCCGGCCATGGCAGCCTCGTCGTCGACCACCACCAGGGGCGGCGACGTGGTTGGCGGCCATCTGGCGGGCGGCGCTTGCCGCGGACACGGGGGCGCTCTCCAGGCAGTTGAGGTAGGAGTTGCGCTCCTGCACCCGGGCCACGTGCTTCAGAGCATCGGCTGCGTCCTTGACCGGCTCGCCAAACGCCCTGCGTGTCGAGCGCCTTGGCGGAGCGCTGGAGCGCCTCCCACGCCGCCTTGGTGGCCTCTGAGGCAGGCGCGGCGGGGCCCTCAGGCTCGCCCTGCTCGCCCTCCGTGGAGGCCGCGCCGCTCTTGGCCGCGGCAGCGGGGGGCTCGGCGCGCTTGAGAGCAGCCGAGTGCACGCGCAGCAGGTGGCGGAGCATGTCCCGCACGGACACTACCGCCGCAACGTCGGAGAGGAGCACGCTCTCCTGGGAGGACACGCGCTTGCTCGCGTCCGGCGCGCCCTCTGCGGCGTCGCCCTGC
Source organism: Cafeteria roenbergensis (assembly GCA_008330645.1). Lineage (NCBI taxonomy): Eukaryota > Bigyra > Bicosoecida > Cafeteriaceae > Cafeteria > Cafeteria roenbergensis. The sequence goes on from VLTN01000041.1 coordinate 321,221, forward strand.
GCCGCGCTGCCCGGCTTGAGCACGAGCAACGTGGCGCGCGCCTGCCGCCATCAGGTCGTGCATGGCGGCCACAATGGGCGTATCACGCCGGCGCGGTCATGACGCCCGCTTGGAAGATGTCGCCCACGGTCACCACCCCGCGGAGGGAATGCCTCGTGGTCGACGTTTGCCTTGTAGCACTTTTCGGTGAACACGCCGACCACCTTGTCGTCGTCCTCATCTGCGATGCAGCAATGAGAGAGAGAGGTAGAGGTAGAGGTAGAGGTAGAGGTAGAGGTAGAGAGAGAGAGAGAGAGAGAGAGAGAGAGAGAGAGAGAGAGAGAGAGAGAGAGAGAGAGAGAGAGAGAGGGTGGGGGGGAGGGGCGGGTGACCGGGGGATGCTGCGCGGTCGGGACCGCGGACACGACTGCGCTGCCTGTTCTGCTCGGAAGCAACCCCAAAATCTGCCGGGTTGTGCAACCACGAGAGGCCCGGGCCCAGCGCCCACGAGGGCAACGCAGCGCACAGAGGCAGGCGAGGCCGTGTGGCCTCGTGGTGCCTCGCACGGCGGGGGCTGGAGCCGCGGCCAAGCAGTTCGTCTCACGGTCACCGACGAGGAGCATGCTGATCTCCTGTGCGCGCATCCCCGCAAACGGCGTCCGCGACCCGCTCCCCGCGCGTCGTGGTCACGGTGCGCAGCATCTTCGATGCCCCGCTGCTGGCGGCGGCGCGATCCTCCACGAGGCCCGCCAGCGACCTGGCCCACGTCTTTGGCAATTGCCTCGGTGCTGGCCATGCGACGGCCGCCCACGAGCGCCCCAAGAGGCCGCGCCGGCTGAGCCTGCGAAAGGCAGCACGCGCGCGACGCGGGGGGGGGGGCGCGCTTCCAGTCGATTGCGTGTGCCGCATGCCTCCAGCTGGGGCAGCAGGGAGGGGGGCGCAATCGGCCGAGTGCGAGCCGCCCCAGGCGCTGAACTGGTGCGACGAACAGTGGTGCCAGTGCTCACGAGTCGCCGGGCGCGCACTGCGCGCGGCGCGTTGCCCGAGAGCAGACTGCAGCTGCAGCTCGCCTGCGGTTCCAAGGCGGCCCACAGAGCGGGGAGGGGCGGGTCATGGGCCGCGGCGGCGAGGGAATCTGGGGGAACCGAAGCGGCTGCAAGGTCGGAATGGTCTCTCCCCGCCCTCGCGCGAAGCGCGCCGCCGGAGGCGCCTCCCGCCCCGCAGGCCGGCTCAGGGCGGAGCGCGCGACCCACCTTGCGGCACGGAGCCACCGACGTTTCCGGCGCATTGGCAGGGGACTTCGGATGTGCGGCGCGGGGCGCTCCGGGGTTTCTGCGGGCTGACTGCACCCCTTCCTCCCGGCAGAGTGGAATGCGGCGCAGGGCCGCTCGCCTCCGGCGCGTCCACCGCCGTCTCCGCCCACCGCCTCGCCCAGTCGTCCGCCCCTCCCCCGCCTAGCGACCGACCCCTCGCACGCGAGGGTGCCATGTGGGGCCGCAGTGGCGGCGCTTCGGCCCTCCTGCTGGCGA